>JAXQQM020058988.1:0-433569 GCA_034641835.2 Pinus albicaulis
ATCCAAACGCAGAAGAACTCTAGAATTGTAAAGCCCCTGAATCTGGAAATGAAGAAGAAGAAAAGGATTTTCCTAAGGTCCTTTTGAGAGCCATGCAAGATCTTTCTAGAGAGATCAAAGAGATGAGATTGGACATAATCAAAGAATCTCCTAAGAGATTGATGCCCATCTAGTGCAAAGGAGGGAAATACCCACTGATACTTTTGAGGGATTCTCTCTTTTGGTCCTCGGAGATAGAAAAATGCAATGCATGCATTATGTCCCATAAATTTCAGTCACCATGGGGACTTACACATTGGTTTATCACTTCTTTGTTGTTGACATGCCTGACACCAATGTTATTCTGGGTGTTCAATGGTTGATTACATTGGGGAAAGTCACCACTTATTGGGAGGCTTTGCAAATGGAATGGTTTGACAAGAAGAGTGGTGAAATTAAAATCATAAAATGCATGCATACATTTCCCTCACATACCACTTCCACACAAAGAACATAGATGTATTTGCGTAGTGGAAGAAAAGACCTTACAATCCCATCTATCATGCTCACGCGATTGCTGCATGGGACACTCTTATCTAGTGGAAAACCATCTGGGAGGCCACCTGATTCAGTTTTTGTGGGAGATCTCTCACCACATGATGCTCCAAATTTAGATCCAAGAGGGATGGAAGCATTGGAAGACAATAATACAGTGCTGGGAGGCTTGCGTAGGCTCAAGGAGGAGGGAGATTTTCTTCCCTTAGCATCATCACACACTCTCAATTTTGATTCCACACTGTGGGAGGAGAATAATTTAAGGAATGTCCTTCCAACATACACCTTTGGCATGGGAGATGTCAAAGAGGAGATCAGAAACATGACAAACAATTCTGTTGATACATTATCAGAGCTGTCATTGTTGGGTAGTTTAGATCCATATTGGAAATCCCAACTGTTGGTGGATTATTCCAAGGATCTTCACACTTGTATGATACTTGATGACCAACTGCATGAAGAGGGCTATTTAGTCCAAGAAGGAGTCATCTATCATCATAGTAGGATCTTCTTATCTAGAGCTTCTAAGCTCAAGGAGAAGTTGCTACAAGGAGCCTATTAGGAGTTCTCTTTCAGCCACACATATTCAATGAAGCTCAACAACATCATTTTGAGGAGCTACTATTGGGAGGGCTTTGAAGGAGAAAAATATCAACATTTTCAAAGATGCATGTACCATGTGGAGATGGAGCAGCAACTTAACTCTATGGAAGAGTTAATTCAACCCTCTCTTTCTCCTTTTGAGGGAGAGGATAGATCTATGCATCACTCCATGTGTATAAGGAGGATTGTTGGTGAAGAACATGCTCATGTAAAACATGTTTTATTTTTTGATTGTATGCATTCTTACACCATGTTTATGCAGGCCATGAATCCAAGGAGGAGTATTATATCTTGTGAACTTCATGGCCAACATGGGGCCACAAAAATTTCTGAACTTGGCCACTCCCTTGGTGGGCAAAGGGAGATTTTTCATCG
This sequence comes from Pinus albicaulis, assembly GCA_034641835.2. Taxonomy (NCBI): domain Eukaryota; kingdom Viridiplantae; phylum Streptophyta; class Pinopsida; order Pinales; family Pinaceae; genus Pinus; species Pinus albicaulis. The sequence continues at coordinate 1,513 of JAXQQM020058988.1, forward strand.
TGATGGGTGCTTTCCTAAGGCACCAAATATATCTCACACTTTTAGCCATTGTGAGATAACATGGGAAAAAATTAAGTGGTGGAGAAACCACTTACCACATCTAGATTTGATGAAGGTAGGAGATGCACTACGCCGGTTCCACATGTGGGATTATGACCCACCTCTATATGCACAAATTTCTATTTGTATGTATATTTTTTTTCTCCCACACATTGATGATGTACTTGTGCTTTTTATGGGAATTTATGGAGGGAGGATGGGAGGTATGTATGTTCCCTATGGGCTGGAGGTTCTCCATGTAACTTATGCTACATTTTTCAGGGAGGACATGGGGAAAGACATGTTTGTTTCATTTGAGCTGTTGTCTCCTTATGGGATGCACTATTTACATCTCATAAGAACTTTGGAGGAACAATTCATGGAGGGCTATATTGGTGAACACTTAGCTTATGGATAAATCTTATCATATAATGTGTTACCAATGGAGGAGGAGAAGAGTTGCAACACTCACCTTATCAGTTGCTTGAGGACAAGCAAAATTTGGGAGGGGAGGACTATAATATTCCCAATTAGTCCTAAGCTAATGGGAAAATTCATTTTTGTTTTTTTTTTTTTGTTTCATGAATAAAAATGTAAAGGAGGATCATAGAACTCCTAAACAGCAAATAACTCAATGCCAAATGTGAAAAAGGCTAAATCTTGGCTATGTAAGCAAGCACCCTTAGGTGTGAAAGGGGCTGGATGTTTTGATTGGGTCAACCATGACCAAATCTATAGCGTTGTCTTGGAGGAGTGGCCATCAATGAGGCACATCGTAGTTTTAGATAGAGATGGCTTGTGTGAAAGAAGCTATTTCATTGAATTTGGTTTAGGGTTTACAAGCTCTTAATCTATATAAGGAAGGGGATGGAAGCATGAAAAGGTTGTTGAATGATATTGTATTTTCTAATTGTATTGTCTGTTTAGACATACAACTTTCTTTGGTTTTGTAGCCTAGATTGCAAATGTTGTTTAGCATTGGGTGTTCCTGATCGGGAATCCCACCTGTTGGGGTTCTGGCCAGGTTGACAAGACCAAAAGATGAGACAACATAGAACCACTTTCAGACCTTAGGATCTAGCCCTCCTAGGTCCAGAGAGGGATCTCTCAATGATAGTCAAAGGTTTTATGTCTTTGAAGCTCAAATGTTAAGGTTTTAGGCTAGTTATAGGCACAAGTTTGGTTGGTTTGATTATTTAGGTATGGTTGTTGGGAATCAGGAAAGAAAGGTCCAATATAAGACAAGGATGAGCAAAGAGGAAACTATGCAAAGATAGATAAATCAGGGAACATCAAGGCCATTGGACAATGGAGTCAAGAAAGGGTTTACTTGTGTTCAATGTGAAAGCTTTCAGTTGGGCTGGTCATCTAGAGCATTTGGATCTTAAAAGATGGTTGATGGAATGAAACATTGAGGATTGAAAGTGAGTGAAAGGGAACCAGCCAATTCTGTCTATAGATCAGGTTAGAGGTCATTTAACTCCAGACCTGCTTGGACAAAAACCAGAGGCAAGGCAAGGGATCTTAGGAAGGTTTAATGAGATGGAAAGATCCTAGTGAGGCAAAGATAGGGTTCTAGACCTCCCAATGTTCTCAACTCATCTAACTAAATGCTAACAAGAACATCTAAACATAGATTTCATTAACTCATACATCAGAGAGCAGGCAATGACATCCACTACACTGGTTAAATCAATTGAAATCAATATTCAGATACACATATAAGCAGAAAAAATAAAGGCTGGGAGAGCAGCAACATAAGGTACCTATCAAGGGTAAATCTTATGCCAAACTTCTGATGCGAGCCTGAAGAAACATAATGAAATGAAAGCAAGTCAATCACAAATACAGAGAAAGGAAAACATCACCAGCTGCTTTAGATCAAGATCCAAAGAAATGCCCTTGTCATATTAAAAACAACACCGATCAGGTACATCATTGCCCACAGCTTGAAAATTCAGTCTCAATACATCAAGTCTCAGTCTATCTTACAATATTACACAGAGAACTTGTCTCAAGAGGAAAATGCTTGCAATCTACTGATATCTCATCAACAACCTTTACAATAATTTCCTTCTGTGCTTTATAGCAGATGATGAACAGAGGGTCGACTGAGGTGGTAGGTGAACACTAAATGTAACATTAAACACAAAATGAATGCAGGGCCGAAACCCATTCTGTTTGATTGCTGTGTATTTAATCCCTGTCACTTCCCTTGTGGAGGGTGATCTTCTCCGGATATGATCTTGACATTTTTTGGCTGTAGTACTCCTGGTGCTTTGAAAAAAATGAAATAAAATACTGAGAAGTCTGCCATATAAATGCTCTGGTGGTTTTGAACCGCTGTTAGGGTGGAAATTCCTTCAGGGACATTGTGCATAATAAAAGTTGTATGGGCGTCCTGTACGTGACGAAGAAAAACATTCTGCTGATGAATAAACCTTGATGTTACCTTTTACTATGCACAGGATCCTTCTGATTGATCCTCGAGGTCTTCAACCTGGTGCTTTGCCTCTTAAACTACTGGTTTAAGGCTCTAGATCTTCATTAGGGTGTTTTAATCTCCTTTTCTCTGTACTAAAACACTTTGCCGCTCCATTTTCGCTTCTGACAGGTTAGCTCGGGTTTTAATGGCGCTGGGAGGTTTCTACAAAGTTTAAACCCTGTTCTCTTTAATGCATGTCCTGTGTTCAACTTCTCAGGTCATTTTTCATAAATTCCAGCTGCTGAAGATGATCTTTCCCGATTTCTTTGTCCTGGGAACAGAGACGTGCATCATGGCGGCCATTCCCTCTTAATAACCCTGCAAAACCCACAAATAAGTTAAGGAAATCATGAATGGGGTGGCAGATGATGTGGAGGCAGAGAAAGGCCATGCAGATGACGATGCGGGGGAAAAAATCGCAGGAGGAGTGGAGGAAAATTGGTCAGGCGGAGGTGACGGTCTGCGGAAAGAATTTTACTGAGAAAAACCTTAGAAAACACGAATTTGGACGAAAATATACAATGGAACGGTCGAACATACGGAGGGCACACGTGGAGATGACATGGCGGGACAGGGATAGTGGAACAGTCAATGGCGGAGGGACAAATCAAGACCGTTGATCGTGGTGGGGATCAATGGTGGAGGGCAGGCCAGGGGGGTACGATGAACAGGGTTAAGCCGTGCGCAACTTGGATGGCTGACGACCGTTGGATGAGGCGCGCAAGATCTGACGGCTTGCATTCATTTCGCTGCGTGACTCTGGTCGAAAGATAATGCGTGGGGAGAAAGTGGTTTTGCCGTCGTACAGGGGACACACGGCGGATAGCCAGTGGAATCACTGGGCGTTGGAGGAAAACCACCCATCGCCCAAAGGCGGTGCGAAATAAACAACGTGGGTTACGAAAAAAACGCACGGATGGGGGGGGGGGGGGTCCACAGAAATGGCGCGCTCCACACCGTCCGATCTGCGGAGCAAATCAATGGTGGAAAATGCGCCCGAAACAATTTGACTGCGGACCGTTGATCTGTGGATATGAATAAACGACAGAGATTCATTGAAAAGGATAAGCGCCCGACATGTTTAGCATTTGGTTCCGACGCTCGGGCGCATGGACGAAACGAAGGGTTAGGGGCCTAGCCCGAGGGGGCTAGGCTTATTATATGGTCGGAAGTGTGTCTTTTAACCCATTTTTAATATATTTTGAGGCTTTAAAGGGTAACGGTAGGGAGGTGGAGGGGGAATTCAGTGAAGCAAGGGTAAGGGTAAGAATCAAGCGGATTTTGGAGGGGTTTGGAGGGTTGATAGGGGAGATAGAGGGGAACGAAGGCACTCTGACAGAGGGAGGAAAAAAAAGGGAAAAGGGGAATTTTTCAGGGGTATAAGGGGTAAATGTAGGCCTTGGGAAAAAGAACCAGCAAGGGGAACTTATATAAGGCACAACACAAAGAGACTTCAAGGAGGATGGCTTTTCAGGATGAGAGGCATTCCTTGAAGGCTCTAAAACAACCTAGCCCCCCAGCTTGCTTGTCAAGAATTTCATAGGGGGGCTAACAGTGGCTCCACATGGGGATGGCTTCTTCTTGAAGGAGTCAAGAAACCAGAAATAATATTTGGAGTAGGCCAGATGCCTGCTGCCTGGCACATCCCCTTCTTTGACCAGCTGCCACCATATGTTAGAGACACAAATCAGCAAAAATATTCCCCAACCAATCTACCTACCCAGACTACAATCCTAGCATTTTTCTTCTTTAGGGTGCATTTGAGCTAGCAGACCCTTTACATGATTTATTTTTGAAACAGAAAACAAACCTATTCTAGGTCTACCCTTATTGCTCCATGAGACCAGATTAAACAGTTGGCCTCATATGCTTCTCTACCTATTCTAACATCTGCTAGGATTAAACTGTCCAACATATTTCTTCTCCTACATTCTAAGACAGGAAATTGAAAAACAGCCAAGCCAGGATTAAACTGTCTGACTTGCTGGAGTCGAGATTTGTAGAAAGCTGCAAAACAAAACTGTGAAGGCATGAAATCTGTAGTTTGAAATATCCTTCTTTGTTTGTGACTCAGATTTTGAGCATATTAGAGTCACCTTTTCTTCTTCGTCTTCGGCTCTGGTTTTAGGCATGTTAGAGCTGATTTTTTCTTTTCCTTTGCTGGTCCAGATTTTGAGCGTGTTAGGACCAGCTGTCTCTCTTTCTTTGGCTCAGGCTTTGATCATATTAGAGCCAATCTTTGCATTTTTCGGAGGTCCATGTTCTGTGACGCAACAACAAGGTGAAGTTGTTCCCCAAGGAGAATTTGGTCAACCGTGACGTGGCCCTGGTCGCCTTCTCTATATTTTCCACGTGGTCTTTCTATTCTCTCGACAATTTTATTTATCAATTTTAGAAGAATTGATAAATAATTATAATTGACAGCTTTAAAATGTTATATCGTAATACCCGGCTTACATAATGGTCTCCGAACTTATGTAACTGTTCGATCCTTCGTAACCTTTATATTAATCCTCCACGCATGTTTACATAAACGTTTACAATAACCTTTGGATATTATTACCCGGGGTCCTGGGTCCCACTTCCACGGCCGATAAACCAATCAACGCATGCACCGTACCTCTCTTATCGTCTGCGCACTTTGATTATCCTCTGGGAAAGTTCGACGAGCACCCACCATTGGATAGCCCTCCTCCAAATTTATGACCTGCATGTATTTCAATCGGCGTCCCACGTTGCTCTTTAACACGTGAAGGCGCAGATTAACGGGTGTTTTTGGAACAGTGGCCCAAGCCACGTGTCCAACGGTCTATGGAATCGCTCGCCCTCCAGACAACACCGCTTGTGGACGAAAGGTGGTGCGAAATGGGGCAATCCGCCCTCCAAAACCACTCGTGGTTTTTTCACAGTGTTTAACCAAGGTTAATGTGGGTTACGTTCTTCTTCATATCCATTAACTCGGGGTCTTGACCACGGTACAGGGTTTCTACCTTGCGACCAACATCGTCTTTTCCTTTTATAACTGGATTTTAACTCGACAGAGTTCGTCCAACCATTTAACGGGATTTACACCATGACACAGACAAAGGATGTGGAGAGAGTTGCACAGTGTTCTCCTATAATAACTGACTTCAGGAACAGAGGATTTAGTTCTTCGAACTAAGCGATAGCGCATACAAAGACAATTTCGTTAACTCTCAGGTACTCAACAGACCATATACATATATTCAAGAAGAGAACCAATGTCAATTACACACAGTCTTCCTGTGAAATATCTCCCCCCCCTATACATCCGAGGGATACAATATATATACATCAATATGACTCTTCGGTTCCTTTGTGAGGACCGTTTAGAGCCCAACAGCCTAATTACAATTATTCAAATTAACTGAAACATGATAGATGGATTTAATCTAAAGCTATTCAACTCCTACAACTCTAACTACCCTGAAATGAAACAGTTAGCTGAGGTATTGACACCTAGCTGTTACAATTTTGATGATTTCGAACCCTCCTAGCCACAACATGTGGGCAAACCTCCTACATTGCTGGCTAGTGTCTAATGCCCCTGCATCAGACTCCTGAGGGCAATCTTCTTCATGGGCTCCTATCCATGAGCCCTTCCATTGATCTGCCTATCTTCTGCAACATTCCTCTAGTCATCCAAGTGGCATCCTCCTATGGTTTATCCCTCCATTTGATCAAGTACTGGAAGTACTCTTGTCCTCTGGTCCTTCTGAATGGTCTTTTATCCAATATCTTCTCTGGTTGCAATGGTTGTGCTGGAGGTAATTGTTCTTTCCACTCAATCTATTCCTTGTCTGTTGATCCTTCTTCTGCACCATCATCTTCATACTTGTACAAATCTGCAACATTAAAAATAGGAGATATTCCAACATCAGGTGGCAATTCAATCTCATAAGCATTTGCAGAAAATTTCCTAAGTATCTTGCATGGCCCAATCTTTTTGAACTTCAATTTGTTGTACTGCTTCTTTGGGAACCTCTCCTTTCTCAAGTGTGCCAAAAACGGATCTCCTACTTCAAAATGAACTTCCTTTCTACTCAAGTCTGCTCTGTTTTTGTATTTGATGCTGCTGCCTTGTAATTGTTGTTTCGCTTGTTCATGTATGGCCTGGATCTCTGAAGCAAAGTCCTCACCATCTGCACTTCTCAGTTCTGCTCTTCCCAGATTTCTTAATTCTGATATTCCTCTAGGATGCATTCCATAAACAATATGAATTGGGCTCTGCCCTGTGCTCCTATTTGGTGAGTCATTATATGCATATTCTGCCAGGGGAAAAATATGATCCCACTGCTTGGGATGCTCTCCTGCAAGACTTCTCAACAAATTTCCCAAACTCCTATTCACTACCTCAGTCTGGGGATGATAAGCTGAGCTGAAACTTAGTTTGGTGCCAAGTTTCTTCCACAATGTCCTCCAAAAGTGACCCACAAATCTAGTGTCTCTGTCTGAAACAATACTCTTAGGCAACCCATGTAATCTAACAACTTCTTTGAAAAACAAGTTAGCAACATGGGTGGCCTCACTAGTTTTATAACATGGAATAAAATGTGCCATTTTGGAGAATCTGTCCACCACAAAAGAGACTGCATCATTCCCTCTCTGGGTCTTGGGCAATCCTAGAACAAAATCCATACTCACCATGTCCCAAGGCCTGTCTGGAATAGGCAAGGGAGTGTACAGTCCTGCATTCTGGCTCCTTCCTTTAGCATATTGACAAATCTTGCAATTCTTCACAAACCTGTCTACTTCTGTTCTCATATTGGGCCAGAAATAAAAGTGACTCAGTTACTCATAAGTCTTATCAGTACCAAAGTGCCCAGCAAGTCCACCACTATGCTTCTCTTTGATCAAAGTTTCTCTCATGGAACATTTTGGTACACACAGTTGGTTCTTTCTGAATAACAAGTCTTCCTGCAGAAAATAATCCAGCCACTGGCTTCTATCTGTTAAAACAGGGTTACTACATGCCTCAAATGCATCTTTAAAATCAGGATCTGTTTTATACAATTCCTTGAGAAAATCAAACCCTACAACCTCAAAATTATTTTCTTGAACAAGCAAGTGTCTCCTACTCAAAGCATCAGCTACTTTGTTGGCTTGGCCACTTATATGTTTCAAAAAAAAATTAAAACTTTGGAGATAATCAACCCATTTAGCATGCTTATGTTTCAACTTGGGCTGCTATACAATATACTGCAAAGCATGATTGTCAGAATACAATACAAATTCCCTGGACATCAAATAATGTCTCCACTTCTTCAGTGCCTGAACAATTGCATCGAATTCCTTCTCATAAGAGGAATACTTTCTCCTAGTGTCATTCAAATTCTCATTGAAATATGCTATGGGCCTATCATCCTGACTCAACACAGCTCCAATGGCCTCTCCACTGGCATCACACTTCACTTGAAATGGTTTAGTAAAATCAGGCAGAATCAAAACAGGCTTCTCTGTTATCTTTTGCTTCAAAATTTTAAAATTTCTTTCTGCTTTAGCATTCCACTTAAATGGTTGTTTGCTCTTCTTTATTGTTTCAATTATGGGTGCATTGATCTTACTGAAGTTCCTTATGAACTTTTTGTAGAAACTAGCAAGTCCATGGAAACTTCTTAGCTCAAAAACATTCCTGGGTGAAGGCCACTCCAAAATTGCCTTGACCTTTTCTGGGTCCATCTTCAATCCTTCTGCAGAAACAACAAAGCCAAAATACACCAACTCTTCCTTCATGAATGAGAATTTCTTCAAATTTATCAGCAGTTTCTCTTGGTGCATCTTCTTCAAGACATGATTAAGATGCCTTAAATGTTCTTCTTTAGTTCTACTGAAAACTAGTATATCATCTAAATATACTATCACAAATTTCCCAATAAATTCTTTCAACACTTCATTCATAAGTCTCATAAAAGTGCTTGGTGCATTTGACAACCCAAAAGGCATTACCATCCATTCATACAGTCCTTCATTTGTTTTAAAGGCAGTTTTCCACTCATCACCCTCTCTTATTCTAATCTGATGATATCCACTCTTCAAATCTATCTTTGAGAAATACTTAGCACCACTCAAATAGTCCATTAAATCCTTAATTCTGGGCAAAGGGAATCTGTACCTGATTGTGATCTTATTAATTGCTCTGGAATCAGTACACATCCTCCAGCCTCCATCTTTCTTTGGGCTCAAAACTGCTGGTACTGCACATGGACTCAGACTTTCTCTGATCAGTCCTTTGTCCACCAACTCCTGTACCTATCTCCTGATTTCCTGATTTTCCTTGGGAGTCATTCTATAGGCTGCCTTATTTGGCAGATTTGAACCAGGGATAAAATCTATCTGATGGCTGATCTTTCTCACAGGTGGCAGCTCATCAGGTAAATCATCCACAACAATGTCACAATACTCATCTAACATTTCTTGGATTTCTACTGGCAAATCAGAAATATTTGTAGAAGTAAGAACTACCTTAGGTTTGCAAACTAAAGCAAAGCTTACCTCTTCTTCTTCTATCTACTGCAGATATTCCTTCCCGCTCAGCAACAAGGTCTTTGGATCAATCACTCTGCTGGATGGCTCTCCTTCTTCCATGGGTATCAATGTATGATGCACCCCATCCTTGAAGAACTTGTAAGTGTTCTTCTTGCCATCATGCACTACTGCTCTCTCAAACTGCCAAGGTCTACCCAGCAATATATAACATAGATCCATGGGCATTACATCACACAAAAATTTTTCCTTGTACTTGCCCATTTGCGGCTCTGTTCACCTTCCCATTATTTCCACGACATTTGGTGCCTTTATGTAACGGGACACCCTGTAGGGAGTTGGATGCTCCTAGTCCTCGACACAATTTTTCTATCTGCCTCGGTGGAAAACCAGTTATGCTGTGCTTTGCCCTTGTCAACTAGCTGACGGCATTTCCCTTGGACTTTGCATATGCTCCTAAACAAAGTCTTTCTTTGTGCAGGCTCAGTGACCTCTTTAGCTTGCTTCAACAGGACCTTATTTACCACGAAGGATTCTCCCCTTTCTGGAAGAATGTCTTCTTCAATTTCTGCCTCCTTTTCAGCCTGGGCAACAACAACATTCCTTGGACCAGCACCCACATTCTCTGGACATTCATAGTGCTTGTGTCCCACCTGCTGACATCTATAACACCTTAGTTCTCTACCTCTGCCTCTGTCTCTGCCTCCCCTTCCTTTTCCTCTGTAAGAACCCCTTCTACCACTTTAATCCTCCTCTGTAGATGCATTCTGAGGTGAGCTAATGTTAGCTCCATCCCTGGGTGTAGGCTTTCCTCTACCACCCTGACTTCCCTTCCCACGGAAAGTACCTCTCCTCTTGGCAGACTGTTTCCTCAGGAGTTTCTCCTCTGCTTTCAAGGCCATCTGATAGGCCTCTTCCACTGTCTTGGTGGACAAAAAACCAATCTCATCTTGGATCTCCAGCTTGAGACCATTCACATATCTGGCAGTCTTCTCTGGTGTATCTTGGAATTGCTCGGCTCTTATGCTCACTCTGTAGAATTCCTCTATGTATTATTTTACTGTCAGCAACCTCTGTCTCAGGTTCTGCATTTGTTTATACAATGTCAGCTGATAATCACTAGGTAAGAATTTACCTTTTAGTTTAGCCATCATTCTGGTCTAGCTCTTGATAGGTTGCTTGCCAATTCTCCTCCTCTCTGCCTGCACTCCATCCCACCAAAGTGCAGCATGTCCCTTCAGCTTTGTTACTGCAAACTTGAATTTTTTATCTTCACTTATTTCTTCACAATCGAAGCACTTGTTTAATTCATTTATCCAGTCCACCAGCTCCTCTGGATTCAGTCCCCCTGCATAGCTTGACACTTCAATCTTGGGCTTAACTGCAGACCCCAGAACAGTCCTAAGGAGCCTCATGTCAGGAGGATTTTCAACATTCTTTTCAGCCTCTTCTGTTTCAGGTTCGCTGATGTCTTCAGGATCTCTGGTCTGTCTTCGCTCCACGGCATCCATTTTGGCCTCGACCCTCTGCAACACCTCCAACACCTCTGTGTTGGCTACGGGTCTCCTTCTGCTGGTACCTCTACCAATTCGGATTGCCATGTCAGCAAACAACTTAAAATTCCTGCTCTGATACCACAAATGACGCAACAACAAGGTGAAGTTGTTCCCCAAGGAGAAGTTGGTCAACCGTGATGTGGCCCTGGTCGCCTTCTCTGTATTTTCCACGTGGTCTTTCTATTCTCTCGATAATTTTATTTATCAATTCTAGAAAAATTGATAAATAATTATAATTGAAAGCTTTAAAATGTTATATCGTAATACCAGGCTTATATAATGGTCTCCGAACTTATGTAACTGTTCGATCCTTCGTAACCTTTATATTAATCCTCCACGCATGTTTACATAAATGTTTAAAATAACCTTTGGATATTATTACCCAGGGTCCTGGGTCCCACTTCCACGGTCGATAAACCAATCAACAAGTGCACCGTACCTCTCTTATCGTCTGCGCACTTTGATTATCCTCCGGGAAAGTTCGACGAGCACCCACCGTTGGATAGCCCTCCTCCAAATCGACGACCCGCATGTATTTTGCTCGGCGTCCCACGTCGCTCTTTAAAGCGCGAAGGCGCAGATTAATGGGTGATTTTGGAACAGTGGCCCAAGCCACGTGTCTAACGGTCTATGGAATCGCTCGCCCTCCAGACAATATCGCTTGTAGACGAAAGGTGGTGCGGAATGGGGCAATCCGCCCTCCAAAACCACTCGTGGTTTTTCCACAATGTTTAACCAAGGTTAATGCGGGTTATGTTCTCCTTCGTATCCATTAACTCGGGGTCTTGACCACGGTACAGGGTTTCTACCTTGCGACCAACAACGTCTTTTCCTTTTATAACCGGATTTTAACTTGACAGAGTTCGTCCAACCATTTAACGGGATTTACACCACGAAACAGACAGAGGATGTGGAAAGATTTGCACAGTGTTCTCCTATAATAACTGACTTCAGGAACAGAGGATTCAGGTCTTTGAACTAAGCGATAGCGCATACAAAGACAATTTCGTTAGCTCTCAGGTACTCAACAGACCATATACATATATTCAAGCAGAGAACCAATGTCAATTACACACAGTCTTCCTGTGAAATCTCTTCCCGCCCTATACATCCGAGGGATACAATATATATACATCAATATGACTCTTCGGTTCCTTTGTGAGGACCGTTTAGAGCCCAACAGCCTAATTACAATTATTCAAATTAATTGAAACATGACATATGGATTTAATCTAAAGCTATTCGACTCCTACAACTCTAACTACCCTGAAATGAAACAGTCAGCTGAGGTATTGACACCTAGCTGTTACAATTTTGATGATTTCGAACCCTCCTAGCCACAACATGTGGGAAAACCTCCTACATTGTTGGCTAGTGTCTAATGCCCCTGCATCATTTTGAGCATGTTTGAACCTCCACCTTCTCTATTTTTTGGAAACATTTTCTCTATTTTCTTGAAAGTAAAACTGCAATGGTATGTACAATGGAAGTGGGACTGAAAATGACAAATTAGCAGAAATAGTGTCTAAGCATCCTGCCATTGACAGGACCCCCAAGCAGCTCCATACCATCAAGTTCTTGTAAGAAAAATGCATTAGGACCCACAGAAGCTCGGATAATGAATGGACCCTGCCATAAGCTGTCAAACTTGCCATGTTTACCTTCGTCCTCTCTTTTTGAATCCCATTTCAGAACCTTGTCACCAATTTTGAAGTCTGAATCTTTGGTTCTTTTGTCAAACTGCCTCTTTATGTTTTCCTGCACTCTGACAGCCCTGCTATACACTTGCTCCCTTGTTTGCTGAAGATGGATGGTTTCATTAACTCTTCTCACCATATTGTTTTCCTCTGTCTGAATCTCCTGGACAAGCTTGATCACTGGTATTCCAAGGCTAGTAGGAAAAACCGCTTCTGTTCCATAAACCAGCTGGAATGGTGACATGCCTATAGATTTATTTGTGGTGAGTCTGTTAGCCCACAAATCCTGTATCAACTTTTTATGCCATGACTTTTTGTTCTCTTCCAACATCTTCTTAATGATTGTGACCAGGCTTTTGTTAGATGATTCAGCCAATCCATTACCCTGGGGGTAATAGGCAGTTGAATGACCAAGCGTGATATGGTAACTGTGACAGAACTCAACCATTTTCTTGGATCCGAAGGCAACAACGTTGTCAGTGATTATTTTCCTTGGATAGCCAAACCGAGATAGGATGAAGTCTTCTAGGAACCTAATGATGACAGAATCAGTGGCATTCCTAGTGGGTATGGCTTCTATCCATTTAGTGAAGTAATCTGTGGCAGTCAAAATCCACTTGTGTTGCCCAAAAGAGGCTGGATGAATCTCCCCTATAAAGTCTAGACACCATTGCAGAAAGGGACCTTCAACAGTGATGGGTTGTAGGGGAAGGGGGAGGAGCTTTCTTTTACCTTCAAATATCTGACATTTGTGGCAGGAGGTTATCATTTTATGGACATCATTAAATAGTGTAGGCCAATAATAACCAGCCCTGAGTATTTTATTTGCAGTGGCTTTCCAACTCAGGTGGCCTCCACACTCCCCAGCATGGAATTCCTGTTTAATTCTTTCAGCTTCAGTTTTAGACAAGCATTTCAGCAATAGGCCATTTGGATTTTTCCAGTATAGATTCTCATTCAGAATGCAGTAGTTTCTAGCTTTGAGTTTTATGAATCTAGCCTTAGTTTTGGACAGTTCTGGAGGGGCATTGAGGTTGGTGAGCACGTAAAGGAGATAAGTATACCAAGGAGAGTTTTGAAACTGCTCCTCAACAGTTAGATGGGGAAATCCTTCCTACTCATCTAAGGCATTTATCATGTTAATGTCAAGGGCCTGCAAGTTTGATTCAGCCATTAACTAGGCCAGGCCTTGACCTTTGATCAACTTGGTGGGTTTTATTTCAAGGTTGTATTCTAAGATTGTAGCAATCCATTTGCCCCTTTTCCCATCAGGGTCCTGGGACAAGATATCTTTGACCACTATATTTGGTACATAAGCAATGGTGTGAGAATGCAAAATGTACACCCTACAGTATTTTAAGGCCTTAATCAGGTTATAGGCCTGCTTTTCCATGATGTTTTACTTTAAGGGTGCATCTCTCAGCGCTTTGCTGAAGAAGGCTATAGGCTGTTCATTACCTTCTGAATTTTTCTGCAGTAAGACTGCAGCCACAGTATGCTGGGAGGCAAATGAAAAGATCAGAAAATCTTTCGAGAAATCAGGGCTAATCAGCACAGAAGCCTGAGTGAGTGCAAGTTTAACAGATTCGAAAGATTTTTTGGCTCCTACAGTCCATTTAATTGCTGCACCCTTCTTCAGCATGTTAGTCATAGTCCTAAGGTGTTCAGCTAGATTGGGAATAAATCTCCTCAGGAAGTTGATTTTCTTAATGAAGGACTATAAGTCCTTGATGTTTCTTGGGTGTGTGATTTGGAGTATTCCCTCAACTCTCTATGGGTCTATCCTGATCCCTTTCTCAGATATAATGTGACCAAGAAGTTTACCTTCTTGCAGTCCAAACACAGTTTTCTTAGGATTTAAGGACAGACCATACCTTCTACATTTTTTGAAAATTTTCCTTAGATGTTTAAGATGTTCTTCTTCAGTTTTGGAAAATACAGTCAAGTAATCTAAATAGATAACTATGAAGTGTCCTATCTCCTCTGAGAAAGCTATATCCATCGCTCTCTGGAAGGTGGTTCCAGCATTCATCAATCCAAATGGCATCTTCACATACATAAAGGTGCCCCATGGAGTGGTAAATGCTGTTTTGAGTTGGTCTTCTGGGAGTACCAATATTTGGTTATATCTTGAAAAACCATCAAGCAGGGAGATTCTTTTAGAGCCCACTACCTTCTGTAAGATGTGTTCCATTCTAGGCAAGAGGTAGTTGTCTTTCAGGGAGGCTCTGTTGAGGTTTCTGAAGTATATGCATAATTTGATCTCCCCTGTTTTCTTTCTTACAACCACTAAGTTTGACACCAAATCAGAAAAATTTACAGGGACTATTATGCCTGCATCATACATCTTTTTAATCTCTTTCTCAACTGCAGGCAATTGTTTCGGATTGATCCTACGGAGTTTCTGTCTGAAAGGCTTCTGCTTTTCCTTCAAGGGTATCTTGTGTTGTATGATGTTGGTGTCATAGGCCTTTAAGTCTTCATAGCTCCATGCAAACACATCGATGAATTCCTTAAATAGCTCAATGTATTTCTTCTTCATGTCTGCAGGTAAAGACTTAGCTAGTTTGATCATTTTGGGTTTATCTTCAGTGCCTATGTTGCATTCTTCAACATTAGAGTCTGCATGTTCTATAGTGGGCTTTTTTTCTACATCGTCAAAGTCAAAAAGGTCCTCTAAGGGTGTCAGGCCTCTGGGTATATTCTTATCCTTGGCCTGCAACACCTCTATTTCTTCGCTATCTGCATTTCTACCTTTTTCGGTTGGATTTCCAGTTTCTTCAAAAAAGGTGTTTATTTCTATGTTACAGGGTGTTTCTTGTTCATCTGGGGGATTCTCACTTGGGCAGCTGTCATCAGATTTTGATTCTGAATCAGAGAATTCAAACTCATTTCTGCCCGCCAGAAAATCTTCAATCTGTTTGTCTCCTTCAAAGACCTGCAAATATTTTTCGTTGTCTGGCACTGCAGGTATGAACTTGGTCTGAATGATGATTTGTTGGTCAGGGGGATGCTTGGGATATGAACTGGCTAGACAAGCTAATCCATTTGCAATGACATTTTGGCTCCTAGGAACAAACACTAATTCATATTCCATGAAAGTTTTCAAAAAATCCATGGCACCGTTCCTATATGCTCTTAATCGAGGATGTTTTGCTACGTACTCACCATTCACTTTTTTGATCACTAACTCATAATCTCCATGCATCGTTATCCTACGGGCCCCTAATTTTTTCAACAGACTTAAGCCCAAGATAAGAGCTTCATACTCTGCAATGTTATTTGTGCATTTGAAGTGCAGATTGACAGCGTGGCTCTTTGCATGGTCATTTTCTATGTTACGTAGCCACACCCCGCTCCTGTAGTTTGCCTAGTACAGGACCCATCGAACTTCATTTCCCACAGGGTTCACCATTATGTTGCGTTGTGGGGTCTGTACTAGGTTGTGGGTTGTCTTGTTCTTCACGTGGTGTATCGGTCTGAGGGGTGTGACTATTGGGTTGACTGCATTGTGTTTCTGGTTCATTCCGAGTTAGGTTCCCACCGCATATTCTACAGGTTTCACTGTTGTTTTCTTCTTCGCTTTCCTCCAAAGCGGCCATTATTTTCAGGTCTGTGCTTTCAGCCTCTACATTTGTACCGAGGTTTTCAGATTCTGACTCCTCCAAGGATTCATCATTACAAAGGATGAAGGAGTCGAGATCCGTATGTACAGAGTATAAAAGAGATTTTTCAGGCTTCTCGGGGCTGCTGACTAAGAATTTCATCTGCGCTTCCCTATACAGTCTTCTAAGTTGGCCAAAGATAGGGATAGTGGCATACGAGCCATCAATCTGCATTGTTCCTTGCAGTTTGGCTCCCCATGATCTAGATAACAGCATGCCATACTTGGGTGGCACATCTGCCACCACAACATCCATGACCATACATTTAGCTGGAATCTGGGTCAAGCTCACACATAAGTCTTTGATTAGTCCTAGGCATTTTACTTTGCTAGAGTCAAACGAATATAAATCTTTGTAAGGTCGTGTTATCTCTAGGCCTAACCTTTCCATCACTACCTTAGGCATTAGATTGTGTGAAGCTCCAGAGTCATGCATGGCATTATGAAGGATCTTGTCATGAATGTTGAGACTGACATAGAAAGGCAGAACCACCCCTTCCTGAAACTTTCCCTCAATCTTTGGGCCAAACAAGAGGGCAGGTTGATCATCACTCAAATTCACAGTGTCATTGTTTTCCCCCAGATTTAATGCTTTCAAAATTTGGCCTTTATATACATTCTGAGTGGCCAGTTCAGATAATGGTACAGAGATTTTGATTTTTGCAATCTCACTTTCCAGATTGAAAGTGGACTGGACCTTTGTAACGCTCAATTCTATTTTATTTGCTACTGCCTTAGTGGCTGAATCAGTTTGTGATTTCTCACTATGTACAGGGTCAGGAATCATTTTATCAGGAGCACTAACTGCAGTTCTAGTGCTGCTGGTTGGTTGGCTTTGTTTTTCAGTGTCTTGGTTGTCTTTTTCCTTGTGTTTACCAGAACTTTCAGCTGCTGATTTGCTATTTTCAGAAGTCACTTTAGAAGATTTGTCAGGCCTTTTCTTGAAGGTAACCTCAGGAGCTTTGGTTTTGGAAGTGTCTTGGTTCTTTTTGCTCCTAAGTTCGTATTTTTCTCTGACCTGCATGATGAAATTTTCAAATCCTAATCTGTAATCTTCAGTTTCGAACCACTCCTCCTCCCAGTATGAAGGTGATGGCTGATATTCCCATGAATCACAGTTAAGGACTGAGTCTTCTGTTTCAAACATGTTTATTGTATTCCCTTCAGACTCTTCTATGATCCCCTCATCTTCATATAAAAAGTTTTCTTGGAATGGGGGAATTACTTGTTGATCTGACTCTCTCTGTCTCTTGGGAGCATTGTTATTCATTCTAAAGTTTTGGTTCTGATTTTGGTTCTGGTTTCTGTTCTGATTGCTAACAGTGAAAACCATCTTCTTCATCATTTTTTGTAGCTCTTCCATGTTTTTAGACAATTTTTCATAATTTGGATCAGATGTGGAGGATACATTGTCATCCCTATAGGTTAACCTCCTTTCATACCTCAATCTTGCTCTTTTCTCAATCAAATTTGCCTCTATGTTTACAGCCCCTTTCTGCATGTCTTCCAATGTGGTGTATTCTTTAGCCCTAAGCTCATAGGCCATGTCAGCATCAAACCCATCAGGGTATTTTTCTAGGTCCATACCTTGTGGAGGTTTCATATGTGGAGGGAGAGCATTGTAAATGTTTTTAAATCTTGTTGTGTAATCATGGACACTCTCTCCTACATTCCTTTTTAGGCTCATGTATTCGGCTAGGAGTTGACGAGGGTTTTCCCTTGTTTCCCATTTGTTTATGAAAGTCTGATATAATGCAGGGAGATCTTAGATACTGCTAGGAGGTAAGCCCTTAAACCATTTCTTTACATCACCCCCTAGGCTTTGGGCAAAGATTCTCATTTTGACTGATTCATCGTCAATTTCCATGTAATCAAAGGAATCCTCCATCTTATCTACATGTTGCTGAGCTGTTATGGACTCTTTTGCAATAAAGTGTGGGATTTTTGACTGATAATCATTGGGTAAGGGTAACATGGGCTGAGGTAAAACCATAGGTGCATACCAAGCTGCCATGATGATATTTTGATGAGGTAAAGGGTTAACTTGAGCAGCTGGTATATGGATGACAAGAATGTTAGGACCAACAGAAGTCTGTTGAGCAGATCTAGGGTGACAGAGCCCCAAGTTTTGAATGAAGTGGATATCAAGTGGTGTAGATGGAGGGGTTCCTCTATCCCTAGCATGTTGACCACTATGAGATGGTGAACTGTGAAGCTCGAGGTCTGGCTGGTCTAGATGACTAAATGACCTAGTTCTAGGTAATCTGTCAGGTGGATCTAGGTCAAGGAATGGGTTCAAAAGAGCTGTAAGATCTTCTGGTGCAGAATTAGCTCTATGAATGTGACTGGAAATAGTTGGTCTTTTAGGTGTACGAGCTCCCTTGAGGATACTCTCCGGATTTTCAACTATCTCAGGTGGGTCAGGGTTAGGATAAGCTCTTGTGTGAATGGTCCTGAAAGCCAGAATGTTGTTTCCTAGCCCAGCAGCTTAACCCTATTTGCTACTTCTGTTGTGGTTAATGTTGTTTCAAAAGCTGGTCTCCCAGTGGAGTCTAATGTGAAACCAAGTTAATCAGCAGGCCTACTGATCACCAGTGGAGTCTTGATCTTTTAGGAACTATGGAGTCGCCAGGTGGAAGGTTTAGGGTATGTCAAAGGGGTTACACTATCCACCACAGTCTCAAGCACTATCACATCTCAAGAATAACCTCAAAAACAACAAACTCCAACCAGAGATTGACTGGAAGGGAATTTACCAGATATGTCACCTCCAAAAGAGGATGAGATCCTAAGGCTACCTAGCCCTTTCCAGGCTCTGTATAAGAGTATGATGGATACTCAACAATGGAGGTCGATTCAGGAAAGGAGTGACTTACTGTCAACCTAACCAGAGTTCTAAGTTTTGAATGCCTAGGGATGTTTCAAAGTGTGATGCACTCAATTTTCCCCCAGCGGAGTCGCCATTATGTTGGGGTTCCCATGTTTTGGCCAGGTTGACAAGTCCAAAAGATGAGACAACATAGAACCACTTTCAGACCTTAGGATCTAGCCCTCCTAGGTCCAGAGAGGGATCTCTCTGTGATAGTCAAAGGTTTTATGTCTTTGAAGCTCAAATGTTAAGGTTTTAGGCTAGTTATAGGCACAAGTTTTGTTGGTTTGATTGTTTAGGTATGGTTGTTGGGAATCAGGAAAGAAAGGTCCAATATAAGACAAGGATGAGCAAAGAGGAAACTAGGAAAATATAGATAACTCAGGGAACATCAAGGCCATTGGGCAATGGAGTTAAGAAAGGGTTTACTTGTGTTCAATGTGCAAGCTTTTAGTTGGGTTGGTCATCTAGA
Source organism: Pinus albicaulis (assembly GCA_034641835.2). NCBI lineage: Eukaryota > Viridiplantae > Streptophyta > Pinopsida > Pinales > Pinaceae > Pinus > Pinus albicaulis. The sequence goes on from JAXQQM020058988.1 coordinate 20,799, forward strand.
GCATTTGGATCTTAAAAGATGGTTGATGGAATGGAACATTGAGGATTGAAAGTGAGTGAAGGGGAACCAGCCAATTCTGTCTATAGATCAGGTCAGAGGTCATTTAACTCTAGACCTACTTGGAAAAAAACCAGAGGCAAGGCAAGGGATCTTAGGAAGGTTTAATGAGATGGAAAGATCCTAGTGAGGCAGAGATAGGGTTCTAGACCTCCCACTGTTCTCAACTCATCTAACTAAATCCTAACAATAACATCTAAACATAGATTTCACTAACTCATACATCAGAGAGCAGGCAATGACATCCACTACACTGGTTAAATCAATTGAAATCAATATTCAGATACACATATAAGCAGAAAACATAAAGGCTGGGAGAGCAGCAACATAAGGTACCTATCAAGGGTAAATATTATGCCAAACTTCTGATGCGAGCCTGAAGAAACATAATGAAATGAAAGCAAGTCAATCACAAATACAGAGAAAGGAAAAAATCACCAGCTGCTTTAGATCAGGATCCAAAGAAATGCGCTTGTCATATTAAAAACAACACCAATCAGGTACATCATTGCCCACAGCTTAAACATTCAGTCTGAATACATCAAGTCTCAACCTATCTTACAATATTACACAGAGAACTTGTCTCAAGAGGAAAATGCTTGCAATCTACTGATATCTCATCAACAACCTTTACAATAATTTCCTTCTGTGATTTATAGCAGATGATGAACAGAGGGTCGACTGAGGTGGTAGGTGAACACTAAATGTAACATTAAACAAAAAATGAATGCAGGGCCAAAACCCATTCTGTTTGATTGTTGTGTATTTAATCCCTGTCACTTCCCTTGTGGAGGGTGATCTTCTCCAGATATGATCTTGACATTTTTTGGCTGTAGTACTCCTGGTGCTTTGAAAAAAATGAAATAAACTACTGAGAAGTCTGCCATATAAATGCTCTGGTGGTTTTGAACCACTGTTAGGGTGGAAATTCCTTCAGGGACATTGTGCATAATAAAAGTTGTATGGGCGTCCTGTACTTGACAAAGAAAAACATTCTGCTGATGAATAAACCCTGATGTTACCTTTTACTGTGCACAGGATCCTTCTGATTGATCCTCGGGGTCTTTAGCCTGGTGCTTTGCCTCTTAAACTACTGGTTTAAGGCTCCATATCTTCATTAGGGTGTTTTAATCTCCTTTTCTCTGTACTGAAACACTTTGCCACTCAATTTTCACTACTGACAGGTTAGCTTGGGTTTTAATGGCACTGGGAGGTTTCTACAAAGTTTAAACCCTGTTCTCTTTAATGCATGTCCTGTGTTCAACTTCCCGGGTCATTTTTCATAAATTCCAGCCGCTGAAGATGATCTTTCCCGATTTCTTTGTCCTGGGAACAGAGACGTGTGTCATGGTGGCCATTGCCTCTTAATAACCCTGCAAAACCCACGAATAAGTTAAGGAAATCATGAATTGGGTGGCGGATGATGTGGAGGCGGAGAAAGGCCGTGCAGATGACGATGCGGGGGAGAAAATCGCAGGAGGAGTGGAGGCAAATTGGTCTGGCGAAGGTGATGGTCTGCGGAGTGAATTTTACTGAGAAAAACCTTAGAAAACACGAATTTGGATGAAAATATACAATGGAACGGTCGAACGTACGGAGGGCACACGTGCAGATGACATGGTGGGACATGGACAATGGTACAGTCAACGGCGGAGGGACAAATCAGGACCGTTGATCATGGCGGGGATCAACGGCGGAGGGCGGGCCAGGGGGGTACGATGAACAGGGTTAAGCCATGCGCAACTTGGATGACCGATGACCGTTGGATGAGGCGCGCAAGATCTGACGGCTTGCATTCATTTCGCTGCGTGACTCTGGTCGAAAGATAATGCGCGGGGAGAAAGTGGTTTTTCCATCGTACAGGGGACACGCGGCGGACTGCTAGTGGAATCACTGGGCGTTGGAGGAAAGCCACCCATCGCCCAAAGGCGGTGTGAAATAAACAACGTGGGTTACGAAAACAACGCATGGATGGGGGGGGGTCCACAGAAATGGCGCGCTCCGCACCGTCTGATCTGCGGAGCAGATCAACGGTGGAAAATGCACCCGAAAAGATTTGGCTGCGGACCATTGATCTGTGGATATGAATGAACGGCAGAGATTCATTAAAAGGATAAGCGCTCGATAGGTTTAGCATTTGGTTCCGACGCTCGGGCGCATGGACGAAACGAAGGGTTAGGGGCCTAGCTCGAGGGGGCTAGGCTTATTATATGGTCGGAAGTGGGTCTTTTAACCCATTTTAAATATATTTTGAGGCTTTAGAGGGTAACGGTAGGGAGGTGGAAGGGGAATTCGGTGAAGCAAGGGTAAGGGTAAGAATCAAAGGGATTTTGGAGGGGTTTAGAGGGTTGATAGGGGAGATAGAGGGGAGCGAAGGCACTTTGACAGAGGGAGGAAAAAAAGGGAAAAGGGGCATTTTGCAGGGGTACAAGGGGTAAATGTAGGCCTTGGGAAAAATAACCAGCAAGGGGAACTTATATAAGGCACAACACAAAGAGACTTCAAGGAGGATGGATTTTCAGGATGAGAGGCATTCCTTGAAGGCTCTAAAACAACCTAGCCCCCCAGCTTGCTTTTCAAGAATTTCATAGGGGGGCTAACACCACCTCTTTCCTTGAGAGGCCTCTTGGAAGAGTCTTGTATTTCATATTCCACTATCTGGCTGAAGGCCAAGCTTCTTCTTCCAACTAAAATGCAGATCGTGTTGAGGGTTTGGTTGTCTTTGAAAGCTGCAGCAAGTGGAGGCTAGATCTACTTAGATGTAGAACATTATAGTGCTCCTTTTAAGTGGGGAAGGCTTCTATCCCATTGGCAAGAGAGTATTGGATCATTGGAGCTACATTTTCAGATCTTGGCATGTGGCCAAACATTATCTAAACCCTAGAGCGCAGTTTTACTTCCATATCTACGTTTTTCTGTAGGTGTTGTTGCTGGGTCACTTTGGCACATATTTTGGAGGAGTGATTTTCATGTGTTGGGGATCTGCCCTTCACCTTTGAGATCCATTGAAGAGGATAATTTTATTGTACATATCAGATCAAATCTAAATATTCCTGAATATTTGAAGATATCTGCAGATCTGCAGATTTAGCTCTCAGATCTACTCCTTCTACCTGATCTTTTGCTGAAAACCCTAAGGGGAATTTGAAGAAGAGCCTATCTAGTGTATGGATCTGTTATAGATTTGAATTTTCATAAACTGATTTGCTCTAGATCTGAAGTGTAATCAATAGTTGCTGCAACTCAATAAAATAACATTGTTAAGCCTTTTTTCAGTCTATATATGTGATTCTAGCACCTCTTTTTGAGGATTTTCTTCCAAGGGAGACTTCTATTTCCTGTTGCACATATTATGGGCCATCTTATGCATATCTTTTTCTGTTACAAATGTAAATAAAGAGTCTCCATATTGGCCTCCTGCTCTTACTTTGATGAACTGCATTATTTTTCCTGCATATCTTTCATATATTGCTGCATTCCCCATTTTGGGATATTACAAGAGAGTTGAAGAAGTTACATGGTCACTAGGTGTTGTGATTTGTCTTATGAGGATCACTTTTTCTTTGTTTCTTTTTCTTTCTAATATTGATCCTCCTAGTTCTGTTGACATGGGTTAGTGGCATTGTGATATACTTATTTGTGAAAGGGAATCATGAACGCAAGGTGGTTAGGACTAAGCTTTGCATTTTTTGATTTATGAAGATGCTTTAAACCTCAAAAGAGATTTGATGGCACCAAAGTTGAGCGTGTCTCCCCATCAATACCAAGGAGAACTTGCATAGGTTTCTTTGCTTTTAGTTGAGCCATTTTATTTTTTGGAGCACACATGTTTCCCTGTATTACTTGCCATCATTTGAGATTTTTCCTATGTCCATTGGATGCAGAAGATGTTGGTGAAGATGAATAGGATTCTTGGAGGTGTAAAGTTTGTTGGCATGATCTACATCTAAATGTTGTGCTTTTAATGTCTAACATTTCGATAAAAGTGAGATCAACCCATTATATGAGTAACTAGTTGGGAAACTCACATCTTAGGTTGAGCACTACACAGATATGGGTAAATATGTTGAGCCCATGACAATATGAGCTCCATTAACTTTAATAAAATGACCCATGGAGTTCCTAAAAATTGCAAGAAAATTAGGATACCATAAGTGAAGAGGAGGTTTGGAACTCTTACCTAGACCGTAATTTTTGTAATAATCATGGTGTTTGGATCAGACTTTGAGAACTAGGGATGAAAGGAGAGGTGCATTTTCCCCTAGAAATACGGTCCTAGGTTGAACAAATTTTTTCTATCCACCATGGCCTTAGAAATTACAATGAATTAAAACTTCGAATGGAGGAAGATCTCATTGTTGGTTATCTAGTTTTGATTTTTCCACCCATGAAGCATTGTTGTAGATGGACAAAGCCCATTAAAATGATAAACAATTCCATCCCTTCAATACAAAAATTTGTGGCCATATACCTGCAAGTTCCAACACTCGAATGTCCTTTGATTTATCCACTATGAAGGTAGTATTGAGGGGGGCCTTTTTCTTTGAGAGAATAGAAAGTATAGGCTTCAACTCATCCTTGAATTAATGGGTTTGGGAGGAGGAGGGCATATTTTTCCATAGGGATCCTCCAAGAAGGCTTGAAACGAAAATCACAATAGTATCCTTGTTTATGCCAAAATCCACGGGAAAGAAACTATCAAGGGGTTTCCTTCTTGCATAGAGTCGTTTCTAATGGCTTGGAGGGACAAAACCCATGGATTTCATATGAAAATAGAAGGATTCCCCTGAATGGGACCTCATAAAGACTTGAAGATCTGCAGTGACTCCACCTTGTTTTTCAAGTTGCGTGTTAGATATGAGTGCAATAGTATTAGTCGAATGAAGTTGGAGCTGAAAGTCTTATCTAGTGTTTGTGTAAGTTGCAACTCTTAAAATGTGATGGTTGCACCTCATTTGGCTTGAAATGCCATGGATATAGCCGGTGATCACATGCTCTCTCTAGTTATAGTTTTAACTGCCAATAATAATGTGGTACTAGCTCATCCATTGACTCCTTTTATTGTCATGTTCATTTAATTAGGATTAACTATTGCAAGCATGATGACAAAGCACTCATTCAATGTCTTATTGACCCATTAATGAGTGTTTTTAATGTATCAAATGCAGGTTCAACCATAATTTGAGCCTTGAGCTCAATATGTACTTTGCCAAACTTGAATCTCACATTGACACTGGCATTCAAAGAAATGGATTTACAAACCCTTGATTCCATTAACTGTCTTGACTCTTGAATATTTGCTTAACTCCCTAGCTTCTTATATCAATCCCAAAAAAGAGAGAACATGCAAATATAAACTAGTTAATTAGTTGGAAAAAAAAATGTTATCATAAACCTTGTGCAGAACAATTTTTGATGGCTTGGAGGGATCCCCTCCCTTCATTATTTCTAGGAATTTAATATATAAACCAAATATGTGGATAATATGGAGGGGTTCCTCTGGAAGGGACGTCATAAAGACATGAAGATATACTATGGCTCCCCCTTGTTTGAAGGTTCATGTTAGACAGTATCACAATTATAGTAGTTAGACAAAGACCATACTAGAGTTGAGAGGCTTGCTTGCCCTAGTGTTTGGCAAGTGAAGACTCTTCAAAAGCTATGGTGGCACCTCGTTTGGCCTGAAATTCCAGATATAGCCACTAACATTATTCTCCCTGTGGTTATAGTTGTAACTACTAGTCCTAATGTGGCCCTGGCTTGTTCATTGACCCCTTTTGTTTTCATTTTCATTTATCTAGGGTTTTTTATTGTAGGCATGATGACAATGACTTCTTGACCCATTGATGTGTGTCCTCAGTGTAATAAAAATTAGGATTGGCCAGAATTTGAACCTTGAGCTCAAGATTGACTTCATCAAACTTGGATATCGTGTTGATGATGTCATTTGAAGCCATGGATCTACAAATCCTTGATTTCATGCATTATCTTGAATATTTACAGTCTTGTTTTGATGTTCTTCTTCAGTCACTTGTTCATAAATTTATATTAATCTTATAAAGAGACAAAATGCAGTTCTAAACTATAAATACAGGGGTATAGTTTCAAATTTCAACCTTAGGAATTCAGACTTATCTGAAATCTCGAATCACTGTATACAATTCAGATAATCTTCCGTAGTTATGACATAACCACAAATTACAGGGTTATAGGGTTAATGTTTCAGATCAAGCTCTATTATCTCAGAGAAAATTTCGGTGTAGTTTCAACATGTAGCTCAATAATAAATTACAATGATATTGTAATATTGCAGAAAGAAGTTTCAGACATGTTACAGATAGTGTAGTTCAAATGTTTTTCAAGAAGGCAACATCACTATAGTTTGGATATGGTGTTGTTCTATGTTTTGATACTTGATGATGTATGATGTTATCACTCATAATTTTGTGAGTCACAACTTGACATGGTCATACGATTCACTCCTAAAAATGGTAAGGACTCCTTAATTTTTTTTTCAAATTGGCATAGGAAATCTCATTTTTTCATATTTAACCTATCCTAAGTTTCAAGACCATCCTCATTTCATCTCAAAATCACCTCCTTATAGGTCACATCATGTCTCGTCAGTCATAATTTGTTGTTAGTTTTCATTTCCCAAGAATTTAAATCTGAAAAGTTCATTTTAGCCAAGAATCCCTACTTTCATATCGAATTCAGTGTAAAAAAGGCAGAAAACGCAACGAAATTGTTGAAAGTTTCGTAGCGAATGTGAAGCATTTCTCTGTTTTCTAACTTTGAGAAGTCAACTTCAAGGGAGGTTTATGGGGAAAAAGAGAAGTATTTTAAGAAACTGAGAGAGGTTATTTTAAATAACATATCAAATAACAATAACCTTTTTCACGTTTTTCAAATGTGCTACTATTTGGGAGATACAGGGATGTCTTTCAACCTTACTTTCAGAATGCAAAATTTTCCTATTTTATACATGTTTTTTAGAATGTAGATTCTGGACAGCTGGAGATGTGTTTCAAAAGAAAATGATAGGTTTTTCTTCAAGACATATTTCCCTACAAAAACCTCCTTCAAGGTTTCAATATCTATCCAGGACATGGAGAAAATAGCTCATCGTGGAACCCTATGTTTTCAGAAAAAACAAAGTCATTTTAGTGATGAAAAGATTTGCTAAAGGTGAAAAGGATTTTTTTTGAAGAAGAAACACCTCAAGACCCTTAGGCTGAGTTGGTTTAGGTTTTGAAAGGTTAAAGGCATGTTGAAAATCAAATTTTTTACAGCTGGAAGGTTCCTTTTTGAAACAAGGCAAAAATCTGGAAAAACCACAGTTTTCAGCAGTTTCGTAGTGCGCCTAGGCTTGAAGAACGTGAAAACGCTACAAAACTACTGTAGCTTTATTTTTGCCTTTTGAACCAGTTTTGGGAGATTTCAAGAGGTGAAATTTCTATGCAAGATGTATCAAGGCAGAATGAACACCATGAAGAAAGAAATAATAAAAAAGGATTATGACAAAAGGCATTTTTGAGGCGCTACGAAAGTACGCTACGAAACTGTCTTACTTTTGTAGCGTACTCTGTTGGAGTTTTTAAAGCAGGTTTTTGGGCATATTTGGATAGTTGGATACTATAAAAGTGTTAAAGGACCATGATAACAGTTATCCAACACTTAAAGACCATGAAATGAAGACAAACTACCAGCCAAACCATTCGTTGAAGATGAGGATCAGTTTTCCTAAAAAACAGGGTTTATTTCCACTTTTAGAGGAGGTCAATTAAAATGTCATGTAGTGATGAGTCCCATCACACCCTATTCGAATATGTGAAAGCATAGTTGTCAAGATGTAATTATTTTTAGGAGATAATTTTGTTATTGTAATAATGAATAGTTTGAGTCCTATTAGGGAAAGGACTGTCAAGTAGGATAGCTGTCATTTTCTCGTTAAATAGATGTTTTATGGTTGTGCAAGGTTTCATTAGGAAAAATTTTGATGAATATAGCCAAGAGGCAGATCATATCATAATTTAACAAGTCTATTAAAGGGCAGAGGGTCGAATTTGTTAGGGGTTGGAGACTTTTCGGCAAAACTGCAGCTTTATGTAATTAACTGTTTCAATAATACAAAAGACTTGTTTCTTGAGCAACTTGAGATTCTGATTGAGTTTTTAGTGTTTATCTGATCTATATTTTCTATGTGTACTGTTTGCAGTGGTTTTCATCTTTAATACTCATAATTCCTTCATGTAATGCTCTGACTTCCTTTATAGATGAATTGACTATGTTATTTCCTGTTTCATGAGTGCTTACCTTTGCTAAAAACTCTTACCTGCCTCAGCTTCCATGTCAAGTGAATTTACTACTAAATTATTGCTTTTTTGACTCCATAAGCCCAATTTTTGGAGACTGATGTTATTTTAAACCTACACTTATCACAAACAAGTTGTTTTTCTAGTTATAGTTAGGCATCTAAATATATCTTTATGAAATATAATTAACCCTTTGAGAGAGCCCTCTCAGACTGAAGAGGCTAAGCTTCAGTCAAAATATGGTTTGGAACAGTTACTCCAAATTGACCATTGAAGCAACCCAAGAGGACCCAATTTGGTGATAACATTTTGGCGCGATTGCTAGGGACCAAAGGTGTAAATTTTCCTTGGGAATAATGACAAAGTTTCAGTTCTAAGATCTGAGAGCAGTAGACACTTAGACACATATTGGCTATATTTCTTCTCTGGCGACTCCACACATCAAATAATCAATTGGAAGGTGACTCCACTGCTTGAAGATTAGTAGCTTGATGAATTTTCAAGATGAGTTCCATTGCAAGAATAAATGCCAGGTATTCCCCTATGAATCGGTCTCACATCCCTGGTTTTCCAAATCCTATGCAAAAAGTCGAATGGTTAACTGACCTTCCCATATTTAAAGATGAAAAGAAAGACAATGCTGCTCTTCATTTGGTTAGATTCCATATGCATGTATGCAAACTTAAGGTTCAGTTCCTTGAGGATTGTCTCATGAAGATGTTTATGGCCACTTTAGAAGGAAAGGCATGGTCATGGTAGGAAAGCTTGCCAAATGGTTCATTATATTCTCTTGTTGATTTCCATGTTGCATTTTATGAGATGTATGAAGATTTTCATCCCTCCTTATTGCTGGTCAAAGACTGCTGTAAACATTGTGTGAGTTTTATTGAATACTTGGAGAATTGTTATGAATATTATGAGTTCATGGATGAGGAAATCTTAGAGGCACTTCATGAAAACCCCTTTCATCACCAAGAAGAAAGGATAGCCTCTATCTTGGATGAAAATGAAACCCATCAGGAGTTTATTTATGAAAATCATGTTACATCCTCTGATTTTGATAAAAATTTTCAGTAGACTTGTCAGTCTTTTGATCATCAGAACTATGCAAATCATTTCAACCAACAAGAGGAAATATTGGAAGATAGTTTCTATAATCCTCAGGTAAAGGAAGAATTTTATTCTTCATGTCATTCCTTGCATCAGCCTACATCAAATAATGATCACACTAATGAGAAAGTGGAAGAATTTTTTTCTTTATCCTTGTCTTCTAATCTAAAGTCATTTGAGTGCAATTCAGAAGATAAGATTCAATTTGTCGATGAAGTTTCTAAGAACATGGAAAAATACATTGAAGTTTTAGAAGATCAAATTCGATCTTATAGTCTTCATGATCAAGATCAGTCTTTTCAAAGAGAGGGTGATGCTACCTTTCTCTTTTGAGATTGAGGAAGAATACCATGTTTTTTAAAATCATTTTGAAAATCAGTTTGATAGCACACAAATGAAATATTGTGTGGCTGAGAAAAGCATATATGAGTTGTCCAAAGCTGCAGAATGTCTTGAGAATCATCAAACAGATTATGTCTTCTATGATCCTATAACTGAATACATGGAAGAGTTCTATAGTCCAGATTTCCAGTTATATTTTCATTATGAGGATCAGATACATTTTATGTTGCCTTTGTCATTTCAATATCATGCTTACTTTGGGTTCAAGTGCAGTCAAGAGGTTCAAAAGTCAGATCAGATCAATGATTGGCTTCATTGGAAGTTACATGTTGCTTGAATTAAAAATGGAGATTGCAGCTTTTAGGGTAGTTAGGAGTGTGTGAATAAGCTCAAAGTTGACTGACATTAGGGGAATTTTGAGTTCTAAAATGGACCTCCTAAGGAAATTATAAAATAATGGTGGAAATAATAAAATAATATTTGATTACATCATCAAATTTTAGAGGGAAAAAATAAAAAACTACTTTTTCAACTCATATTTTCAACTTATCTCCCAAAGTTTTTACTCAAATTTCAAGTGGGAGTACTCGTCGGATGAAAATTTTAATTCCTCATCCAAGGAGTACCTATGTTGCATACTTTCGATGGGTCGTGCTACATGAAAAATGATAAATACATGGAAAACATGATTGCAATCACGTTTTTTTTTGTATTTCTCATTTCTGGATAGAAAGGTCCATCGAAAGTATGCAACATGGGTACTATTTGGATGAGGAATTAAATTTTACATCCAACGAGTACTCCTGCTCGAATTTTGAGTAAACATTTTTGGAAATAAGTTGAAAATACGAGTTGAAAAAGTAGTTTTATTATTTATTATTTTTTAATATTTTTACCTTTTTACTTAAAAAATGGTGAATCATACCCCATGGTTGACATCATCATCTTGAATCCTATTGGTTCTTAAAAATTGTATTTTTGTTGTACATTTTTCTTAGGAGGCCCATTTTAGACCTCAAAATTCCCCTAATGGCATCTTTTCAGTAGGTACAAAGTTGGTTTTTCAACAGTAATAATCAAGCTTGAGCCTGAGGATAAGGCCATAAGAGCTTGGTGAAGTTTTCATAAGTTTCAGAGTTTTTATTTCCAAGAAGATGGATGGCACTGGAACTACAGGTTCTTTAGTGTAACACAGCCGCACACCATCCCAAGTGGAGCCACTGTTATCACTCATAATTCTGTGAGTCATTACCTGACATGGTCATATGGTTCACTCCTCAAAAGGGAAAGGACTCCTTAAACCTTTTTTCAAATTGGCATAGGAAATCTAATTTTTTCATATTTAACCTATCCTAAGTTTCAAGACCACCCTCATTTCATCTCAAAATCACCTCCATATAGGTCACATCATGTCTCATTAGTCATAATTTGTTGTTAGTTTTCATTTCCCAAGAATTTAAATCCGAAAAGGTCATTTTAGCCAATAATCCCTACTTTTGTATCGAATTCAGTGTAAAAAAGGCAGAAAACACTACAAAATTGTTAAAAGTTTCGTAGCGATTATGAAGCATTTCTCTATTTAAAAGCATTTCTCTGTTTTTTGACTTTACGCAGTCAATTTCAAGGGTAGTTTCTGGGCAAAATGATAAGTATTTTAAGAACCCGAGAGAGGTTATTTTCAAGAACATATCAAATAACAATAAAAATTTTCACTTTTCTCAAAGGTGCTACAAATTGGGAGATACAGGGATGTCTTTCAGCCCTATTTTCAGAATGCAGAATTTTCCTGTTTTATACATATTTTTTATAATGCGGATTCTGGATAGATGGAGATGTGTTTCAAAAAACCAGTAGAGGTTTTTCTTCAAGACATATTTACCTACAAAAAAACTCCTTCGGTGTTTCAATATCTATCAAGGATAGGGAGAAAATAGCTCATCTTTGAATCCTATGTTTTCAGAAAAAATAGAGTCATTTTAGTGATGAAAAGACTTTCTAATGGTGAAAAGGATGTTTTTTGAAGAAGAAACACCTCAAGACCCTTAGGCTGAGTTGGTTTATGTTTTGAAAGGTTAATGGCATGTTGAAAATGAAAATTTTACAGCTAGAAGGTTCCGTTTTGGAACAAGGCAAAAATATGGAAAACCACAGTTTTCAGTAGTTTCGTAGCGTGCCTGGGCTTCAAGAACAACAAAACGTTACGAAACTACCATAGCTTTCTTTTTTATTTTTGAACCAGTTTTGGGAGCTTTCAAGATCCTGATTTTTTGAATTGAAGGCCAAGGAAAATGCCCTATTACATCATTTGTGCCCAAGCATGCCATGTTAATATCTAAAAGTTATTTTTATCTTATTTGGCATTGAGTTTCAAATCCATGATATAACATAGACAACCTACATTTAAAGGTCCACGACACATCAAATACAGGAGTAGCCTTGTTGCTCAAGGACTGATGTCACTCAAATATGGAGATTAGAAACCTATAAACAACTTGAGGTTCAATACATGAGAAATGAGTATTGATGGAAAATTTAACATTTACCTTGAGGCTTGAGTGAGAAAACCACTTTAATTGAATATATATTGCTATTTCCTTCATTGAAAATTTATCAAAGTCACAAAAAATTCCAAGGCATAATTCTCACAAGGCTATTTCATATTTTTGAAATGTAATTGCAGTTGTAACTCTTCCACCTCCTTTTTCAAGGGATATGGACTACAAATATGGCTTCATAAATATTCTCTTTGACTACAAACCTTTTTCTAATGCATATATGTTATATATACTAGTGGTTAAAATATTGTTTCTTTGGAGCATGTTTTAACTGTAGCTCTTACAAATAAAATGTCAAAATATGATGCTTGAAGTTTGAAGTGATTGCTCCAACTTGATTCTCAGCTGAGCTCCAAGCTTCAATCTTGACCCAACTTCCAACTTTAGTCTTCCAAGCACTGGTGTGTAGTCTATAGAATGATGGTTCTAGTCTATAGCTATATATTTGCTATTTCCCAATGGAGGAATTGGTCTTATTATAGAGTAGGAATGGCGTGTAGGGTTTTATCCTTTAGATGTTTAAGGTTTTGGGGCATTTTTACTCTAAAAAGTCTCTTTGACTGGGGATACATGTGTCAAAACAATGTTGAAAGTTTTGGGATCTGTTTCATAGCTGTGGGATCCATTCCATGAATTCCGTACCCATTTCCTTTTCTGCAAAGTATGCTTCCATGATGGAGTGTACCATGGAATAATCCATAGAACATTAGGTAGCCAAACCTATTATTCAAGTTCTCTCGGGAGCACACTCCCTAAAACTTTCTCCATGGTCATATCATGTGACTGCTCCAGTGTCAGGTTTCTTATTTTGATGTTAAAGATGAAGTGAAAAGCGAGGAAAGGAAAAGGGAAGGCATCCCATTCCAAGTTTTAGACCAGAAAGGTAGGTAAGAAGCGAAACTTGTCAAAGGTGAAATGTTTCAACTGTCATGAGCATGGAAACTATGCACAAACTGTCCACAAAAGAAGAAGAACAAGAAGGCATTCTAGATAATGAATGGTAAGAAAAGGAGTTTCACTCAGAAATGCATTGAGCATAGAAGCAACAATAAAATTAGCTAAGAGTCTTCATATGAATCTAAAGTACTTTAAGGCATGCAAGAGCACTTTCCTTAACATTGTATAGTCATTCATCCATGTTTTTAATTATAACATTAGGATTTAAGCCCTAAATAATGAAGGCGCATGGAATTTAGGAAGGAGGTGTGTTGGAACCCAAGTAGATAGATAAATAAATGTTCAATTGAGAGGCAAGGCCTAGAACCACACCATCCCATCCTCCAAATGATCAATATTGTTAGATAATGATGACTAAAATTGGTGTATAGGTGACTCAATTTATAAGGATAAACTTTATACATGAGGTTGGAAAACATTCAAAAATAATTGAATCAAGAGAGAAAGGGAAAAAATATCAAGGGGCACAAATATTAAGGACCTATGTCAGCCAAAAGTGAAACCAATGGCCAAATGATTTTTCCTTTATACCATCTCTTAAGAAAATGAAACTACATATAAACACATATAATGTCAAACAAAATACTCCAATACCTACCCTAATTAGTTGCATGTTGTTCAAAATATTGAATGAATGACATGAAAACTCTAATTTTGTTTCAAAGTGTCTCACTTTTCAAGGAAATATACGAATGTTGAAGATCTATCGTATGTGCTTCTTGGTATTTGAAAATAAAGCTAATTTATGGGATAATTGTACAAGATGGGATGTCAAAGATAAAAATTCACACTTGTTCTCAACAATAAAATGATTTTACATTTAATAAAGGTTCTATATTTTTACAATTTGGTTTGAACATCATTTGTAGTTTGCTTACACAGGTGAAATTTTATAACATGAAAAAGAAATGTTTCTTTCAAAAGATTCCTTGCTACCATAACCATTTCATCCCCCCAAATTATTATTTCCTCTCTCCGTTTCCTCAACAAAATACAAACTCAAACCTTCGTTCTAATAAAGGCAAACAAATAGTGTGTATAATTCTTAGTCTATAGCTCTCCCTTTATCTCCTTCTCGCTCCCTCCCTCCCTCCCTCTCCACATCTCCATCCACTTCTCCCTCTCTGTCCTCGATGGACAAACCATAATCCAAACCCCAATAATTCGATACCCAAATATTTATGGCTTTCCATCCAACTGTTAAACCCCCCAACCTTCCATTAACATCCAAGGAAATGAAACTCCACCCCTTTAGTAGGGATCCTAGACAACTAACAACATAAACAACATCTCTTGATAATTGTAACCAATGACGATGTTTTTCGGAGAGGAGTTGCACCATCTAGCTTTTCCTCGGCACCCAAAACCTGCAATCCAAAACCCATTTCTAACCTAATATGTCCTTGCCTCTAGATGGGAAGCTTATAGCTTTTAGCCAGGTACCCATATCTATGATCCCGCCTACACCTAAAAGGTATTCCTTCATAACCCAATATCTAAATACACTCCACCCCAATCCCTATATCCATACCTTCTATAAGCCATTCTATGAGATCCATATTAACCAAAATATGGGTGTATGTCTTAGTCCCCATCTCTAAATATGCAGATTAATGGGCTAGATAAGATCCCAATGAGTTACCTATATCTTTGAAAATTAGGGCATCCAAATAGTTAGGAGGGAGACTTGGAAGATGAACCTATATTGGGGCCATATATAGTCTCTCCTACTTTGCATCGAAGAGGGGAATGTCGAAATTGAAAAGGATATGAGATTAATCAATTTTCGAAACCATTTTTTGTACCTTTTGGGTGTCTGCTACATCTTTGAAGCACAAATGAATCCAACCTCGAGCTAACAACGACACTTTTGGAGGAAATCTGACAATTGGTAATATTTCCTTGTTCGCCCACACATTTAGGGTTGAGGACCTGACTTTTCAACCCCTTACATGCCTCACCAAGGATTTTTGGGACATTTCCTTAGTCTTTTGAATGGTGATGTTGACTCCCGAAACTAGAGAAAGGAGAACTTTGTGCTTCTTCTTGACACTATAATGTATTTTTCTCTTCCTTTATTTCTCATACTCCTTTTGAATCAAGACTCCTTCTTTTTCAAAATAATGATTCTCCCTAAAAACCACAAGACCATTCATGATGTTAGTTTGACCTTCTTCCATCGCCGAGGCAATTCTCTCCTTCACTAGTTCGATGAAGGAGGGCGAGGCTGATGGCATTTGAGATGAAGGATATACATGAAAAAAATTTGGAGAGGCTTCTAAGAGTGAAGAACCCCCACTCTGTTCAAAAAATTCCAAAAACCCTAGTCCCTAAGGAACCAGTAACACATTGTATGTATTCCTCCAATATTTGGGACAATAGGTAAACTAAACTTAGAGCCAAATACCCCAAGAAGAGTTCTCTAGCCCCTGAAAAACGTCCTCAGGCCCTGGGCTATCCAAAAATAAAGGACCTGAATAGTGCGTGGTTGGAGCAGGGGTTAGGTCCTTCAAATCGCTAGATAGTTGCCTATTGAATTCTTAACTTTGCTTTCTAAAGATCTGGTAGGCCTAGAAACTGAGGTATGGTGGCCTTATAAGTTTAATTTTAAATGAAAATGGATAAACTCATTGGGACTAGACCAAATTTGTTGAAAACCCCCTCCTCCAGTTCATAATCCACCAACTCCTCCTCCTCCATGTGGGTTGAATAGTAAGCAATCGACATCTCATCTGAAAATCATATTTGACAAGTATTTGTGTGTCTTCAAAGGTTTTATCATGGTGACCATCTTTGTACAAAATATATATCACGTGGATAAAAAAATCATGGTTACCATTTAATCTTATTTTGCATTTTGACAAGGATATCAGAGCTTGACATTGTCTAGAGCCTGTTCACCGTTTGTCAAAACTACGACCCTTTCTCTGCCTGCAATTTTTCCATGGGCCCCTAGGGTTTCTCTAGTGTTGAATCCTTCTCCTATGGTAAAGACGTTGTAATGTTTTCTTTAACATTTTGAGTCCGTAAAAATAAAAAAATAAAAAAATAAAATAAAATAAATAAATAAAAATTAATAATTAAACATGTCTAGATCTATCTTAACTCTAGATCTACCAAGGGTTGAGATAGAGGAATAAAATCCCTTGAGGTGAAAACCTCTTTAGATTTGATATTTCTAGACACTTGATAGATTCAAAGTTAAGCTCAACCTAGATTAATCATATTCATATACAATAAAAAAAAAATAAAAAACATAAAAAGATAAAGTGATTTGCAAACTCAACATAGCATCTACCTTTGTTTTGAAAAATAATAAAATATTTACCATACTTGAATAAATTTTAAGAAATTAAAATATTTATTATATTGGAATAATTTTTTTATATTATGATAAATTTTTTTGACCCTTCCGATTAATATTCTTTGAATTTTTGGAAAATCATTTTCCCACTCCATTTAAATTTCAAGAGGGTATTTTTATGGAGGATTGGCAGGAAAAAAAAACACAGATAACATTCCATTACCAAAACAGTAGAGCAGAGCTAGAGCTATAGGAGGTGAGCCTCAACGCCCTCTCATCGATATCAAGTGCATTGAATATTTCGACTCGAGCAAAGATGATGAAGCCATTATTCAGTTTCAAGAAGAAGGCATACCCTCCTCCTGTATTTGTTGAGAGGCCTATGAAAAGGTAAGAGTTTAAGAAATTATTGCATGTATAATGTAGCTACTGTGCCATGGAAATCAGAAATCAGACCATCATTTGTGCGCTCTTGCAAGACAGGTCAAAATCCATAAGGAATGTTCGTAAATGTTGACGAATCCTGAATTTGAGCTTGGGAACCTCTATAGCAGCAAAGTCTTTGGTTCTGGTGCTTATCACTTCTTCCACATCACCATTTTCTTGAGCTCTTGAACCTTCAATTCCACCTTTAATATCCATAATTTTCTCACAAAATCAACAACACTCTGAATAGTGGCTACACCCTGCAAGACAAACTGCAAACACTATTGCTTAGCAATGTTAGTGAACTCCATATCAAAGTTTAGCCTGTGTACCATGCAGCTCCAGTTATCTCCTTTTAAGGTGTCAATTATGTTAGCTTATACAACTTCTTTTATTGGTTAGAAACACACTTCACCCCTTTTATTAAGCCACGAGCTTCCATACTTTTCAATGCTTTGTTAACCTGTGGCTGCTACAAATTTCTTTATATTTTCATATCTTTTGTCCATACATATTTATAGATTTTATTATGACTTTATATATGAGCATATCTGCAGATGAGAGGCCCTTAAACCTTATAGATTCATCTTTCGTCTATTGCTTGTAAACTATGAAATGACCTTGCTTGAAAAAATGGAGTTGACGATTTTGAAGCAGGGCATTGAGTGCATGAGCTCTAACATTGAGATCAAAAGCTTCAATATTTTACTCCATGCTTTTATATCTCAATCCATCATAGAAATTAGTGAAAATATCCAATATTATATTGATGGTAGTAGCCATTTTTGAAGCTGATGTTTCCATCTCTAAGATCTTCAAAACTATAATGGGGTTTGAACCCTAGAATAGTATGTGGATTTGCAGTGTTTGATTATCCCGATTACCCCATTTGCATTATGGGCTTCGAACCCTAGCCACAGTATGTGCAATGTGTGCCCTCAAGTAGAAGCAAAAAATGCATGTATATAATTTTGAACATTTGTGTGGGTATCACTATGTTTTGATCACAAAAAACAAAATTATGCACAAATGAATTTTTATAATTTGGATACAAAATGTAGAATTGAGTGGTGCCTGCAGAATAGTTTGGCGGGGGACAATTTCTACCAACTGGATTCAGTTTCGAACCGCTTTATAAATAGTCCCCACTTATTTATCAGTGATTTTCATCTCAAGCATATGAATGTCATTGTCCGACATATATTATTATCATTTACTCATGCAACCTGTTGTGCATAGGGTTTCCATGTTTCATTTTCTAGTTGTCGCTGTAGAGGAAACCATGCCCTCATTTTTCCAAGCATATATAGCTGTAAATTTTTGCTGTATTATTTACAAAGGGGGAATGTAGGTGTCATTTATTCGACTCTTTATAATCACTACTCACGAGTTAATTCAATTATATCCAACATCCCATATATTTAATGTCTTAGCTTCCTATGATCTATCATATCCCAGATTCTCATGGTTTGCTTTTAGAGCCAAAAATTTTGCAAAGATTCATCTTTTGGTGATCATCATGAAACCTTCTTTAGAGATTCTATTGTGCTCTTTTTATTTTGAGTTTTCATTCTTGAATTTGAAGTGTTCTTTGAATTTTCTTTAACTGTTCCTTCATGTGAATTGTATTCAATTTCTTATTGTCTATCCAAACGCAGAAGAACTCTAGAATTGTAAAGCCCTTGAATCTGGAAATGAAGAAGAAGAAAAGGATTTTCCTAAGGTCCTTTTGAAAGCCATGCAAGATCTTTCTAGAGAGATCAAGGAGATGAGATTGGATAGAATCAAAGAATCTCTTAAGATATTTCATCTTGGGGAAATCTCTAGCATGTCTCACCAATGGAATGATCAACCAGTGCATCAGCCACAAGTTTCCCAACGCTCTACCATGCCTACCTTTTTGGCTGTGGGAAATGAAGGGCTTCAAGAGCAAGAATCCCTTAAAGACTATTTTGAAGAATATGAGTCTCAAAATCAGAGATTCAAATATCACTTGAGTTTTCAGGATTTTTTTCACCTCAAGGACAAAATAAGATTAGGGCATCATCATAGAGGTGGTGGATTCATTCAGAATCATGATCGACATCACTGTATGGGTAGATTATTTTTACCCAACTTTGATGGGTCATCCAAATGTTCTGCCAAATCATGGGTAGAAAAATTTGACATCTACTTTTAGTTGAACAAGGTCCCAGAGATTGAGGCTATCAAGATTGTAGCGCTACACTTGGAAGGTGAAGCACACAAATGGTGGTTCCATGGCTTGTCTACATTGGGTCATTCCAATGTGGCTACTTATTCAAAGTTCACTAGAAGGCTGGTGGAAATATTTGATAGAAGAGATCCAGAGGCACCATTCATGAGCCTTGCAAAGTTGAAACAATAAGGTAATACAGAGTCTTACATTTCTGAATTCTTAAGATTATCTGTTATGGTTCCTAATTTGTCTACAGCTAGAGGGGTGTACATGTTCATTGATGGCTTATATGAACCTCTTCATGGGTTGGTTAAATCTACCAAGCCCACTAACCTGCATGATGCTATTGAAAGGGCTAGAGACCTTCAAGATGCCTTGCCAAAAACCAAGGCAAGCTTTCAACATAAGCCCTCGTTTCCTTCAAATGGAAAGGAAGATAAATCTACTCCTTCAAAGGAGAGCTCATACAAGAAGCCTCTTGATGATGAAGTCAGGAGAGATATAAGAAAAAGGAAGCTATGCTTCACTTGCCAAGAATCATGGGCACGTGGACATAGATGTGCTGCTAGAAAAGCACATTACATAGAGGTCTTCTCATATGTTGAGGAGGAAGAAGAAGATGAACCAAGAAGAGGTCACAACGCTAACACTGCAGCAGGAGAACCAACACCATCAAGAGATGGAGATGGAGAATTTGCTCCTATTGGAGGGGCTCTTGCATCTTTTAGAGGAGTACTTAAGAACTTGACCTTAAGAGTTTAAGGTTCCATATTGAATCATAGGGTCTCTATTTTGATTAACAGTGGGGAAACTCACAATTTCATTGATGCCCATCTAGTGCAAAGGAGGGAAATACCCACTGATACTTTTGAGGGATTCTCTCTTTTGGTCCCCAGAGATAGAACAATGCAATGCATGCATTATGTCCCATCACTTTCAGTCACTATGGGGACTTACACATTGGTTGGTCACTTCTTTGTGGTTGACATACCTGACACCAATGTGATACTGGGTGTTCAATGGCTGATTACATTGGGGAAAGTCACCACTGATTGGGAGGCTTTGCAAATGGAATGGGTAGCCCAAGAAGAGTGGTGAAACTCAAATTATCAAATGCATGCATACATATCCCTCACATACCACTTCCACACAAAGAACATAGATGGATTTGCATAGTGGAAGCAAGGACCTTGCAATCCCATCTATCATGCTCATGAGATTGCTACATGGGACACTCTTATCTAGCGGAAAACCACCTGGGAGGCCACCTGATTCAGTTTCTGTGGGAGATATCTCACCACATGATGCTCCAAATTTAGATCCTGGAGGGATGGGAGCATTGGAAGACAATAATATAGTGCTGGGAGGCTTGGGTAGGCTTAAGGAGGAGGGATATTTTCTTCCCTTAGCATCATCACCCACTCTCAATTCTGATTCCGCTCTGTGGGAGGATAAGAATTGAAGGAATGTCCTTCCAACATACACCTTTGGCATGGGATATTTCAAGGAGGAGATCAACAACATGACAAAATTTTTTGTTGATACATTATCAGCACTGTCATTGTTGGGTAGTTTAGATCCATATTGGAAATACCAACTGTTGGTGGATTATTCCAAGGATCTTCACACTTGTATGATACTTGATGACCAACTGCATGAAGAGGGATATTTAGTCCAAGAAGGAGTCATCTATCATCATGGTATATATTCTTATCTGGAGCTTCTAAGCTCAAGGAGAAGTTTCTACAAGGAGCCTATGAAGAGTTCTGTTTCAGCCACACATATTCAATGAAGCTCAACAACATCATTTTGAAGAGCTACTATTGGGAGGGCTTTGAAGGAGAACTATATCAACATTTTCAAATATGCATGTACCATGTGGAGATGGAGCAACAACTTAACTCTATGGAAGAGTTAATTCAACCCTCTCTTTCTCCTTTTGAGGGAGAGGATAGATCTATGTATCACTCCATGTGTATAAGGAGGATTGTTGGTGAAGAACATGCTCATGTAAAACATGATTTATTTTCTGATTGTATGAATTATTTCACCATGTTTATGCATGCCATGAATCCAAGGAGGAGTATTATATCTTGTAAAATTCATGGCCAAGATGGGGCCACAAAAATTTCTGAACTTGGCCACTCCCTTGGTGGGCAAAGGGATATTTTTCATCATGATGGGTGCTTTCCTAAGACACCAAATATATCTCACACTTTCAGCCATTGTGAGATAACATGGGCAGAAATTAAGTGGTGGAGTAACCACTTACCACATCTAGATATGAGCAGGCAGGAGATGCACTGCTCTTGTTCCACATGTGGGACTATGACCCACCTCTATATGCACAAATTTCTATTTGTATGTATATTATTTTGCTCCCATACATTGATGATGTACTTGTGATCTTTATGGGAATGTATGGAGGGAGGATGGGAGGTATGTATGTGCCCTATGGGATGGAGGTTATCCATGTACCTTATGCTATATTTTTTAGGGAGGACATTGGGAAAGACATGTTTGTTTCATTTGAGCTATTGTCTCCTTATGGGATGCACTATTTACATCTCATAAGAACTTTGGAGGAACAATTCATGGAGGGCTAGATTGGTGAACACTTAGCTTATGGAGAAATATTATCATATAATGATGTCACCAATGGAGGAGGAGAAGAGTAGCAACACTCACCTTATTAGTAGCTTGAGGACAGGAAAAATTTGGGAGGGGAGGACTGTAATATTTCCAATTAGTCCTAAGCTAATGGGAATATTATTTTTTGTTTTATTTTTTTTGTTTCATGAATAAAAATGTAAAGGAGGATCATAGAACTCCTAAACAACAAATAAATCCATGCCAAATGTAAAAAAGGCTAAATCTTGGCTATGTAAGCAAGCACCCTTAGGTGTGAAAGGGGTTGGATGTTTTGACTGGGTCAACCATGACCAAATATATAGTGTTTTCCTGGAGGAGTGGCCATCAATGAGGCACATTTCAGTTTTAGATATGTTATGGAGGTAAATCCCCTCTGCGGACAGAGGCGATCCCTACTAGCCCAGACTGGGTCTAGCAACAATCGTTCACGCTATAGTGCAGGTTCCTAATTGCAAATAAACCAACTAGCGATGAAGGCTTACCTGGAATCCAACGCTATCGCTTGTAGAGAAAGTATCGCTCCCGTTCTTTAGCTCTGGAAGATCACGATCCTCACGATCTCCGTGACCGGACACCTGCACACGAAAGAAACAAAACAAACGCAAGCGTAAAATCCAGTGCATACAACTATATGTTAGTCAGAGAGGACATAAATCATGATCATTATCAAGAACAAGAGTGGAACCATAACCAATAGTCGCTTATCATTAATTAATCAAAAGAATAATACAACCATAGCTCTGACGCTGAATTCTCCTTCGGAGGGCCGTCAGCGGAATACGTCTCGGTAAAGCTTGTCGGGGATGGGACAAGCCTCTCTCTTCAGATGTCTCGAAAATGATCTCCTTTCTTGGATTTGGCCTTAAGGGAATGTATCAAAGCTCTTGCAGCATTAGGCTCTTGGGAACTTGGAGACTCTACCATTCAGCCATTCAACCCCTTCATCAATGGATGAAGGCTATATTTATAGAGGAGAGGAGGAGGTTGGGATCCCTACAATAGTGGAAGGGAGGCCTTATCCCTTGGGAGGTTCCCCATAAGGTGGAAAAAAGAGGCCAAAGGAGGAAGGTCGTGGTTATTCAGTCGAAACCACTCCTGATGACTCATCCACGAAGTTGTTGTAATCGAAGCTTCGCCTCTTTTTTTTAAAAAATTTCCAAAAGCAGATTTGCACGGGTGCTTAACTGGGATAGAGCGCCAATTGGCACAAGCTCAGTGTTAATTTTCCTCATTGGCGTGAGTACATAACGGGCTACCAGCGCCAAGGAAAAAACAAGTGTTTTTAGGGGTCTGCTCAGGAAATGATCAACAGAAGGAATGTTGTCCTCATGGAAAGGGATGCAATGATGGTATTTGCAAGGCATGACACTGATTATTGGTCACAGAAATGACCCTCCAATGGGCAAGATGGGGATTGGAGGGACGGTGAAAAATTATTGTGTAACAGATGCCCCCTAAAGCATGAGGCCCGAAAGAGAGAGAGGGGTGAAATGCTTTACGAGAACGTGTCCAACTGAAAACACCGCCGTCAGAAAACCTGCGTAGAGAAGTACAACTGATATCTCAGATACATGATATATATGTGGTATGGGCATATCCATCCATAACAGAGTATGTAATAATCCAGATCCAAGGCATGGACGCAGCCATCTAGTGAGGATCGGTAAATAGACTCAGGTATGGTCGCAACCATCCAATCAGTGAGTCATGTAACTAATCATAATAATCCACAAAATCACAGCCTGGATTATAACAAGCAGAATCCAGGGTCTTGCGCTCCATCTCGACCCGAACAAACTACAAGTTCAATCATGCGAATATATGAGCTGAAGTCGAACATGCGAGAACATCGCCTGATTACCAGCCAATGATGGAACTTGTTAACAGACGCGAGAGGTACCACCAATAATGAAAATGGCCCTCAAGGTACTACAGGTACAATATATGGGATGTGAATCAATGGACTGGCGTCGAACACCCGTAGAATCACTCGATCGGAGGCCAATGATGAAAACCTCACGTCGAATGCGAAGAACCTGCCATTGAGGCATGTAGGCTCCAAGGTACCATAAGGGAGTCTCTAGATCAGCTTCCTAGATAATGAGCTGAAGTCGACAGGAAGTGACGTTGATGAAAGGTGGGCCATAGTGTTTCCCACATCATTAACACGAGACAGAGGAACATAATGTCTTTGTGAATCAAGATTAGATGAGAATTAGAGGAAGGTTGAAATTCTGCAAAGGTCAACTTCTCTTGAACATATCGGCGGCACGACAGTGGATTTGGAAGTATTTGACATCAAAAGATCAGAGGTCATGATGAAGGGACAAAGATCAGATGAGAGGTCAAAAGGGATCACTCAAACCCAGGGGGGGCAAGTGAAAAAACGAGATGAGATATCCCCAACCCGACACGAATGCAGACAAATGCCATGTTCAAGAGCAACATACTGCCGACACGACAATGATGCTGGTTCCATTTTCCCCACCATTTCTGGCGAGTACCTCTTTATTTTTACACAATCTTGAAGAGGATACCATATGCTTGTCATATAAGTCCATCCTAGTACATTTAACGAGCCCTAGGAAGGAGGAACTCGAATACCGTCATTATGACTGAATCCGATGTCATTTAGGTTTAACGAGTCTGACAAAGGAAGAACTTGGCGTCTTTTCATGTTTAGAGAGTTTGAAAAGACAGCGGAAAAGTAAACTCCAATGGTCCCTTTTCGTAAATAGTTCCCCAGATCTGAAAAGGTGGAAAACTATGTCTGAGAAAACCTCCTAGTCGCGATAGGCTAGGGTATTCCTTTTTCATAAATAATCTATCCTAGCCCGAAAAAGGGGTAAACGTATACTGGGTAGATGTCGTTTCATAGCCACTTTAACGAGATTAAAATGACAAGTGACTCGGCAATCTTTTCATGTTTAGAGAGTCAGAAAAGAGCTAAAAGATGACTCCACCTAGAGGAACGAGTGGTAGAAAGGGTAGCAACTGGTTCTGGTAATGGTGGAACTGCTCAGAACAAGTAAAGGTTAAGAGGCTGGCTAACAAGACCACTCATCGCAGCGGTTCCTTAGGAACGGTTAAAAAAACCAAGTGAAGGCATATGATCAGCCAAGCAGATAGTGATGATGGAATGAGAAAACCAAGGCTCATCTGGCAAAAACAGGCTGATAAAATGGCAATCACAAGAGGTAAAATGGGAATGGTTTCATTTTTACACAAGCTTGAAATCAGGAAACTCTGCTTGAAGTTGTTTTCATTTTTACACAAGCTTGAAACAAAGATAAACTATGCTTGAAACAGAAACAAACTATGCTTGAAAATTTTAAGCATGCCCCAACATGGTGACTCAATTCAAGGTACATGCCCCCCAAGCTTCAGTCCATATGGTGACTCGGATGGAGTGAAGGTTCAAGTTACGAGATCAAGAGAAAGACTGGACTGGGATTTTACGAGAACTTATCAAAGAATCGAACTGAACAGGAAATTGTTTCATTATTTTAACGAGGTTGACACATTAAAAGAACTATCCTCGGACACCTTGTTTCATGGTTTAAGGAGCTTGACACAAGAAAACGAACTATGCTCCGAAGACCTTGTTTCATTTTTTAAGGAGCTTGACACAAGAAAATGAACTGTGCTCCGAAAATCTTGTTTCATTTTTTAAGGAGCTTGACACAAGACAAGGAACTCTGCTCCAACCAGACCCGGTTTCATTTTTTAAGGAGCTTGACACAGGAAAACGAACCATGCTCCAGGAACCTGGTTTCATTTTTTAAGGAGCTTGACACAGGAAAGGAACCATGCTCCAACTAGACCCCATCATAATGAACAAGAAGTCATCGCTTCCAAGAGTTCCACTCCCGATGGAAGGAAAACATCCTAGAAGTCAGGGCCCAATGCCCCTTGCACCTGATGCACAATGGCACTATCACTGAGTACAGGCACGGGGTAGGTAGCCACATAGTTGACCTGCGGTGGGGCAGATACAACGGGTGGATAAAAACCAGGAAGGGATGATGGTGGGTCAGTTGCCACATCGGGACCAAAGAACCAAAGATGATGAATGGTCACGATCTGTCCTTCATGTGAAAAACAGACCACACGTAAAAGGGAGGAGACAAGCGCTCCCATGGCATAGGTGTAATCACGCCCCAAGAGCAGATTGAAATACAAGGGGCCTGGAACAACCATCACGTCCATATGGATGGTTTTACCTCCCAAAGTAACAGGTAACCTTGGAAGGATCCCTAATGGTTGAATAGTTCTTCTGTTGAATGCCAACAGATTCTGCGTAACAGGTGCAAGTGGCGGCGAGCCAAAAGCTTTCCAAGTAGTTGAGGATAGAACACTAACAGACGCGCCTTCATCTATAATGGTGCTGGGTACAACCAGACCAAAAGCCTATATTGTGATTTTGAAAGGCACATAAGACGGAAGGTGGTTTCCTGTAAATCGATTCCAATCAAAGGAAGCGACCAAACTACTCGGAGGGGCCACCATCGAACCGAGATGGTCTTCCCCTGGTGTTATGATAGAAGAAGGAGCATCCTCCATGACCTCCATCACGGAGTCGGGAGGAGTATCCTCTGGGACCTCCATCATGGGAGGCGGAGGAGCAGCTTCTTGAGGTATAAGGACAGGAGAATCCTTCTCCAAGTCTGAAGAATCTGAAGAAACAAGAAGAACATGAGGGGTGTGAGATCCACTCTCAACGGAAAAGACCTGGTGCACCACAGACGGGGCCAGTTCAACTGATCCCATGACTAATGGTTGGTCGGGAACAGATTCCTGAATTTGAATTTCTGAGGGAGCGGGATCGACCAAAGATGACTCTTGACCAATCATAGGATCGGCTGGTGGAGGACTCAAAGATAGCTGCTTATAACCAACCGGGAGGCATGGTGTAGAAATAGATGGCTTGTCCAAAACTCGCTTGGCTTCATCCATATACGGACAAAGGTGAATGGCATGGTGCCCTTCACACAACTTACAGGGATTGGTAATCTTACCCTGATTCTTAGGAGCCTTACCAACAGTAGCTGAAGACGTGCCCCCAACCTGACTCCCAGAAGCCAAAGGCAACGACGGGCGACCATTGGACCATACTTCGAGTACCTTGGGAATGCCAGGGTAGTCTCGAAGAAGATGGTCTCCCGTGCACAACATGCAAGGGAACTTGACTTTCCGTGGAGGGTTGGAAGGTTCATCAAGAGGAGACTTCTTAGGCGCAATATCCGCAGAGCTAGCCTCTCCTTTATTAGACTTCTTTTTTTTTTTCTTCTTCTTCTTCTTCTTAGCCACCTGGTTACTCGAATCTAGACTTTCACCAGGCAAAGTAGAAGAGGAGGACGTAGAAACAGGCGAAGAAGGGGAGAGGTCCACCTTAGAATCAACATGATGTTGTTCAGGCAGAGGATACAGTTGAACAATAGCTGGGACATTCGGGACCACAGAGGTTGAGAACAATCAAACAGGAAACCCAACAGTTAACCCAGGAAGGGACAACGTTGCCATATAAGGAGCACCAACATTCCCAAAAGGAGGAAAATGACCAAGATTCCCATCAGAGGGGATTCCTTGGTTGGTGAACTCCGGAAAAGTTGCCATCAACAACTCAAAACCGCACACGGGCTAAAAACCAGGGCACACAATCAAACGACCAACAAGCAAATTCTAATAGGGAGTGTGATCGCGGGTGATTTATTTTACCACATTGAAACTTAGAAACTTCATCGTTTCATGTTTTAAGAATCGAGAAATAGGAAAAAGGTGACTCTATCACTTTCAGATTGGAAACAAGCGTGAAAGGACAAGCGCTTGATGATCCTTTCAAATTTAATGAGTCAGAAAAGATCGAAATGACTACTCAGGAATGCTAGGCAAATGGTGTACCAAATAACCGTGAACTGCAATATACACCTTGGTTTCAAAATGAAAGAGAAATCAACCAAGGACTCGACGTACGTGCAGGAAATCTCCCCGAATGCTGTGTCCGGTGTATCACGTGTATAAGGTGGCAGACTCGGCTTCCTACGGATAAAGGGTAGCAACCTAGTGGGGTCCCCCTTTATATACGCGACGGTACGGGGAGCACAAGTCCGTACTAGTGTTGTCTAAAGCCAAGAGGCGAACGACATCTACTAGGTTTAAAGACGCCAGAACACGTCTCTAGCCTATACCACTAAATGTTGCGTTAATGTTTCAATGGTTCCTTAGGTAAATTGAGTAAATTTTAAGGTTGATCTTCAATTATGTTTCGGTTTCAAGGCCCTACCGTATGTCATATGACAATCTCTTGTATGCAGCTATATGATAAAAGAAAACTTTTCAATTCGATGAATGCTATCTAGTTAAGGGAAGAGCTTCAAACAATGATGCGACATAAAACAACACTACAAATGAAATATTTTCCAAACTAGATGAATTTCACTATCCAAAATTAATTTCAAACATTCAGCGATGCAAACAATGCAATGTGATCTATGCAAAATTCTCTTTTTCGAAAACTTTTCAATTGTAATCTATGCACAATTTCCTTTTTGCTTTTCAAATAATAAGAATGCACTTAATGCATTTTCCGATGAAATGAGAATCTACTTAATGCATGCTTTCAATGAAAGAGAATGCACTCAAAGGGATTTTTAGCTTTCAATCATTAAACAATGTGATCTAAGTTCAATGATAAATCTCAAAATACTCTTCAATGCAATGTGATCTAATGCATTTTAATAAAAATAACACTTTGAGACAAAAAATAAATAAACACAAATCTTCTTAATGAAGGATGAATGCAAAAGAGATGTAAACAAACACTAAGAATGCAATCTTTGTTTCAAACACTTTGTCATGAAATCCCTCAAAAGGCGACAAGACATATGAGGTCAAACACAAAGAGGACTTCCAAAGCAAGAGATAAAAACAAGGGATTCATTCCCTTTGACATCAAAAAATCATGGAAATAAGACATTTCAAACAATGAGCAATGTAATCTATGCTCATATAGAGAAAAGACCGGAAGGGAAAGACACACTGGTGAAGGATTCAGGGATAAAGTCTCAATTTTCACACACCCTGAAATTGGCCCGACTTTTTCATTGACAACTATCGCCAACTGGCGCAAATTGCTCACTGACAACTAGCGCCAATGCCCAATTGGCGCAGGTTTCTAACTGAAAACAAGCGCCAACGCCTGAAAATGAAAAAACAAAGAATTTCTCCCAACCAAGACCAGACTCACCACTTCAAGCAGAATCTAAAACAAACCCAAAAGAAAAGTACTGACCAAAAGAAACTTCCAAACAAGGTTAAACCCTAGCACCTACAGGAGATGGCGCGACTGTCTGGCTGTAATCCGCGCCAGACAAAGAATGGCGCGAGTGACGAACTGGCAACCTGCGCCAACTGGCGCGACTGTCAGGGTTAAACTCGCGCCAATCAAGCCAACTATGAAAAGGTGAAAATTCAGAAAAGTAGAGGTCATATCTGATCCTTTGGGGCTGAACCAAAAGCCAAACACAAAAAGAGCCAGCCAAAAGAGCCGATCAAGCAAGCATAATAGAGAAACAACCGAAAAGACAAGACAATACTCCAAGCATTCAGTTCATAAAATAAACCGGAGATTGACTGAAGCAGCTTTGATCTACTTCGCTAATGCAGAGCAATAGCATTTCGAAGGCTATCTGGCTAACTTTAGACTCAGTCTGTAGTTTATAAAGCAAACAACAAGCTAACTCCCCAGCGGAGTCGCCAATTTTTTGTGGAGGTAAATCCCCTCTGCAGACAGAGGCAATCCCTACTAGCCCAGACCGGGTCTAGCAACAATCGTTCACGCTATAGTGCAGGTTCCTAATTGCAAATAAACCAACTAGCGATGAAGGCTTACCTGGAATCCAACGCTATCACTTGTAGAGAAAGTAGCGCTCCCGTTCTTTAGCTCTGGCAGATCACGATGCTCACGATCTCCGTGACCGGACACCTGCACACGTAAGAAACAAAACAAACACAAGCGTAAAATCCAGTGCATACAACTATATGTCAGTCAGAGAGGACATAACTCATGATCATTATCAAGAACAAGAGTGGAACCATAACCAATAGTCGCTTATCATTAATTAATCAAAAGAAGAATACAACCATAGCTCTGACGTTGAATTCTCCTTCGGAGGCTCGTCAGCGGAATACGTCTCGGTAAAGCTTGTCGAGGATGGGACAAGCCTCTCTCTTCGGATGTCTCAAAAATGATCTCCTTGCTTGGATTTGGCCTTAAGGGAATGGATCAAAGCTCTTGCAGCATTAGGCTCTTGGGAACTTGGAGACTCTACCATTCAGCCATTCAGCCATTCAGCCCCTTCATCAATGGATGAAGGCTATATTTATAGAGGAGAGGAGGAGGTTGGGATCCCTACAATAGTGGAAGGGAGGCCTTATACCTTGGGAGGTTCCCCATAAGGTGGAAAAAAGAGGCCAAAGGAGGAAGGTCGTGGTTATTCAGTCGAAACCACTCCTAATGACTCATCCACGAAGTTTTTGTAATCGAAGCTTCGCCTCTTTTTTTTAAAAACTTTCCAAAAGCAGATTGGCGTAGGTGCTTAACTGGGACAGAGTGCCAATTGGCACAGGCTCAGAGTTAATTTTCCTCATTGGCGCGAGTACATAACGGGCTACCAGCGCCAAGGAAAAAACAAGTGTTTTTAGGGGTCTGCTCAGGAAATGATCAACATAAGGAATGTTTTCCTCATGGAAAGGGATGCAATGATGGTATTTGCAAGGCATGACACTGATTATTGGTCACAGAAATGACCCTCCAATGGGTGAGATGGGGATTGAAGGGACGGTGACAAATTACTGTGTAACAAGATAGATATGGATTGTGTGAAAGAAGTTATTTCATTGAAGGTGGTTTAGGGTTTACAAGATCTTAATCTATATAAGGAAGGGGATGGACGCATGAAAAGGTTGTTGAATGATATTGTATTTTCTGATTGTATTTTTTTTTTAGACATACAGCTTTCTTTGGCTGTTTGGCCTAGATTGAAAATGTTGTTTAGCATTGGGTGTTCCTGATCGGGAATCCCACCTCTTTCCTTGAGAGGCCTCTTGGAAGAGTCTTGTATTGCATAGTCCACTATCTGGCTGAAGGCCAAGCTTCTTCTTCCAACTACAACAGAGATCATGTTGAGGGTTTGGTTGTCTTTGAAAGCTACAGCAAGTGGAGGCTAGATATACTCAGATCTAGAACATTCTAGTGCTCCTTTTAAGTGGGGAAGGCTTCTATCCCATTGGCAAGAGAGTATTGGATCATTGGAGCTAAATTTTCAGATCTTGGCATGTGGTCAAACATTATCTAAACCCTAGAGTGCAGTTTTACTTCTAGATCTGTGTTTTTCTGTAGGTGTTGTTACAGGGTCACTTTGGCACATATTTTGGAGGAGTGATTTTCATGTGTTGGGGATCTTCCCTTCACCTTTGAGATCCATTGAAGAGGATAATTTTATTGTACATATCAGATCAGATTTGAATATTCCTAAATATCTGATGATTTCTGCAGATCTGTAGATTTAGCTCTTAGATCTACTTCTTGTACCTAATATTTTGCTGAAAACCCCAAGGGGAAATTGAAGTAGAGCCTGTCTAGTGTATGGATCTGTTACAGATCTGAATTTTCATGCACTAATTTGCTCTAGATATGAATTTTAATCAACATTTGCTGCAACTCAATAAAATAACATTGTTAATCCTTTTTCAGTCTATATATGTGATTCCAACACCTCTTTTTGAGGATTTTCTTCCATTGGAGACTTCTATTTCATGTTGCACATCTTATGGGCCATCTTATGTATATCGTTTTCTGTTATAAATGTAAATAAAGATTCTCCATATTGGCCTCCTTCTCTTACTTTGATGATATGTGTTATTTTTCCTGCATATCTTTCATATATTGCTGCATTCCCCATTTTGGGATATTACAAGAAAGTTGAAGAAGTTACATGGTCACTAGGTGTTGTGATTTGTCTTATGAGGATCAAATTTTCTTTATTTCTTTTTCTTTCTAATATTGATCCACCCAGTTATGTTGACATGGGTTAGTGGCATTGTGATATACTAATTTGTGAAAGGGAATCATGAATGCAAGGTGGTTAGAACTAAGCTTTGCCTTTTTTGATTTACGAAGATGCTTTAAACCTCAAAAGAGATTTGATGGCACCAAAGTTGAGCGTTTCTCCCCACTAATACTAGGGAGAACTTGCATAGGTTTCTTTGCTTTCAGTTAAGCCATTTTATTTTTTGGAGCACATATGTTCCCCTGTATTACTTTCCATCCTTTGGGATTTTTCCTATGTCCATTGGATGTAGAAGATGTTGGTGAATATGAATAGGTTTCTTGGCGGTGTAAAGTTTGTTGGCATGATCTACATCTAAATGTTGTGCTTTCAATGTCTAAAATTTCTATAAAAGTGATATCAACCCATTATATGAGTAACTAGTTTGGAAACTCACATATTAGGTTGAGCACTACACAGATATGGGTAAAGATGTTGAGCCCATGACAATATGAGCTCCATTAACTTTAATAAAATGACCCATGGAGTTCCTAATAGTTGCAAGAAAATTAGGATACCATAAGTGAAGAGGAGGTTTGGAACTCTTACCTAGACCATACTTTCTATAATAATTATGGTGTTTGGATCAAACTTTGAGAACTAGGGATGAAAGGAGAGGTGCATTTTCCCCTAGAAATAGGGTCCTAGGTTGAATAAAGTTCTTCTATCCACCATGGCCTTAAAAATTACAATGAATTAAAACTTGGAATGGAGGAAGATCTCGTTGTTGGTTATCTAGGTTTGATTTTTCCACCCATGAAGCATTGTTGTAGATGCCCAATGCCCATTAAAATGATAAAGAGTTCCATCCCTTCAATACAAAAATTTGTGGCCATATACCTGTAAATTCCAACACTCGAATGTCCTTTGATTTCTCCACTATGAAGGCAGTATTGAAGGGTGCCTTTTTCTTTGAGGGAATAGAAAGCCTAGGCTTCAACTCATCCTTGAATTAATGGGTTTGGGAGGAGGAGGGCATATTTTTCCATAGGGATCCTCCAAGAAGGCTTGAAACCAAAATCACGATAGTATCCTTGTTTATGCCAAAATCCACAGGAAAGAAACTATCAAGGAGTTTCCTTCTTGCATAGAGTCATTTCTAATGGCTTGGAGGGACAAAACCCATGGATTTCATATGAAAATAGAATATTTCACTGAATGGGACCTCATAAATACTTGAAGATCTGCAGTGACTCCACCTTGTTTTTTAAGATGCGTGTTAGATATGAGTGCAATGGATGAGAGGTGCACCTCTCCTCGCTGACAGAGGCGATCCCTACTAGCCCAGCAGGGGTCTAGCAACAAACAAACAATGCTATGACGCAAGCTCCTAGTTACGAATGAAAGACTAGGAATAGAAGCCTACCTGGATTCCAACGCTATGATCCGAAGAAGAAGTGTCCCCGTCCTTCAGCCCTGGCAGATCACAATCCTTCCACGATCTCCGCGGATGAACACCTGCACACAGAAGAAACAAACAGATACAAGCATAGGAACTAGCATACGTAACTAAACATCAGTCAGAAAAGACATTACTCGCATTAACATGATGGAAAACGGAGTGGAACCATAATCATAGTCATCTATTAAATGATAAACGAATAGAAGTTACAACCAAGTTCTGACGTCGCAGCCTCCTTCGAACGGGTCTCCGGTCGTCCACGTCTCGCAAAGCTCGCCAAGGAAAGGGAAAACGTCTCCAGAGTCTCGTAACAATGGTCTCCTCACTTGAGTTGGCCTTAAGGGAAAGAAGGGATTCTTTACAACACAAAGGCACTTGGGAATAGGGAGATGCAAAGCTTCAGCACTTCAAGACTAGCTTGCCATGGATTTGAGCAGGCTTATATAGATGGGGAAGGAGGGAGTTGGGATCCCTATTATTATGGGATTGGCCCTATCAACAAGGAAGGTTCCATGGAAGGTGGAAAAACCACTTCCCTTCCATAGAACTCCCGCAGCCAAACCTCCCAACTCAAGATAGGCAATGGTTGTGAGTTTGTTTGAACTCAACTTCCGCCATCCATATTTAAAAAACAATTCCTAAAATGGGTGGCGCGATTGCTGCTCTATGACAGAGCGCCAAGTGGCGCGACCTCTTTACAGGATTTCCCTGATTGGCGCGAGCACTGAACTGTCTACCCGCGCCAATGCAAAAAGAGCTGTTTTTTATGAGTTTTGCAAGGAGATGTCTCAAGGGAAAATAAAGCTCATGCTCAGAGGGATGCATTGATGATGTTTTCAAAGCATGACAATGTTCACAGGTCACGAAATGGGTCCTCCATTGTGTGGGATGGGAAATGGTAAGGACGGTGACAAATTACTGTGTAACAGATGCCCCCTAAAGTATGAGGCCCGAGAGTGAGAGGGGTGAGATGCTTTACGAGAACATGTGCAACCAAAGGCCCGCCGTCAGAAAACCTGCACAGAAAGATACAACTGATATCTCAAGTACATGATGTATATATATGGTATGGGCGCAGCCATCCGAAACAGAGTATGCTATGATCCGGATCCAGGGTATGGGCGCAGCCATCCAAATAAGATCAAACAAATAGACTCAGGTATGGTCGCAGCCATCCAATCAGTGAGTCATGTACATAATGATAATAATCCACAATCGCAGCCTGGATTACAACAGACACAATCCAGGGTCTTGCGCTCCATCTCGACCCAAACAAAGTACAAGTTTGAGCATGTGAATATGTGAGCTGAAGTCGAACATGCAAGAACATCGTCTGATTACCAGCCAATGATGAAAGTTGTTAACAGACGCGAGAGAAACCACCAATAATGAAAATGGTCCTCAAGGTACTAAGGTACAATCTACGGCGTGCGAATAAATGAGTTGACGTCGAACACCCGCAGAATCACTCGATCGGAGGTCAATGATGTAAACCTCACGTCGAATGCGACGAACCTGCCATTGAGGCATGCAGGCTCCAAGGTACCATCGGGAGTCTCTAGACCAACTTCCTGGATAATGAGTTGAAGTCGACAGGAAGTGACCTTGATCGAAGGTGGGCCATAATGATTCCCACATCATCGACACGAGACAGAGGAACATGATGTTTTGTTGTGAATCGGGATCGTATGAGAAACAGAGGAAGGTTGATATTTGCAGAGGCCAACTTCTCTTGAACACATGAACGGCACGACAGTGGACTTGGCAGTATTTGACATCAACGGATCAGAGGTCATGGTGACGAGGCAGTGAAAAGATGAGAGGTCAAAAGAGATTACCCAAACCCATGGAGGCAAAGTGAAGCAACGAGATGAGATGTCCCCAACCCGACACGAATGCAGACAAGTGCCATGTTCAAGAGCGACATACTGCCGACGACAACGACGATGGTTCCATTTTTTCCCCCACCATTTCTGGCGAGTACCCCAATTATTTTTGATAACAAGTTTGAAGGGGATAGCATATGCTTGTGATATAAGTCCGCCCTTCGGGCGAATCCATCCTAGTGCATTTAACGAGTCCTAGGAAGGAGAAACTCGGAGAACGTCATTTCGACTAGATCCGATGTCATCAGGGTTTAACGAGTCTGACAAAGCAAGAACTTGACGTATTTTCATGTTTAGAGAGTTTGAAAAGACAGCGGAAAAGAAAACTCCATAGGTCCCTTTTCGTAAATAGTTCCCCAGATCCGAAAAGGTAGAAAACAATATCCGGGAAAACCTCCTAGTCGCGATAGGCTAGGGTATTCCTTTTTCGTAATCGATCCATCCCAGCCCGAAAAAGGGTTAAACTTATACTGGGTGAATGTCGATTCATGTCCATTTTAACGAGATCGAAACGACAAGGGCCTCAGAAATCTTTTCATATTTAGAGAGTCAGAAAAGAGCTGAAAGATGACTCCAGAGTGACTTTTTCGTGTATTTACCGAGTCCGAAAAAGTATAAAATACAACTCGTTTCCATCTTTTAAGTCGCAAAAACCTGCTGCTGCACATACCAAGCAAGCGTAAAATCCATTTTCGACATAACACATGCAAATATTTGACAAAAATAACTTTTTAAAGTTCATTTAACATCGAAAAGTTATAAATATGTCTAATTGGTAAAAATGAAATTACTTTTTACTATTTACCTTGTGGAAAGCAACAGTGGTCCATTTGGAGCAGAATCTTCCGTCGGTGATTGCGACTAATCCAGGCAACCATTCAGCTTCTCGTCTGTCACAGGTAAGAGGCGCTCCTTTGCTCTTCCTTTCCATACATTTTTTAATGATTTCTCTTTAGAAATCGACTTTGTGTGGCCACTTTTAAAATTTTAGGGCCGGGCCCATTGGCGCGGGTATCGGGCACGAACCCGCGCCACTGGGCTCTTTTTATTAAAGGGCCCGCGCCACCTGGCGCGACTGTTAGCAAAACAGCCGCGCCAGTGGCCGAACCCAAATTTTCGCCTAAAATTCCGGTATTTAAACCAAATTTCTTGAAATTTGAGGCTCACCAAAGATCTAATCAGGGGTTTTTGTCCATATGAATGCAGATAACCACTCAAAATGGCAATCGAATGGAAGGAACGAGAACACGGAGATGAGGATGAAGAGGCCATGCAAAGCCAAGCTTGTATGAATGCTCTTAGAGACTGTGGCTTAAAAAAGTTCTTCCTCACGCCATGCTTACGAGCTCAGCCCGAGCTCCTCCAATATCTAATCAGTATCTGGGATGAAAATGAACAAGTGTTCAAGCTACGAGACCAGGTGTTAGAGTTAGAGGTCACTGACATTTATTTCATTACTGGATTGTCTCGTAGAGGTCCGATTCCTGTTCTGACTGGAAGCAGACCATCTGGGGAAAAGATGGAAGAAGTAATGGAACGGGTGTGCCGAGGGGCACAAACAGGATCAGGGAACAAGAAGGTATACATCTCCACCATCCCTGATCTAGCACTGAGAGTAGTACTCCATACCATTACGCAGGCTGCTGGATCGCAGGCGCCGCATGAGGCTACAAAGACTCAACTCTTGCTGGCCTCAGAATGCATGGGTCCCCGGCTGTATGATTGGGCAACAGCTGTAACGATCAACATGAAAAGGCAGCTCACCAAGTGAAAACAGGGGAAACTGAAATAGTTCGGCTATGGTTCCATCTTGGTAACATTCTTTCTGGAACGCATACCAATCTTCCAGGGCCAAGAGGCCCATGTGGTGAGTCCGATACCACGAGAGCCGAGAATGGCTCGCTGGGCAGCACTGATGCCCAGATCTGGAGGCGGCCAACAGATGTCCTGGAGGCCAGAGTTCTTTAGGTGGCTACGGCACCAGATGATCGTCGTGGAAGATTGGCCCTATTCGGGAACTGACTTTACAGGGGACCCAGATCTCCCACTACCAGAAGGAGACGACTGGGATGAAGAGCTGGGTAAGACCTCATATTTTTGATTTTATGTTTATATGTTTTTTTTTTGTAAACACACATTCGTCTTAACACAATTATATATGCATGCAGATGTAGGACCTGAGAGACCAGCCGGGATGTCTCCTATCTCCCGGAGGACACAACTCGCCCCTGAAATCCAGGGGGAAGGCACCGGAGGAGAGGAACTGATCCAGAACCTCGAGGGGATTGCCCATGGGATCCCAGACTATGCCCGACTATCAGATGTACCGATGGCATACCAGCGCCATACGGTGGGAGTTCCGAACCGGATCCATCGAATCCTGAGGCGCCTAGTGCGTGCAGTGACGTGCTATCATGAGCACCATGCGGATTAGTCTCTAGGATTTAGCCACACCTACTTTTTGAGAGACACAATGTCTCAGGATGTATTAAGACAATTATGTATATTTTTTGAGTTTTGTGATGCACACTGTGCAAACATTTCGACACACATATATATATATACATATCACTATTTTGGATGGATCTTTCTTTACATGTGATGATGTTTTCTATATGTCATGCAAATGTCTAATACAGATGTAATCTAATGTATCAGTTACATAACAAACGACCCAATGCGAAATGTATCCACACAATGTATCTAATCACACATTTCATTTTTACGCAAGCTTAAAAGCACACATGAACACACACATACGCAAACTATGCTTGAAATGAGGAAGACGGGCATGCCCCCCAGCATGATGTCTCAATTCGAGGTGCATGCCCCCCAAGCTTCAGTCCATTGAAAATGGAGTGAAGGTTCAAAACAAAAAGTCGAATTGAACATGCTCGTGTTTCATTATTTTAACGAGGTTGACACACTTAAAAGAACTGTCCTCAAACAACTTGTTTCATGTTTTAAGGAGCGTGACACAAATGGAGGAACTATGCTCCGAGAACCTTGTTTCATTTTTTAAAGAGCTTGACCCAGGGAGGGAACCGTGCTCTAACCGACTTACATCAAAATGAACAAGAAGGCGGTGCTTCCAAGAGTTCCACTCCTGATGGAAGGAAAACATCCTGGAAGTCAGGACCCAATGCCCCCAGCACGTTATGCACAACGGCATCATCACTGAGCACAGGCACGGGGTAGGTAGACACATAGTTGACCTGCGGTGGAGCAGATACAACGGGTGGATAAAAACCCGGAGGGGGTGATGGTGGACCAGTTGCCACATTAGGACCAAAGAACGACAGCTGATCAATGGTCACGATCCTTCCTTCATGTGGAAAACAGGCCACACGAAAGAGGGAGGAGACGAGCGCTCCCATGGCATAAGTGTAATCTCGCCCAAAAAGCAGATTGAAATCCAAGGGGCCTGGAACGACCATCACGTCCATATGGACGGTTTTGCCTCCCAAAGTAACAGGTAACCTTGGAAGGATTCCCAACGGTTGACTCGTCCTTCTGTTAAAAGTGAGCAGATTCTGCGTAACAAGCGCAAGCGACGGCGAACCGAAAGCTTGCCAGGTAGTTGAAGACAGAATACTAACAGAGGCACCTTCATCTATAATGGTGCTGGGTACAACCAGACCAAGAGCCTATACTGTGATCTCGAAAGGCACATAAGACGGAAGGCGAAATCCTGCAAATCGATTCCAGTCAAAGGAAGCGACCAAACTACTCGGAGGGGCTACCATCGAGATGCGAAGGTCTTCCCCTGATGTTACGGAAGCAGAAGCCTCCTCCATGACCTCCTTCTCGAAGGCGGGAGGTATATCCTCTGGAGTCTCCATCATGGGAGGCGGAGGAGGAGCTTCTTGAAGCACAGGGACAGGAGAATATTTCTCCAAGTCTGAAGAATCTAAAGAAATCAGAAGGACATGAGGGGTGTGAGATCCACTCTCGACAGAAAAGACCTGGTGCACCGCGGACGGGGCCAGTTCAACCGATCCAACGACCAATGGTTGGTCGGGGACGGATCCGTGAATTTGAATTTCTGGGGGAGTGGGATCGACCAAGGATGACTCTTGACCAATCATAGGATCAGCTGGTAGAGGACTCGAAGAAAGCCGATTATAACCAGGTGGAAGGCGTGGTGTAGAACCGGTCGGGTTGTCCAAAACTAGTTTGGCTTCATCCATATAAGGACAAAGGTGAATGGCATGGTGCCCTTCACACAACTTGCAGGGATTGGTGATCTTACCCTGCTTCTTAGGAGTCTTATCAGTACCAGATGAATATGTGCCCCCAACCTGGCTCCTGGAAGTCAAAGGCAACGACGGTCAGCCGTCGGACCATGTTTCGAGCACCTTGGGAATGCCAGGGCAGTCTCGAAGCAAATGGTCTCCCGCGCACAACATGCACGGGAACTTGACTTTCCGCGGAGGGTCGGAGGGCCTATCAAGATGAGATTTCTCATGGACAGTAGCTGTACATTTGGCCTCTCGCTTATCATACTTCTTCTTCTTTGTCTTCTTCTTCTTCTTCTTAACCACCTGGTTACTTGAATCCAGACTTTCACCAGGCGAAGTAGAAGATGAGGACGCAGAAACAGGCGAAGAAGGGGAGAGGTCCACCTTGGAATCAACATGATGTTGTTCAGGTGGAGGAACTGACTGAACAGTAGCGGAGTTATTCGGGACAACAGAGGTCGAGAACAACCAAACAGGCAACCCAACAGTTAACCCAGGAAGGGACAACGTCGCCATGTAAGGAGCACCAACATTTCCAAAAGGAGGAAAATGACCAGGATTCCCTTCTGAGGGGATTCCTTGGTTGGTAAACTCTGAAAAAGTTTCCATCAAAACTCAAAAGCACACACGGGCTGAAAACGAGTTAAGACACACGATCAAACGGTCAATAAGCAATGTCTAAATAGGTGTGAAATCGTGGGCGATTAATTTTACCACATTGGAAAGTAAGAGACTCTACCGTTTCATGTTTTAAGAGTCAAGAAACGATAAAAAGATGACTCTATCTCTTTCAGAGTTGACACAAGCGTGAAAGGACAAGCGCTTGACGGTCTTTTCAAGTTTAGGGAGTCAGAAAAGACCAAATGACTGCTCAGGAAAAACTAGGTACAAAGGGTGTACCAAATATCCGTGAACTGCAATATACACCTTGGTTTCAAAAAATGAAACAGAAATCGACCAAGGACTTTCCGTACGTGCAGGTAGTCTCCCCGAATGCTGTGTTCGGTGTATCACGGGTATAGGGCGGCAGACTCGGCTTCCTGTGGATAAAGGATTGAAAACCTATGGGGGTCTCCCTTTATATACGCGACGGTACGGGGAGCACAAGTCCGTACTAGTGCTGTCTAAAGCCAACAGGCATACGACAGCTGCTAGGTTTAACGACGCCGGAACACGTCTCTAGCCTAGACCTTCTAAATATGTTTCGTTAAGTTCCAATGCTGCCTTAGGTTAATTGAATAAATTTTACAGTTGATCTTCAATTAAGTTTTGATTTCCAGGCCCTATCGTATGTAGTGTCTCCTAAATGCAAAGCTATATGCCACAATGCAACATTTCGTTCGATGAAAACTAATTAGAGAAGAGTTGAGAGCTTTTATACAAACGAAATGAACGGAAACCAAACAAAGAGCTCTATAATGCAACTAATGCAATTGACAACTTTTCATTCAAAACACTAATCACTAGTGATATGGAAAAGATCACAATTTGCACTAATTAACAAAAGCAAAGAGATTTTTTTTTTTGATTTTCAATGTTTAATGGCTAATATGCACTAATCAAACTTGAAAACAAATGGAGCAATTTGAGAAACGATATCCAAGAGAGCGAGACAAACACATTTCACTCAACCATGCAATCAATCAGATCCCCAAATCGACCCAAAGTCTCTCAAAGCAAAGAAAGACTCAAAAGCTTCCGATGGACCGTGTGATCTAGGTCCAAAGCAAGACAAACGAATTCTGAATGAAGGAATGGAAAATCACCCAAAAAACGCAACAAAACAATCAAAGATTGTTAAGAGAGCGTGGAGAATCAATCAACAAGTTGACAGGACAATCAAGAAACCTAAATTCCCAAGGAGGGCTCGATACACTAAGCCACTAGATGCCCTAGGGCTCAAAATGTGAAATCGGTAGATAGAAGCAAACAACCCAAGGACAGAGGTGAATTCCAGCCAAACAAGACTCCAACAGACTCAGACAGTCAGAAAATCAAGAAGAGAAGTATTGATCAGATCCAAAGAGCCAAAAAAAATGAAGAAACTCAAAAACTCACAGGGGTGGCGCGACTGTGAGAGTGAAACTGGCGCCAGAAGACAATTGGCGCGGGCTAGACAATGGCAACACGCGCCAAGTGGCGTGACTGTCGGGTTAAAAACCGCGCCAGTCGAGTTTCTCAACAAAAATTAAAAAACAAGCTACTCTAGAAGCAGACCAATACAAGCTAAGCAAACCAAGAAGCTAAAACAATGAAAGAATCCAACCCAGAAGGTTCATCAAGCAAGGAGAAACAATCA
Source organism: Pinus albicaulis (assembly GCA_034641835.2). NCBI lineage: Eukaryota > Viridiplantae > Streptophyta > Pinopsida > Pinales > Pinaceae > Pinus > Pinus albicaulis. Next base: position 62,651 of record JAXQQM020058988.1, read on the forward strand.
AAGCGAAACAATCATAAACGAGTCAAGGAAAACCAGACGATCCCCAGTGGAGTCGCCAATTTGTTGAGGAGGTAAATCCCCTCTGCGGACAGAGGCGATCCCTACTAGCCCAACAGGGGTCTAGCAACAAACAAACAATGCTATGACGCAAGCTCCTAGTTACGAATGAAAGACTTGGAATAGAAGCCTACCTGGATTCCAACGCTATGACCTGAAGAAGAAGTGTCCCCGTCCTTCAGTCCTGGCAGATCACAATCCTTCCACGATCTCCGCGGATGAACACCTGCACATAGAAGAAACGAACAGATACAAGCATAGAAACCAGCATGCGTAACTAAACATCGGTCAGAAAGGATATTACTCGCATTAACATAATGGAAAATGGAGTGGAACCATAATCATAGTCATCTATTAAGTAATAAACGAATAGAAGGTTACAACCAAGTTCTGACGTCGCAGCCTCCTTCAAACGGGTCCCCGGTCATCCACGTCTCGCAAAGCTCGCCAAGGAAAGGGAAAACCTCTCCAGAGTCTCGTAACAATGGTCTCCTCACTTGAGTTGGCCTTAAGGGAAAGAAGGGATTCTTTACAGCACAAAGGCTCTTGGGAATAGGGAGATGCAAAGCTTTAGAACTTCAAGACTAGCTTGCCATGGATTTGAGCAGGCTTTTATAGATGGGGAAGGAGGGAGTTGGGATCCCTATTATTATGGGATTGGCCCTATCAACAAGGAAGGTTCCATGGAAGGTGGCAAAACCACTTCCCTTCCATAGAACTCCCGCAGCCAAACCTCCCAACTCAAGATAGGCAATAGTTTGTGAGTTTGTTTGAACTCAACTTCCGCCATCCATATTTAAGAAACAGTCCCTAAAATGGGTGGCGCGACTACTGCTCTATGACAGAGCGCCAAGTGGCGCGACCTCTTTGCAGGATTTTCCTCATTGGCGCGAGTACTGAACTGCCTGCCCGCGCCAATGCAAAAAGGGATGTTTTTCATGATTTTTGCAAGGAGATGTCTCAAGGGAAAATAAAGCTCATGCTCAGAGGGATGCATTGATGATGTTTTCAAGGCATGAAAATGTTCACAAGTCACGAAATGGGTCCTCCATTGTGCGGGATGGGGACTGGTAGGGACGGTGACAAATTACTGTGTAACAAATAGTATTAGTCGAATGAAGTTGGAGCTGAAAGTCTTATCTAGTATTTGCGTAATTTGTGACTATTAAAATGTTATGGTGGCACCTCATTTGGCTTGAAATTCCATGGATATAGCCAGTGATCACATGCTCTCTCTAGTTATAGTTTTAACTGCCAATACTAATGTGGTCCTCGCTCATCCATTGACTCCTTTTATTGTCATGTTCATTTAATTAGGATTAACTATTGCAAGCATGATGACAAAGCACTCATTCAATGCATTATTGACCCATTGATGAGTATTTTTAATGTATCAAATCCAAGTTCAACCATAATTTGAACCTTGAGCTCAAGATATAATTTTCCAAACTTGAATCTCACATTGACACTGGCATTCAAAGAAATGGATTTAAAAACCCTTGATTTCATGAACTGTCTTGACTCTTGAATATTTTCTTAACTCCCTATCTTCTTATATCAATCCCAAAAAAGAGAGAACATGAAACTCTAAACTAGTTAATTAGTTGGCAAAAAAAATGTTATCTTAAACCTTGTGCAGAACAATTTTTGATGGCTTGGAGGGATCCCCTCCCTTCATTATTTCTAGGAATTTAATATATAAACAAAATATGTGGATAATATGGAGGGGTTACTCTGAAAGGGACCTCATAAAGACATGAAGATCTGCTATGGCTCCCCCTTGTTTGAAGGTTCATGTTATATAGTATCGCAATTATAGGAGTTAAACAAAGACCATACTAGAGTTGAGAGGCTTGCTTGCCCTAGTGTTTGGCAATTGAAGACACTTCAAAAGCTATGGTGGCACCTCGTTTGGCCTGAAATTCCAGATATAGCCACTATGTAATATTCCCAATTAGCCACTGCTACTTGGAATATTATAATTGCTCCATTTTTGAAATAAGAAGTAGGGAAGACAATAAAACATATCCCAGTGTGAAAAGGGAATGGAGTAGGAGGAAAAAATAATGCCACTTTGGTGTGAAAGGAGGGAAAAGAAATGAGCTAGATCCAGTTGACAAAGTCAACAACACTTTCACAAAAGGAGGGAAAGCTACTAGGGCAGCGCGGTTTTAAAAAGGGAATATTCTCAAGGAAGTCACATCACCAATGAGTGGGGTTTGGGGTGGAAAAGCTCACTAAGGATAAGAAGGAGGAGATAGAAACAAATGATTCATTCACTGATCTTGTTTTGGTCTTATGACTGATTGCAAGCTTCAGCTGTTTAGCCGGAGTTGCAGCACTGTTTAGTGCAAATAATTCTCATGCGGGAATTACATCCTTACCTTTGGTCTAGTTGATTGGGAGATCTAAGGAGGAGGTCCTGAGCTCAATTTTCATCATTTTCCTTGAGGTTACCTATTCTACATCACATGCAGCATAGTCACCTTCAGTAACTGCATCATTTTTGTAGTAGCAGCAGCAGCTGGGTGAAACCCTCTTGTTTTATGCTTGTTTCTGAGGAGGAGGTGTCTATTTCAATACGGGAGGTCTATTGAGGGAGGCCTTGGGAAAATTTCTGTATTATTTGTGTATTTTAGATTATATTTAGTATTTATAATACAGAGTTGCTGGGTACAACGTTATTTTCTACAGTGTTGTATCTTGTGTTGTTATTTTTCTAGAAACCCTTGCTGGGGTGCTCCGATGTGCTTTTAAAAGAGGTCAAACCTCTCATTTATGATTTTATGATGAATGAAAGCCCAAGATCTATGTTTAATTATCTTTTTCTGTAGTTTTTATAATAAAAATAACGTTGTTGCAGTCTCCTTCATTTCTATTTTATGAAGTAGTGGGATTGGGGTACTTTTGAGCATATTTGAGCTAGGGATATCTGTTTAGTGTAGCCTAAATGATTTATTTCTAATGCCCTTTTATATTTAAGCTACACATAGAATATATAAGAGGATCCAAGTCTTTTTCAGCATTTTTATTGCATGGTTTTCCTTATAAAGCGTCCTCATTGAAGAGATTGCAGAAATTCCTGAAAAGGAATATCACAGTGGTATCAGAGCTCTGCTCTTGGCTCAGCTTGTGGGGAGAGATTTCTCTTCAGAATGGAGGAGGAAGAAATTTAAAATATCCTACTTCAATCCCTGCAGGACATTGTAAGGGACCTCAAGGATATGAGACATGAAGGGGATTCTATAGAGTTTTGCCATAGGGAAAGCACCAGCACTACAAATGGCATGTGGTATTCAGCTGCATCACAACACTCTACCATGCCTTCATTTATAACTGGGGGAGACAAGGAGGGAACCTTGGGATAATATTTTAAATAATATGAACTCCAATCTCAAGGGTTCAAGGAGAACTTGAGCTTTCAGGAGTTTTTCCGGATTAAGGATGGGAGGAGGATTAATCCTCATCAAAAGGAGAAAACTTGATGCAGGGATTAGCCCTACATCACAATATGGTAGGGTTATTCTTGACCACATTTGATGGGACACCTAAGTGCAAAAAAAAGGCTTGGGTGGAGAAGCTGGACACATATTTCCAGCTCAACAAGGTTTCTGAGATAGAAGCCATCAAGATAGTTGCGCTGCACCTAGAAGGGTTAGCTCAAGAATGGTGGTTTCATGGAATGACCACACTTGGGCATCATCATATCACTTCATACTCAGATTTCGCCAAGAATCTAGTGGAGAGGTTTTATCCAAGAGATGAAGAAGCCCACTTTGCCAAGTTAACCAAGCTCAAGTAAGAGGGAGATCTTGAGGATTACATTGTTGAGTATTTGCAGCTTTCAGTGATGGTATCCAAAATCACTATGAGTAGGAAGGTATGCATGTTTGTGAATGGGATAGCCAAACCATTACAAGGGTTGGTCAAATCTACTAAACCAACCACACTCCTTGAAGCTGTGGGGAAAGCTAGAGATCTACAACACATCTTGCCCAGGGCAAGAACCTTTTTGCAACAAGAGACTCACTCAACGCCAAGGGATACAATCCATGTTTAGGATTTGGAGGGAGAATGTGTTACAGGAAGGACACATCATGTCGAGACCTTCTCCAGGAAGGATGCCAACGCTGTACAATCCATGGAAGACTTTTCTCAAAGAGGGGGAGCTATTGCAGCGTTAAGACGAGTCCCAAAGTATCTAACCTTGAGGGTAAGAGGTAGTATCATGGGGCAAAGAGTTTCTATATTGATAGATAGTGGAGCCACTCATAATTTTATTGATGCACAGTTGGTACAAAGGAGAGGAATCCACATGGAGGAGTTTGAGGGATTTTTAGTTTTGGTCCCAGGAGTTATGAGCCTGTAATGTGCCAAGTATGTTCTAGTACTAACCATTACTATGGGGAACTATACATTGAAAGACCACTTCTTTGTGGTATATATTATAGACACCAATGTCATATTTGGAGTCCAGTGGTTAATCACTCTTGGGAGAGTTACCACTAACTGGAGAACCTTGGAGATGGAATGGACAAGAGGGAAGGATGGCCAGCAACAAAAGATCAAGGGTATGAACACATACCCCCCCTAGGTTGTTTCAACACACAGGATGGAGGCAGATCTGCGTAGAGGGGATGTTGAATGGGCAGTGGATTTGCATATATCAGAGGTGAAGGGCAAGGATTCACCAGTGCATCCAGATGTTCAGTCTCTCTTGGACCGGTATTCTACAGTATTTGGAGATATTCCACCAGGGAGACCTCCTGACCAAGGATTTGAACACACCATTGAGTTGGAACAATGGATCCAAGCAGTAATCACCACTCCTTACAGGCACCCAAAGGCTTATAGGGAAGAGATTGAGAGAGCTATCCAAGAGTTGCTAGCTCTAGGACACATCCGGCCTAGTACTAGTCCTTTTGCTTCCTCTGTGGTTTTGGTAAAGAAGAAAGATGGCACATTGAGGATGTGCATTGACTATCGAGCCTTGAATAAGAAGACTATGAAGAATAGGTACCCTATACCCAGGATCGATGAACTCATGGATGAGTTGAGGGGATCTAAATACTTCTCCAAGATTGATTTGAGATCCGGGTATCATCAAATCAAGGTGAGGGAGAAATATTTCACCAAGACAACGTTCAGATATCACTATGGGAACTTTGAGTTTCTGGTAATGCCCTTTGGATTGACCAATGCTCTAGAAAATTTCCAATCCTGCATGAACCACATCTTCCGTGGTCATTTGAGAAATTTTGTATTGGTCTTCTTTGATTATATTCTTATCTACAACCACACTTGGGAGGAGCACTTGCAGCATATTGAGACAGTTTTACATATCCTCAAGGAGCAACAATTCTATGCCAAGCTCTCCAAATGTGAATTTGGCCTCATAGAGATGTTGTATTTGGGGCACATCATAAGAGTGGATGGAGTGAGGGTACATGAGGAGAAGATCTAGGCTATCAGAGATTGGCCCGAGGCCAAGAATGTTACAAAACTCAGAGGGTTTGTGGGCATATGCACTTATGACCGGAAGTTTGTGAAATGATTTTCACAACTAGCAACACCACTCACCGACTTGACAAATAAGGGAGCTTTCCATTAGACACCTACAGTGGAGATGGCTTTTGATAAGCTCAAAGAGGTAATGAGTAGTTGTCCTGTTTTGGTTTTGCCTGACTTTTCTCAAGCTTTTGTGCTAGAATGTGATGCATTAGGTTAAGGTATTGGGGAAGTCTTGATGCAAGGTGGGCATCCTATAGCCTTTGAGAGCAGGAAGCTGCTCCCTCATGAGAGGTTATTGTTGGCCGGATAAATCGATCTTGCAGACAATATCGATCTCCCTAGTATTAGAAGATAGTCTAGCAACAAACAGACAAACAAACCTATCTTTATCTAGACATATACGATTTATAAGTAAATACTACAAAGGTGTTAAGGTCTTACCTTATATCTAGTGCTTGTTCGTAGTAGTCGTCCTCCAATCGCTCGAAAGAGTTATCTTTGAAGACCTGCAATCAAAAACAAGCAAAAATTAAATAGCACATGCATAGTAAATATTATAAACCATGCCTATCATGGTGATCAAGGAATCCATAAAATAAACAGTTAATTAACAGCTTATTGAGAAAAACAAATTTATTTGTATTAACTTTGAATCGTAGAAGAAACTTACAACCTTTTCAGCCTTGATATTGAACAAGCCTTCTTGGGGTCCAAAGCAGGAATCTCCTTTACTCTGACAAGCCTTGCACTCTTCCAACTGAGACACATAGAGGTATGTAATCCTTCCTCACAAAATCTCAGCTAAAGGAGTCTAAGTTCCAACAACACTTTACCTCAAATAACACTAAATATTGAACTCATCAATTCTCTAATAGTTAACCCTTTGAGGCTGCCCTATGCCTCTTTTTATAGTGCAAAAGAGGAGGTTACAGTTCCACCTATGAAGGGATAGAATCCTCCTTCAAAGGGATAAGCTCCTCACATCAAGGGGTTAGCTCCTTAAGGCATGGGATACATGAACTTGAAAAGAGCGGACTTGCCACCGCAAGATTCCTTCCAGAAGCTTCTAGAAATGACTGAAAGTGAGCTTTTTAGAGTTTAATCGTACCCTTTTAATCTTTTACAGGGGTCCGCACCCTTAAAACAGAGAAATTGCAGTCAGGTACACATGATACATGACCATTAGGTGCGGGATTGCAGGTAAGAGAAAGATAAAGTGCGATACCAGAGCTTTAGAGACTTTTGATAGCTTTTCTCTTATTTTCAAGGCTTGATATGAGGAACTGATGTTTTTAGACTTGCAAAGGAGGAAAGTATGAGTGATAATGAGCTCATAAGAACAACGAAATTTCAAGGTGACAATTTTCAGTGCAACAGTTATACCCCATCTATGATAAATAAATGTCGGCTATCATGCATGCATTAGAAAAATTCCAGCAGTACTTGGTGGGGAATAAGTTCAAGGTGAAGACTGATCACAACAGTCTTATATTCTTCCTTGAGCAGAGACAACTCCAGGAGAGACAACAGAAGTGGGTGAGCAAACTCCAAGCTTATGATTTTGACATAGAATATGTCAAGGGAAAGAGCATGTGAGATACTTGATGGGGTGGTATCTGATGAGAGGTTTAGGGTGATGGATGAGATCATCTATTACCAGGATCGAATCTTCTTGGCTAAGAACTCCAAGCTCAAGGAGAATATCTTATTGGCATCACATGATTCCCCACTTGTTGGGCATCAAGGTTTCATAAGGACCTACAGGGCTATTAGCGAGAGATTCTCATGGAAGGGTCTCAAGGAGGATGTGCTCCGACATGTCAAAGAATGCACCACTTGTCAACAAAACAAGGGAGAACACACTCACCCTGTTTGGTTATTGCAGCCACCACCTATTCTGGATGGGAAGTGGGAAATTATCTCTATGGACTTCATCACCGGCTTACCGACGGTGCAGGGTAGGGACTGTATCTTTGTTGTTGTTGATAGACTCGAAAATTACTCTCATTTCTTTGCCATTTCTGCACATTATACTGCTTCACAGGTAGTTGAGCTCTTCTTCAGAGATTTATTTAGACTCCATGGTCTCCCAAGGACCATAGTGAGTGAACGGGATAGCCGCTTCATGGGTGGCTTTTGGCAGGAACCTTTCTGGTTTGTTGGGAAAAATACTGAGAAGGGGGGGGGGGGGGGGGGTGAATCAGTATTTTGTGCAGAAAATCAAAATTTTAATTTTTCCTTTATAAAAAAACATACGCTACATTACTTGAAGGAAACTAGTGTATATACGCGGATATCCTTTACGAACTCACGTATGTCTAGAGATCTAATTATGTGTTTGAATCTTAACTCGGATAATTGAATCATTCATTCATCGGATATTTCGAAACGGTAAACGGTGCGGATAGAACGGAGATAATCATCACACATATGCAACACACATGAACACCGGATTTTTAGGTGGAAACCCAATTCGGGAGAAAACACACATTTTGCCGTTGTTTAAATGGCCAAATTTATTATTAAGAAAACTTCTTACAATCATGCGGTGCAGACTCAAACCGGCACGCAGGCACCCACTGCTGAGAAGGAGGCTACAACCTTCTCTCGTTTACCTCGCCACCTCTCTTTGGAAGGAGAGATACAACCCCTGCACTCGTTCATGACCTGCGGAAGAGGCTACTACCCACGATATGAGTACCGGCTTCTGCGGCATAAAGCTTCCACTTTCATCTTGAGCCAGCCTCGGATCCCGCTGAGACCACATTTCATCAATTTTCAAACTAAATCATACAGCTCCAGCACAACCCTTTACTTGTCAATAAACAACCTTTGCCCAAAGCATCAAACAGAACAGTGAAACCACTGTAACCAGAATATCAGATATAACCCAGACTTCAGAATAGATATGCAGAAACATATTCAACCTTCAGCAACCATTGGATCAGAAATAATATGCGCTTTTATTTAATCAGACCCGCGTATATACGCGCTTTCCAGAAGACGAACCTGCGTATACTTTAGTGCATTTTCAAAAGAAAACCCTAACTGTGCATACGCGCTTTTCTTTCCACATACCCGCGTATACACGCGCTTTTCATGAACCGAACCTGCGTATAGATCTATAAAAGATAAACTTTGCAGTACAGACCAGATCTATAAACTTACGCAGATTTCTTCAATCTCTTCAACAGGATTGCGCCAGGTCTTCTTCACTTCTTTTCAGATCATCCTTGACATTCACCATTTCTAGATCTAGAGATCTTGAGCCTTCATCATGTTCATAGGAGCATCACAGATTCAGATCTATCAATTAGGAACAGAGTTGACCCATACAGATATACTTCAGAGTGAAGTATTCATCAAAGCCCAGACTCATCCACCTTTTGCACAATGATTTTCTTCTCCTTATATAGGGTTACACCTCATCAATACCATGAGTCAAAACCACATAACTCCCAATGGTATTATTGGACGGGAACACATAGGCGAACCATCATTCAATACAATGGGTCAATACCATGGTAGTAACCCTTGGTTTTACAAATTTAGAGCGCAATTGAGCATACGCTACTTGGCACGTGCTTTTCCGCGTGCATACGCACTTCTCCTAGACAAACCCGCGTATTCCTTAAGACACACACTTTTCATCATTATTCTTGCACATGCTGATATTTATTTTTCTGGTACTTCTGCATTTCTTGTAGAACATCAGATTTACATCATTAATGCATCAAGAACAACTTCATTAAGTCGGTTGTCATCATCTTCATCAAGTGGGTTGCCATCAAGGACAACACTCTACATCATATTGCCAACAATCTCCCCATTTGGACTTGATGGCAACCACGAAGGTGTTTGATCACCACAACAGATAGATACATTGATTATAATCATTACACAATAACCATGTTACTCTCCCCTTATTCAAACACCATGTCACTCTCCCCCTTTGACATCAAGGGCAAAGGGCGGATCAAAACCAACACAAGGTTGTTCTCCTCATGTAGAAGGAAGCGCTCTGCAGATCTGATGTGCACTGAAGTTACCATGCTTCCCCTGAGTTCATGCTGGAAGTTCAAACATATTTTTCAATGAAGTACATGACTCTATGACCTTCCTATCACCAAGGACTCATACATACATCAAAGATCCAACCAAGTGGATTTACATAAGAGACTCAAATACCCAACCAAAAAGGGTTTACACAATTTGACTCAACTACCCAACCAGTGGGTTTACAAATTTGAACAATTCTTTACATGACTAGATATTACAATTTTACATCATAGGTCTCAACATGACCTTTTTCATCAAATTACAAATATGACCTTTTATGACCAATATCAGAAAGACCTCAAGAGAGATCATATTTCAGAATCATAAGCCAACAATGCATAATACCCAGCAAGGCTATTGCTCCCCCTGAACCTGTACATCAGTTTACTCCTTCATCTCCCCCTTAGCTTGTGCATCCTGAACACTTTTCAATAGAAGATCATCAAGGCATCTTTACCCAATATCAAAGAATGAGACAAAATATAAGAGATAAAACTTCACCAAAGATACCATACAACATCAGAGATATCAAACAGTGCTACAGATGTGCTGTAAAATGCTGACCCCAACCAAAAATTGTCAGCAACTTACCATACGCGGCTTTCTGTGGATAAACTCGCGTATATATGTGACTGTATTTCAGGAAACCCGCGTATTCAATTTGATCTTCTAAATTTAAGCAGTTCTGATTTTCTTCCCAGCAGAGACTACTCCCAGCTTCTGTCTGAGATATTCGAACGCTTCCTTGGGCAGAGGTTTGGTAAATATATCAGCAACTTGTTCTTTGGAGGGAACATACTCCAACTTCACCTTTTGTTCAAGCACTTGTTCACGTAAGAAGTGATACTTGATGGGAATGTGCTTGGTCTTTGAATGCATAACGGGATTCTTTGAGATACTGATGGCACTTGTATTATCACACATAATGGAGATAGGAGGTGTACATTTGATTTGAAAATCTTGCAAGGTTTGCATCATCCAAAGGAGTTGAGTGCAACAAGACGCGGCAGCCACATATTCTGCTTCTACTGTAGATAAGGCAATAGAATTTTGCTTCTTGCTGAACCAAGATACCAACCGGGGCCCCATATAGAATGCACCACCACTAGTGCTTTTCCGATCATCAACATTTCCAGCCCAATCTGCATCCGTGTAAGCATGAAGAGTAAGATCGACATTCTTTGGATACCATAGTCCAAAGTCTTGAGTTCCTTGTAGATATTTGAATATTCTTTTGACAGCCTGAAGGTGAGACTCTTTTGGATTAGCTTGGAATCGTCCAACAATCCCAACTGCATGCATAATGTTTGGTCTAGTCCCAGTGAGATAAAGTAGGCTTCCTATCATTGATCTGTATTCTGGTTGATTCACCGCGGGAGAATCATCATGAGAACTGAGGTTACATCCGGTTATCATTGGTGTACTTACAGGTTTGCATTCTTCCATGCCATACTTCTTCAAAATTTTCTTAAGATATTTTACTTGTGATAAGAATATTCCATCTGCAGTTTGATGCACTTGCAACCCAAGAAAGAATGTTAGTTCTCCAAGTAAGGACATTTCAAATTCTTGCTGCATGACAGAAGCAAATTTCTTACTCATAGATTCTTCATTACGCCCAAAAATGATGTCATCAACATATACAACCACAATCAATATTTTATCATTTTCAACCTTTGTGTATAAGTTGCTATCAGCAGACCCCTTTGAAAATCCTTGTTGATGAAGATATTTGTCAAGACGATAATACCATGCCCTTGGAGCTTATTTGAGACCATATAGAGCCTTTTTAAGTCTACAAACAAGATTTTCATCATTTCCCAAAATGAATCCTTCTGGTTGTTCTATATAAACTTCTTCTTCTAGATCACCATTGAGAAATGCAGATTTAACATCCATTTGATAAACTTTGATTTGTTGAAAACTTGAAAAAACAAGAAACATTCTTATGGCTTCAAGTCTAGCTACAGGAGCAAAAGTTTCTTCAAAGTCTATACCTTCTTGTTGAGTATACCCCTTGCAAACCAGTCTAGATTTGTTTCTTATAACATCCCCATTCTCATTTAACTTGTTCTTGAATATCCATTTAGTTCCAATGACATTTTTATCATGTGGTCTTGGCACCAATTCCCAAGTGTGATTCTTTTCAATTTGATCAAGCTCTTCATTCATAGCTTGAATCCAACATTCATCTTTGCAAGCTTGATTGACATTGTGTGGTTCAATTGTGGATAGAAATGCCATATAGCTAGAAGATCCCACAAGAGTCCTCCTTGTTTGTACACCTGATTCCTTGTCTCCCAAAATTTGAGATTCAGGATGATTCTTTTGAACATATTTGGATGGAGCCTTTTTAGAAAAATCATCTTCAGGTTCTTCATTGGATCCACTGTCTATATCATTTCCATTTGATGTAGAAGGACAAAAATCACCATCATCTTCTTCTGTTGCTTGTTTTTCTTCTTTAGGAGTTGTAGGAGACTCATCAATGACAACATCAATACATTCAACAATCTTTCGAAGCCTTTTATTGTAACATTTGTATGCTCTGCTTGTAGATGAGTAACCAATAAGTATCCCTTCATCTGATCTAGGTTCAAACTTGCCAAGCTTTTCATCATTATTTTTGATAAAGCATTTACTTCCAAAAACTCTAAAATGCTTCACAGATGGAGAATTACCATACCCGAGTTCATATGGAGTTTTGTCACTATTTACCCGAACATGAGCCTTGTTGAGAATGTTAGCTGCTGTATGTGCTGCTTCACCCCAGAACATGTCAGGAGTTCCAGAATCATCAAGCATAGCTCTAGCCATTTGTTGAATTGTTCTATTCATTCTTTTTGCTATGCCATTTTGTTGTGGAGTGCCTGCTACAGAGAACTGTCTTTTTATGCCATGTTGCTCACAAAATTCAAAGAATTCATTTGATGTATATTCTCCTCCTCGATCAGATCTAAGACACTTGATTTTTAGATCTAATTCATTTTCTACCAATGCTTTGAAGATCTGAAATTTTTCAAATGCTTCATATTTGTGTTTAATCAACCCTATCCAACACATTCTAGAGTAATCATCAATAAATAAGATATAGTATTCTTCCCCACGTGGTGAATTTTTCCTTATAGGTCCACATATGTCAGTATGAATGAGTTCAAGAGGCTTACTTGATGATCCTTCTTTGGCATTAAATTGTACTCTGGTCTGCTTACCGAATTGGCAAGATTTGCATATGATACTCTCTGGTAGAGTAATATTGGGAAGACCACGAACAGATTGAAGTTTGCTTGCTTTGTTAATTTGAGAGAAGCTCAGATGCCCCAGCATTCTATGCCATAGCCAATTATCTGAATATTTTCTCAAGTAACATTGATCTTTGCAGTTCTTCAATACATACAGGTTGCTTGGAGTTCTTTTCCCTTTTATAATAGTTTTACTTGTATCAAGATCACGAACCACACATTCCTTTGAACTAAAGACAACTTCTGTTCCTTGATCACACATTTGACTTACACTTAACAGGTTATGCCTTAATCCATCCACATACATGACATCATTAGCCTTCACCTTTTCTTTTAGAAACACGGACCCTTTTCCTTTAATTATAGCAGGATTATCATTTCCAAATGTAACTTTCTTTTCCTTTTCTAGAGCATTATATGCAAGAAGTTTTCTTTTGTCACCTGTCATGTGTCTTGAGCACCCACTATCAATGTACCATTGATTTTCTTCACCTTCTGCAAATAACGCTATCCCACAATTTTCAACCTGTAATTCCTTCTTTTTCCATACTTTGGAATTTGAAGGAGAATGTTGTTTTGGCTAGACTTTGCTCCTGCATTCAGATTCTTCATGGCAAAAGTTATTGCAATAAGCACATTCAACTTCATTTTGAAGAGGAGAAAAGTTGTTATAGGTGTTCTTCTTTGGTTTAATATCCATCCTTTTCTTTCTTGCTTCTCTTGTCATGATGGTTTTATATGCAACACATTGAACAGCTTTATGACCAAAATTGTGACATGAGAAACATTGTCCATTGAAGTAGAAATTTCTGCGATCATGAAATATTCTATTTGAATTTACCTGTTGATTGTTGCTTCTTTTAGAGATATCCCTTGTATTGTGATGATCATGCTTTACCTGTAAAGATTCTTTATTCCCTTGCTGAGTGGCTGAATGAAGTAAACCAGTTGTAGCTGCTTTTAGATAACTTGGTGCAGAAGCCTGAGAAGATTCTCTGGTATATCCAAGACTTGTCTTAATAAGAGGAGAACATTGAACCTTGATAATCTCATCTAAGGTTTCAGATCCTTTAGCAAATCTAAGATTCAGAGTCTTTACTTTCTCAAGTTCTTTTCTTAGACTTACTACTTCACATTCTAATTTTTCATTATGTTTCTTTGCTTCTTCATTCTACCCTTTCAGAGTCTCTATGATTATTTTACTTTCTTCCAAGCATATTTTGAGTTGATTGTTTTGATCAAGAAAATCATTTTCATCTAGAGCATCCACAAAAGCATCCTTATCGTCTCTAGAATTATTTTCAAATGCCATGAGAAGTCTAAGATCTTGTTCACATTCTTCCTCACTATCAGATAACCCATCACTGTCTTCATTTGTATAGTAGCTTTTCTTAGAGCTAGATCGGTTCTTATTCCTTCTTGCTACTTCTTTCTCTTTAGCAAATGTTTCTTTATAAGGAAATTTTGCAGCATAATGACCAACTCTTCCACAATTGAAACATTTGAAAGGAAGCTTACCTTTGAATCTTCCGGTTCCTAGTTGGAGTCTTCTTACAAAGTTTGCCTCATCTTCTTCTGAGATATATCCTGATCCTTCCGGTTTTTGAACTCCTTTCCCTTTTGTAGAAGCTTTAAAAACAACTTCTTTGATTTCAGATGGTCCTCCTCTCCTCATTTCATATGCAGTCAATATGCCATGAAGTTGCACCACGAAAAGATTTTGAATATCCTGTTTTTCTTCAAGGGCAGAAACTTTTGATTCAAATTTTGCCGTTAGCGATTGTAAAATTTTCTCAACCAAGGTAGTGTCGGATATTGTTTCACCCAGATTTCTCATACGATTTACAACATCATCAATACGTAAAAAGAAACTGGCAATACTCTCATCACCATGCATCTTTAAATTTTCATATTCAATTTTGAGAGTTTGGAGTTTTGCACTTTTTACCTTTGCGTCGCCTTCATAACTTAGAATGATTTTGTCCCATATTTCCTTTGCTGTATTCAGCTGCATGACTTTGAAAAATTCTGATTCAGTTAGACTTCCTGTTATAGCATTGACCGCTTTTGCGTTTGATTCATAATTCTTCCTTTCAGTTGGATCTGTTGGTGTAGCGACTGGATATTGATATCCTTGTTCAACAATGGCCCATACATCAGCTCCCATAGACTGAAGATAGGATCTCATCCTTACTTTCCAGAAGATTAAATTGCTTCCGTTGAAGAGCGGGGGCTTGATAGATGTTGTTCCCTCATGATTGCTCATCTTGCTTGATCTTCCTTCTAGCGGCTAAGCTTTTTCAGAAGGACCTGCTCTGATACCAATTGTTGGGAAAAATACTGAGAGGGGGGGGTGAATCAGTATTTAGTGCAGACAATCAAACTTTTACTTTTTCCTTTCTAAAAACCCATACGCTACTTTACTGAAGGAAACTAGCGTATATACGTGGATATCCTTTATAGAACTCGCGTATGGCCAGAGATCTAATTATGTGTTTGAATCTTAACTCAGATCATTGCATTATTCATTCATCAGATATTTCAGAAACACTAAACAGGTGCAGACAGAACAGAATAATCATCACACATATGCAACACACATGAACACCAGGATTTTTAGGTGGAAACCCAATTCGGGAGAAAACCACCGCTGCCGTTGTTTCAGCCTTCAAAATTTATTATTAAGAAAACTTCTTACAATCATGTACTGGTGCAGACTCAAACCAGCACGCGGGCACCCACCTACAGAAGGCTACAACCTTCTCTCGTTTACTAGCTTCTCCTGGACTGGAGAGAGCTACAACCCCGCTGCACTCGTTCACCGGCCTCTCTAGGAGAGCTACTACCCCACGATATGAGTACCGGCTTCTGCGGCATAAGCACTTCCACTTTCCATGCGAAGGCTTGACCTCGGATCCTTTATAGGACACGTTTCATCAATTTTCAAACTGGATCAAACAGCTTCAACACAACCCTTCACTTATCAACAATCATACCTTGCTCATTGCTTCAAACAGAACAGTGAGACCACTGTAACCAGAATATCAGATATAACCCAGACTTCAGAATAGATATGCAGAAACACATTCAACCTTCAGCAACCATTAGATCAAAAATCATACGCGCTTTTATTTAATCAGACCCGCGTATATACGCGCTTTCCAGAAGACGAACCCGCGTATACTTCAGTGCATTTTTCAGGGAAAAACCCTAACTGCGCATACGCGCTTTTCCTTCCACAGACCCGCGTATACACGCGCTTTTCATGAAACGAACCTGTGTATAGATCTACAAAAGATAAACTTTGCAGTACAGACCATATCTATGAACTTACCCAGATTTCTTCAATCTCTTCAACAGGATTGCGCCAGGTCTTCTTCACTTCTTTTCAGATCATCCTTGACATTCACCATTTCTAGATCTAGAGATCTTGAGCCTTCATCATGTTCATAGGAGCATCATAGTTTCAGATCTATCAACTAGGAACAGGGTTCACCCATACAGATATACTTCAGAGTGAAGTATTCATCAAAGCCCAGACTCATGCACACACCATGCAGAATGATTTTCTTCTCCTTATATAGGTTTACCCTTTTTCAATACCATGAGCCAAAACCACATCGCATCCGATAGTATTCCTGGACGGGATCAAATAGACAACCGAGCGCTCAATAAAATGGGTCAATACCATGGTAGTAACCCTTGGTTTTACAAATTTAGAGCGCAATTGAGCATACGCGACTTGGCACGTACTTTTCCGCGTGCATACGCTACTTATCCTAGACAAACCCGCGTATGCCTTAAGACACACACTTTTCATCATTATTCTTGCACATGCTGATATTTATTTTTCTGGTACTTCTACGCTTCTTGTAGAACATCAAATTTACATCATTAATGCATCAAGAACAACTTCATTAAGTAGGTTGCCATCATCTTCATCAAGTGGGTTGCCATCAAGGACAACATTCTGCATCATATTTCCAACACGGTGAGTGGGGACTGATTTGACTCCAAGCATTAGCTACCATCCCCAAACCGATGGAAAGACTGAGATAGTGAACAAGTGGCTAGAAGGCTACTTGAGAAACTATGTGGCAGGGCAGCAGAGAGCTTGGCTGCGTTGGCCCCACTTGGGAGAGTATTGTTACAACACTACTCCCCATACTTCTATTGGCATGAATCCATTCTGAGCCTTAGATGGGTATGAGTCACTCTCATTTTCTGATGTTATGTTTGGGGCAAGTAAAGCTCCAAGGGAAAAGGAATGGATTTAGGAGAACCAAGACACACTCAGGGCACTCAAAGACAACATTTCCACAGAAGATGTATGTAGACTGTGGTTGGATAGAAAGATAGTTTGAGGTGGGAGATCTTGTCTCTCTGCATCTTCAGCCTTACAAACAATCCAAACTCAGGGAGAAGGGAGCTGAGAAGCTCAAACCACATTTCTATGGGCCATATAAGGTGTTCAAATGTATCGGTAAGGTAGCATATGAGTTGGAGCTTCCTAAGGGGAGAAAGATCCACAATATCTTCCATGTCTCTTGCCTCAAGAAGTTCATTGGGAGGAATGTAGTTGCCAACATGGATCTCCCCCCTATTGATGATGAGGGCCACTTAATCTTGCAACCAGAAGCAATCTTAGACACAAGGGAGAGGCAGCTCAGAAACAGAGTCATCAAGGAATATCTAATTCTATGGAGGAATCTACCAGATGAGGATGCCACTTGGGAGGGAGAGAAGATATTGCAACATCCTTATTTACTGTTTCTTGTGGGAAAGCAACTTTTGAGTGGGGAGGACTGTAATATTCCCAATTAGCCACTGCTACTTGGAATATTATAACTGCTCCATTTTTGAAATAAGAAGTAGGGAAGACAATAAAACATATCCCAGTGTGAAAAGGGATTGGATTAGGAGGACAAAATAAATCCACTTTGGTGTGAAAGGAGGGCAAAGCAATGAGCTATATCTAGTTGACCAAGTCAACAGTGCTGTCACAAAAGGGGGGAAAGGTACTAGGGCAGCATAGTTTTGAAAGGGGAATCTTCTCAAGGAAGTCACATCACTAATGAGTGGGGCCCGGGGTGGAAAATCTCACCAAGGATAAGAAGGAGGA
The DNA here is from genome assembly GCA_034641835.2 of Pinus albicaulis. NCBI lineage: Eukaryota > Viridiplantae > Streptophyta > Pinopsida > Pinales > Pinaceae > Pinus > Pinus albicaulis. The sequence continues at coordinate 80,642 of JAXQQM020058988.1, forward strand.
GATAACAACAAAGGATTCATTAAATGATCTTGTTTTGGTCTTATGATTGATTGCAAGCTTCAGCTGTTTAGTCAGAGTTGCAGCACTGTTTAGTGCAAAGAATTATCATGCGGGAATTCCATCCTTACCTTTGGTCTAGTTGATTGGGAGATCTAAGGAGGAGGTCCTAAGCTCACTTTTCATCATTTTCCTTGAGGTTATATATTATGAATCACATACAATGCAGTCACCTTCAGTAACTGCGTCATTTCTGCAGTAGCAGTAGCAACTGGGTGAAACCCTCTTGTTTTATGCTTGTTTTTGAGGAGGAGGTGTCTATTTCACTCTGGGAGGTATATTGAGGGAGGCCTTGGGCCAATTTTTGTATTATTTGTGTATTTCAGATTATATCTAGTATTTTCTAATACATAGTTGCTGGGTACAGCTTTATTTTCTGCAGTGTTGTATCTTGTGTTGTTATTTTGCCGGAAACCCTTGCGAGGGTGCTCTGATGTGCTTGTAAAAGCGGTCAAACCTCTCATTTATGATTCTATGATGAATTGAAGCCCCAGATATATGTTTAATTATCTTTTTCTGTAGTTTTCATAATACAAATAAAGTTGTTGCAGTCTCCGGCATTTCTATTTTATGAAGTAGTGGGATTGGGTTGCTTTTGAGCATATTTGAGTTGGGGAGATATGTTTAGTGTAGCTAGAATGATTTATTTCTGATGCCCTTTTATATTTAAGTTACATACAACATATACAAGAGGATCCAAGTCCTGTTCAACGTTTTTATTGCATGGTTTTCCTTATAAAGCGTCCTCATTGAAGAGATTGCAGAAATTCATAAAAATGAATATCACACACTAACGGTATTCTCCCTGTGGTTATAATTGTAAATACAAGCCCTTATGTGGCCCTGGATTTTTCATTGAACCCTTTTGTTTTCATTTTCATTTATCTAGTGTTTTTTATTGTAGGCATGATGCAATGACTTCTTGACCCATTGATGTGTGTCCTTAGTGTAATAAAAAGTAGGATTGGCCAGAATTTGAACCTTGAGATCAAAATTGACTTCTTCAAACTTGGATATCGTGTTGATGATGTCATTTGAAGCCATGGATTTACAAATCCTTGATTTCATGCATTGTCTTGAATATTTACAGTCTTGTTTCGATGTTCTTCTTTAGTCACTTGTTTATAAATTTATATTAATCTTATAAAGAGAAAACATGCAGATCTAAACTATAAATATAGGGGTATAGTTTCAAATTTCAACCTCAGGAATTTAGACTTATTTGAAATCTCGGATCACTATATAGAATTCAGATAATCTTCCGTAGTTATCACAGAACTACAAATTACAGGGTTATAGGGTTACTGTTTTAGATCAAGCTCTATTATCTCAAAGAAACTTTCGGTGTAGTTTTACATGTAGCTTAGTAAGAAATTACAATGATATTGTAATATTGCAGAAAGAAGTTTCAGACATATTACAGATATGCATTTTAGATGTTTTTCAAGAAGGCAACATCACTACAGTTTGGATATGGTGTTGTTCTATGTTTTGATACTCGGTGATGTATGATGTTATCACTCATAATTTTGTGAATCACAACTTGACATGGTCATACAATTCAATCCTAAAAAGGGTAAGGAATCCTTAAACCTTTTTTCAAATTGGCATAGGAAATCTCATTTTTTCATATTTAACCTATACTAAGTTTCAAGACCATCCTCATTTCATCTCAAAATCACCTCCATATAGGTCACATCATGTCTCATCGGTCATAATTTGTTGTTAGTTTTCATTTACCAAGAATTTAAATCCAAAAAGGTCATTTCAGCCAAGAATCCCTACTTTCGTATCGAATTCAGTGTAAAAAAGGCAGAAAACACAACGAAACTGTTGAAAGTTTCGTAGTGAATGTGAAGCATTTCTCTGTTTTCTAACTTTGAGCAGTCAACTTCAAGGGAGGTTTATGGGAGAAAAGAGAAGTATTTTAAGAAAATTAGAGAGGTTATTTTCAAGAACATATCAAATAACAATAACCTTTTTCACATTTTTCAAATGTGCTACGAATTGGGAGATACAGGGATGTCTTTCAGCCCTACTTTCAGAATGTAGAATTTTCCTATTTTATACATGTTTTTTAGAATGCAGATTCTGGACAGTTGGAGATGTGTTTCAAAAAATAAGGAGAGGTTTTTCTTCAAGAAATATTTCCCTACAAAAACATCCTTCAAGGTTTCAATATCTATCAAATACATGGAGAAAAGAGCTCATCTTGGAAGCCTATGTTTTAAAAAAAAACAAAGTCATTTTAGTGATGAAAAGATTTGCTAAAGGTGAAAAGGATCTTTTTTGAAGAAGAAACACCTCAAGACCCTTAGGCTGAGTTGGTTTAGGTTTTGAAAGGTCAATGGCATGTTGAAAATAAAATTTGTACAACTGTAAGGTTCCTTTTTAAAACAAGGCAAAAATATGGAAAAACCACAGTTTTCAGCAGTTTCATAGCGTGTCTGGGCTTGAAGAACAAGAAAACGCTACAAAACTACTGTAGCTTTATTTTTGCCTTTTGAACCAGTTTTGGGAGCTTTCAAGAGGTGAAATTTGTATGCGAGATGTATCAAGGCAGAATGAACACCATGAAGAAAGAAATAATAAAAAAGGATTATGGAAAAATGCATTTTTGCAGCGCTATGAAAGTACGCTATGAAACTGTCTTACTTTCGTAGCGTACTGTGTTGGAGTTTTTTAAGCAGTTTTTTGGGAATATTTGGATAGCTGGATACTATAAAAGTGTTAAAGGACCATGAAAGTAGTTATCCAACAATTAAAGACCATGAAATGAAGAAAAATTATCATCCAAACCATTCGTTGAAGATGAGGACCAATTTTCCTAAAAAACAAGGTTTATTTCCACTTTCAGAGGAGGTCAATTAAAATGTCATGTAGTGATGAGTCCCATCACACCCTATTTGAATATGTGAAAGAATATTTATCAAGATGTAATTATTTTTAGGAGATAAGTTTTTTATTGTAATAATGAACAGTTTGAGTCCTATTAGGGAAAGGACTGTCAAGTAGGATAGCTGTCATGTTCTCATTAAATGGATGTTTTATGGTTATGCAAGGTGTCATTAGGCAAAAATTCGATGAATATAGCTAGGAGGTAGATCATATCATAATGTAACAAGTCTATTAAAGGGCAGAGGGTTGAATTTGTCAAGGGTTGGAGACTTTTTGGCAAAACTGCAGCTTTATGTAATTAACTGTTTCAATAATACAACATACTTGTTTCTTGACCAACCTGAGATTCTGATTGAGTTTTTAGTGTTTATCTGATCTATATTTTCTATGTGTACTATTTGCAGTGGTTTTCATATTTAATACTCAGAATTCCTTCATGTAATGCTCTGAATTCCTTTATAGATGAATTGACTATGTTATTTCCTATTTCATGAGTGCTTACCTTTGCTAAAAATTCTTACCTGCCTCAGCTTCCATGTCAAGTGAATTTACTACTGAATTATTGCTTTGTTGACTCCATAAGCCCAATTTTTGGAGACTGATGTTCTTTTCAACCTACACTTATCGCAAAAAGTTGCTTTTCCAGGTAGCGTTAGGCTTCTAAATCTATCTTTATGAAATATAATTAACCCTTTGAGAGAGCCCTCTCATACTGAAGAGGCTAAGCTTCAGTCAAAATATGGTTTGAAACAGTTACTCCAAATTGACCATTGAAGAAACCCAAGAGGACCCAATTTGGTGATAACATTTTGGTGCCGTTGTTGGGGACTGAAGGTGTAAATTTTCCCTGGGAAGAATGACAAAGTTTCAGTTCTAAGATCTGAGAGCAGTAGACACTTAGACACATATTGGCTGTATTTATTCTCTGGTGACTCCACACATCAAATAATCAATTGGAAGGTGACTCCACTGCTTGAATATTAGTAGCTTGATGAAGTTTCAAGATGAGTTTCGTTGCAAGAATAAATGCCAGGTATGCCCCTATGAATCGGTCTCACATCCCTGGTTTTCCAAATCCTATGCCAAAGGTCTAATGGTTAACTGATCTCCCCATATTTAAAGATGAAAAGAAAGATAATGCTACTCTTCATTTGGTTAGATTCCATATGCATGTATGCAAACTTAAGGTTCAGTTCCTTGAGGGTTGTATCATGAAGATGTTTATGGCCACTTTAGAAGGAAAGGCATGGTCATGGTACGAAAGCTTGCCAAATGGTTCATTATATTCTCTTTTTGATTTCCATGTTTCATTTTCTGAGATGTATGAAGAGTGTCATCCATCCTTATTGCTGGTCAGAGACTGCTGTAAACATTGTGTGAGTTTAATTGAATATTTGGAGAATTGTTATGAAGATGACAAGTTCATGGATGAGGAAATTTTAGAGGCCCTTCATGAAAATCCCTTTCATCACCAAGAAGAAAGGATAGCCTCTCTCTTGGATGAAAATGAAACCCATCAGGAGTTTATTTATGAAAATTGTGTTACATCCTCTGAGTTTGATGAAAAGTTGCAGTAGACTTGTCAGTCTTTTGATCATTAGAACTATGCGAATCATTTCAACCAACAAGAGGAAATATTGGAAGATAATTGCTATAATCCTCAGGTAAAGGAAGAAGTTTATTATTCATGTCATTCCTTGCATCATCCTACATTAAATAATGATCACACTAATGAGGAAGTGGATGAAATTTTTTCTTTATCCTTGTCTTCTAATCTGAAGTCATTTGAGTGCAATTCAGAAGATAAGATTCAATTTGTGGATGAAGTTGCTAATAACATTGAAAAATACATTGAAGTTTTAGAAGATCAAATTCAATCTTATAGTCTTCATGATCAAGATCAGTCTTTTCAAAAAAAATTAATGCCAGAAAACAAAGAGAGGGTGCTGCTACCTCTCCCTTTTGAGATTGAGGAAGAATACCATGTTTTTGAAAATCATTTTGAAAATCACTTTGATAGCACACAACTGAAATATTGTGTGGCTGAGCAAAGCATATATGAGTTGTCCAAAGCTACAGAATGTCTTGGGAATCATCAAGCAGATTATGTCTTCTATGATCCTATAGCTGACTACATGGAAGAGTTCTATAGTCCAGATTTCCAGTTATATTTTCATTATGAGGATCAGATACATTTTATGTTGCCTTGGTCATTTCAATATCATGCTTACTTTGGTTTCAAGTGCAATCAAGAGGTTCAAATGTCAGATCAGATCAATGCTTGGCTTCATTGGAAGTTTCATGTTGCTTGAATTAAAAATGGAGATTGCAGCTATTAGGGTAGTTAGGAGTGTTTGAATAAGCTCAAAGTTGAGTGAGCATATTTTCAATAGGTACAAAGTTGGTTTTTCAGCAGTAATAATCAAGCTTGAGCCCAAGGATAAGGCCATAAGAGCTTGGTAAAGTTTTCATAAGTTTCATAGTTTTTATTTCCAAGAAGATGGATGGCACTGGAACTACATGTTCTTTAGTGTAACACAGGGGCACACCATCCCAAGTGGAGCCACTGTTATCACTCATAATTTTGTGAGTCATTACTTTACATGGTCATACGGTTCACTCCTCAAATGGGAAAGGAATCCGTCAACCTTTTTTCAAATTGGCATAGGAAATCTCATTTTTTCATATTTAACCTATCCTAAGTTTCAAGACCACCCTCATTTCATCTCAAAGTCACCTCCATATAGGTCACATCATGTCTCATCGGTCATAATTTGTTGTTACTTTTCATTTCCCAAGAATTTAAATCTGAAAATTTCATTTTAGCCAAGAATCCCCACTTTTGTATCGAATTCAGTGTAAAAAAGGCAAAAATCGCTACAAAACTGTTGAAAGTTTCGTAGTGAATATGAAGCATTTCTTTGTTTTCTGACTTTATACAGTCAATTTCAAGGGCGGTTTTTGGGCAAAATGATAAGTGTTTTAAGAACCTGAGAGAGGTTATTTTCAAGAACATATCAAATAACAATAAATTTTTTCACTTTTCTCAAAGGTGCTACAAATTGGGAGATACAGGGATTTCTTTCAGCCCTATTTTCAGAATGTAGAATTTTCTTGTTTTATACATGTTTTTTATAATGCAGATTCTGGACAGATGGAGATGTGTTTGAAAAAACCAGGAGAGGTTTTTCTTCAAGACATATTGACCTAAAAAAAAAATCCTTTGGTGTTTCAACATATATCAAGGATAGGAAGAAAATATCTCATCTCTGAACCCTATGTTTTCAGAAAAAACAGAGTCATTTTAGTGATGAAAAGAGTTGCTAATGGTGAAAAGGGTGTTTTTTGAAGAAGAAACACCTCAAGACCCTTAGGCTGAGTTGGTTTATGTTTTGAAAGGTCAATGGCATGTTGAAAATAAAATTTTAACAGCTGGAAGGTTCCTTTTTGAAACAAGGCAAAAATCTGGAAAAACCACAGTTTTCAGCAGTTTCGTAGCGTGTCTGGGCTTTAAGAACAACAAAACGCTACGAAACTACCGTAGCTTTATTTTTTCTTTTTGAACCAGTTTTGGGAGCTTTCAAGAGGTGGAATTTGTATGGGATATGTATCAGGGCAGAATTAACACCATGAAGAAATAAAGAATAAAAAAGGATGATGGAAAAAGGCATTTTTGTAGTGCTACGAAAGTACGCTACGAAACTGTCTTACTTTCGTAGTGTACTGTGTTGGAGTTTTTTAAGTAGGTTTTTGTGCATCATTGGACAGTTGGATACTATCCAAGTGTTAAATGACTATGATAGAAGTTATCCAACACTTAAATACCACGAAATGAAGACAAAATACCATCCAAACCATTCGTTGAAGATGAGGACAAATTTTCCTAAAAAACAAGGTTTATTTCCAGTTTTAGAGGAGGTCAATTAAAATGTCATGTAGTGATGAGTCCCATCACACCCTATTCGAATATGTGAAGGCATAGTTGTCAATATGTAATTATTTTTAGGATATAAGGTTGTTATTGTAATAATGAACAGTTTGAGTCTTATTAAGAAAAGGATTGTCAAGTAGGATAGCTGTCATTTTCTCATTAAATAGATGTTTTATGGTTATGCAAGGTGTCATTAGGAAAACATTTGATGAATCTAGATAGGAGGTAGATCATCTTATAATGTAACAAGTCTATTAAAGGGCAGAGTGTCGAATTTGTTAGGGGTTGGAGACTTTTTGGAAAAACTGCAGCTTTATGTAATTGACTGTTTCAGTAATACAATGGACTTGTTTCTTGACCAACCTGAGATTAAGATTGAGTTTTTAGTGTTTATCTGATCTATATTTTCTATGTGTACTATTTGCAGTGGTTTTCATCTTTAATACTAAAAATTCATTCATGTAATGCTCTAACTTCCTTTATAGATGAATTGACTGTGTTATTTCCTGTTTCATGAGTGCTTACCTTTGCTAAAAACTCTTACCTGCTTCAGCTTCCATGTCAAGTGAATTTACTACCAAATTATTGCTTTTTTGATTCCATAAGCCCAATGTTTGCAGACTGATGTTATTTTCAACTTACACTTATCAAAAACAAGTTGTTTTTCCAAGTAGAGTTAGCCATCTAAATCTATCTTTATCAAATATCATTAACCCTTTGAGAGATCCCTCTCAGAGTGAAGAGGCTGAGCTTTAGTCAAAAGTTGGTTTGAAATAGTTACACCAAATTGACCATTGAAGCAGCCCAAGAGGACCTAATTTGGTGATAACATATGACATGATGTTGTCTCCATTCTCAGTACTATGACATTATGAAAATCGATACTATGATCAGTACTATACTGCTATGATGATGATATATTTGGTGCCATTATTATGCTTTTTCTATCTTCATATTCAATGCCATGATGAAGGTTTAGTCATAATTCTTTGGTGCTACATCAATCCAGTACTACAAAACTTGGAGATACTACAAAGGTGATCACAATGAAGATGGATCATAGATATATCTCAGGAAGAAGAAGGATGAAGTTTTAGTGCAAGCAAGGGAGATCTAAACTAGTTCTTTAGTTGCCCAAAACAATGCTATCATGATTCCACAAGAAAAATAATATTTCAAGCCAAATCGTATGCCAAGTTTTGAGATATTTGGTGGTTAAATTGGCCATAATAGGGAATCATTCCATCTCCATGTGGCTTGTGTTTTCTTATAAAACCCAAAAATGTGTGGCCAAATTTTGAGTCACCACAAAAATCACAAGGAGTTACTGGAACACCCTAGTGTGTAGGTTGTAATTTAATGCTAGGCCATTTTAAATGAGAGACTGGGAAAAACAAGATTTATTATGAGAAATTTCTTCCAAGTCACTCATATTCTGCAATTAAGTTGAAAGCTTGGATCTAGGCTTCGAGGCTTTGTGATTCTGACATCAATCAATGAAGTGCATCTCAACTTTCAAGGTTTGAGTTTTTAAAAGAGACAGGAGTAGTTACATTTCTACACTTACATTTGATGTGTGTTTGCCAAAATAACTCTTGATATTTGTATGTGGGCACAATTTTTTTTTTAGGACACAATCAATAAACAAATTACCAATATGATTGATACAAAATAAGGCCAAACACCTGTTTTTGCCCATGTATTTGTGACGATGGACACCCCTATTTTTTCCCACGTATTTGTAACTATTTGTCCAGAGATTGTATTTCTTGATGTCAACAATGTAGTGTGGATTTTTTATTAACTCGAGCTTTTGTAGCATTTTGGCACTTTATTGATTTTGCTGCCATTAAGGGGAAAATTCGAAATTAAATGGTAGTTCATTTGAATAGATGCAATGGACTACAAAAACAACACTTTTTCTACCTTGGATATTAAATTCTACTTCAAGAGGTCCGATATTAGGGTTTTTATTAATCATAACAGATGGTATAGATGGAAACAAAGGCTTTAGATGAAGATCCTTCCATCAGGAGCATTTCTTACTATATCTTCTAGTACCAACATTTCACAAAGCTGCATAGAATTGAAGTTTTCTAGGACTCAACTTGGTACAAGGTTGCCATTTACGTTAGATGGACCTAGAGATACTCTTATTTCCACATTAGTCTGTTTAGTGAGTTAGCCTTTACCCTAATGTATAATCCATTTAGGAATTTATTGTATTCATTGCAACTCCATTTTTATGAACCGCCCACAAGGTTTTTTTCTGAGGATTTCCATATGCTGCAATTGAATGGAAATCTCTGGTCTTTCTTGAGGGCACATTCTTGTTTTCTACTCACTATTTCATTTGGCTTTGATTGTTCCATGTCTATAGGGAATTTAAATCACTGTAATTAAAAAATTTGAATATAAACCTGCAGTCTGTTTCAACATAATGAGTATATGGATGTTAAAAATTTCAAGAGTCTTGCTCAACATGGTTAACCATAATAAAACAGGGATGTGCAAAAGGTTTTAGAAATAGGGATGGCTTTGGAAATCTGCATTTTAAAAAGCTTTAAAAACATGTTAATGATGTGTGTCCTGCATTTACAAATGTAGAGCATATACAACACTTTTGTATATGTAGAATTTACAAATTAGACATTTGAACACAAATATCATTCATAAAAATTAAGCTGAAAAGCATGTTTCAAGCTTGTCATGTGATGACCTTCAATCTTTATAAATGGAAGTGGATATATTGTGCTAAAGATCCTGATTTTTTGAATTGAAGGACAAGAAAAATGCCGTATTACATAATTTGTGCCCAAGCATGCCATGTTAATATCTAAAAGTTATTTTAATCTTGTTTGGCATTGAGTTTCAAATCCATGATATAACATAGACAACCTACATGTAAAGGTCCATGAGACATCAAATACAGGAGTAGCCTTGTTGCTCAAGGACTGATGTCACTCAAATATGGAAATTAGAAACCTATAAAAAACTTGAGTTTCAATAAATGAGAAATGAGTATTGATGGAAAATTTAACATTTACCTTGAGGCTTGAGTGAGAAAACCACTTTAATTGAATATATATTGTTAATTCCTTCATTGCAAATTTATCAAATTCACAAAAAATTGAAAGGCATAATTCTCACAAGGCTATTTCATATTTTTGAAATGTAATTGCAGTTGTAACTCTTCCACCTCCTTTTTCAAGGGATATGGACTACAAATATGGCTTCATAAATATTCTATTCGACTACAAACCTTGTTCTAATGCATGTATGTTATATATACCAGTGGTTAAAATATTGTTTCGTTGGAGCATGTTTTAATTGTAGCTCTTACAAATAAAATGTCAAAATATGATGCTTGAAGTTTGAATTGATTGCTCCAGCTTGATTCTCAGCTGAGCTCCAAGCTTCAATCTTGACCCAACTTCCAACTTTAGTATTCCAAGCACTTGTGTGTAGTCTGTAGAATGATGGTTCTAGTCAATAGTTGTATATTTTCTATTTCCCAATGGAGGAATTGGTCTTATTATAGAGTAGGAATGGCGTGTAGGGTTTTATACTTTATATGTTTAAGGTTTTGGGGCATTTTTACTCTAAAAAGTCTCTTTGACTGGGGATACATGTGTCAAAACAATGTTGAAATTTTTGGGATCTGTTTCATAGCTGTGGGATCCATTCCATGAATTTCGTACCCATTTCCTTTTCTGCAAAGTATGCTTCCATGATGGAGTGTACCATGGAATAATCCATAGAATTTTAGGTAGCCACAACTAACATTCAAGTTCTCTCAGGAGCACACTCCCTAAAACTTTCTCCATGGTCATATCATGTGACTGCTCCAGTGTCAGAAAGAAATCCACGATTAGGAGCACATTTGTTGTACTTATGCTTTTGTAGAAAGATATATCTCAGATAGGGTTGAGAGTCATATCCCTACGAGATCTAAGCTTTGCACTAAGCTCTAAGCTCTGCACCAAGCTCTAAGCTCTAGGGTTGAGAGTCAAGATCCTTACAAGCTCTAAGCTCTCCACTAAGCTCTGCACTGGCTCTAAGCCTTTTCAAATATTGCTTCCAAAAACACTTCAGATATTCTTAGTGTTTTTAACCTAGTCACACAAGCCACAAGTATGAACTATCCTTTGCCCATAGGTCTTCAATGATTTCTTCGAAATATTGTTTCTCTAGAATTTTTTTTGCATCCCCTCAATCCAAGTCATGTCACTAGTTCAAGACTTCTTCCTATCCACAAGGTTAGAGGAATTGTGTCACAAGTCCAATATTTCTTTGTCCAGACATTCAAGGTTTTTTAACTGATTTATTAGGTCCAAATCTATTCCAAGATCCTTTGCCACAGTCATAGGTCCAAGAATTTTCCACATACCAGATTACTGAAGTCCAAAAGTTTCTTCAGATGTCACAACACAGATCCGAGCTTTACTAAATATGACATATCCTGAGACTGCTGCTACACAAGTCCCTTACAGGTATGATTTGTTGCAGACTGTAAGCCTAATGTCTGTATCACAAGTCTGAGAGGCTAATTCGAGTGTTCTACAATAAGTAACAAAAGTATTACAATTCCACAGTCCCAAATATTTTCCACAATCACAGATGCATAGGTTCAAATTCTAATTGCAATGTCCCAATTAAAAGCTACAGTGCTTTAGATCCAAAAATTATAGTCCCTCAGGTTGAATAGCAGATGTTTCCAAGCTGCTACATGGTCTACAATTCAGGTTTTCGATAGGTCTACAAAATATCTCTATTATAGATCCATTTAACCCTTAGTAATATGTCTTCAAAAATATTTATAGAACCGAGAGAGGAAGTGTCAATCTCCACAGGTTAAAAGAATGTCATGGTATGCTTGAGCTTTAGTGCTTTCACAAATCCGGAATATCTTTTAGGTGTGAGTATGTTTGCAAGAAATGTGCCAGGATGTGCTAGTATAGGTACCTCGGATGCGAAGTACTATTCTTAGAATTCGACTTTTGAGCTTACTCTTTATTCTCCACTATGCTTCTATTTATTGCTATATCTTTGTTTTAGTTTTTCATTCCACATAAATTTTGGATCAATCTTCAGAAGGTGTGAACACTGCCCTAGTGTCAGGAAGAAATCCACTATTGGGAGCACCTCTGTTGTACTTCTTCTTCTTTTGAAAGATAGATATGGGATGGGGTTGAGAGTCAATATCCCTATGAGCAATAAGCTATGCAATATGCTCTAGGCTTTGCACCAAGCTCTAAGCTTTGGGGTTGAGAGTCAAGATCCCTATGAGCTCTAAGCTCTGAACTAAGCTCGACACTGACTCTAAGACTTTTCAAATATTACTTCCAAAAACACTTCAGATATGCTTAGTGTTTTTAACCTTGTTCCACAAGCCACAAATCTGAACTGTCTTTTGCCCACAGGTATTCAAAGATTTCTTCGAAACATTGTTTCTCCAGAAGTTTTTTTTGCAGCCCCTCAATCCAAGGTATGTCACTAGTTCAAGACTTCTTCCTATCCACAAGGTTAGAGGAATTGTGTCACAAGTCCAATATTTCTTTGTCCACAAATTCAAGGTTTTTTAATTGATGTCTGAGGTTTGAATCTATGCAAATATTCTTTGCCGCAGTCACAGGTCCAAGAGTTGTCCACATATCAGAGTACTCAAGTCCAAAATTTCCTTCGGATGTTACAACACAGATCCTAGATTTAATAAATATGACAGATCTTGACACTGTTGGTGCACAAGTCCCTCACAGGTCTAATTTATTCTAGAGTTTAAGCCTAAGGTTTTTATCACAAGGCTGATTCGAGTGTTCTGTAACAGGTAACAAGAGTACTACAATTCCATATGAACAAATATTTGCCACAATCAGAGATGCACACGTTCAAATGTGAATTGAAGTGTCTAAAGTAAAAAATACAGTGTTTTAGATCCTAAATTTATAGTTCCTCAGGTCGAATTGTAGATGTGTCCAAGCTGTTACAAGGTATATAATTGAGGTTTTCCAAAGGTCCACAAAATAGCTCTATTATATATCCATTTAACCCTTAGTAATGTGTCTTCAAAAATGTTTATAGAATCGAGAGAGGAAGTGTCAATCTCCACAGGTCAAAAGGATGTCACAATAGTTTTGAGCCGCCTTCAGGGGTTGATATAATCTAGTACAATTTTTTTGTGAGATTCTTTGATGTCAGATAAAATTCATGAACCCGACAATCAAACGTATCATGATGGATTCAAGCCACTACCTATGTACTATTTCCCAATAAAATCTGCTTCCAATGAACCATTTTTTAATCGCTAGCAATAGGATCAACCTTTGAAAGCTTAAGTGGTTATTTTGAGCATCATATCAAACATGTCTAAGTGATTAATATCATAATTGTGTCAAGCAATGACCTAAGCAATTAGTGTTATCAGGTATGTTAATGAAAATAAACAGTGCACTTGGTGTTTGAATGTGCAATAACAACTTCCAAATTGCACATATATCTGTTATAATACAATATGGATTGAAAGTGCATATGCCTCACTCTACATTGTTATGGAAACACATGGAACCGTTTATAATTTTTCCCATCCATATATCATTTTCATAATTTTAGTGGATAAGATGCATAATTAATTTTCTATCCTCGTTAGCAAAAACAAACTTCTAGTTTAGCCTCCAAAAGGTGAACAATGGAATAAATCTGAAGCAGTTCCAAATCCTTGAGAGAGCGAAGAACAAAAGACACCAGGAATTTCTAAAGTTTGTAGTATCCAATTCACTTTTTTCTGGAATAAAACTGAGCGTTGATCCTCAATTTCCTTCTAGTAGTCTCTTACAAACAATAAGTCCAAAAATATGTGCTTCACTTGTATCTCGTTTACCACAGATTTAGCAAAGCCATCTGTCAACATGCTCTTAGCCAGATAGGGTTTGGATGGCCTTGGATGGTTGATGAACTTTCATGCAAAGATCCATGGCCAAACACTATGAAGTTCATGAATCCCTTTATCTTCGAGATTGAATAGTTGAGAGCAATAAGAATCAACTCAAACCCAAAAAAAATGACAAAAAAAAAAACATAAAAGTGAAAAGGACCCCATAAATGATATAAAATAAGGAACCACTAAATAATACCCCTAATGGTTTCCACAAATGCCCAGTTATACTGTATAAGTACGATAAAAATGACTAATGAGGAAGATAGGATTCCTATAGTATTACTTTGAAACACATTAGGTGATCAACTTTGATGCTTTTTTTTGAGAATATTTTGGTAGAATAAATGCCCCTCACTCACAATCTCTTAGTGGTACTATTGGTTTTGATTTGTCTCACTTATCTAGCTACATTGCGATAAGAGGAGGGTAGTTTAGATTCTCTCTCCGAGACATACAAAAAGGGAAAATTTGTTAAAATATTTCAGAGTAGTCATCTCTATCAAACTCCCTTTTCAAAATCTCGGGTCAAGCTTGTTGACTAGCTTAGGCAAACATAATTAAACTTGAAAATATTTGACTAGGTTTGGCCCAAACTCAAACAAATCAGACATATTTAGAGACAAATTTGGGAACTTTTATTAGTCCCTGACATAAGGCAACATGGACTATAGTTATCGACCAATTTTTTATTATTAGTCCTTGCACGGGAATTAAAACATCAAACCACATAAAGCCTAATGTTTTAAGGAAAATATTATAATAAAAATTTTCTCCACATATCAAATGTTGACATTTCTTTTTGTCAGCCAATGAAAAATTTTAACATCTTAATTGGCCTCTTCTTGAGGTGGAGAGGAGAAAAAATTATAAGTAAAAAACATATGGTAAGGAAGTTTTTTTTCTTAACCAAGTAATGCTAGCATTACTTAGGTTAACATCATTTTTTTTCTCATAAGAGTCTAAACATATTGCTAACAATTCGAGCCATGATCTCTTGAGCACTTTGCTACACGTGGCTGGACAATTATCCAGATTGGGAAAATGTTCTTCTCTTCAATTTCCATCTGGCTTGGCTTCTTCAATTTTATTGATGCTTCTCTCATATAGGAACTAAATTCAGCTACGAGCGAGTCAAATAAAGTTGTTATAGACAAAATTCCTTTTCATTGTGCAAACAATTCTTGGATAACAAGCTTAGTTGTAGGCGTACCAGGTATGCTAGTTAGTCCCTTGTTTATGATCTTCTTCTTTTTACATGTACGAATAGTAAATACAACTTAGCCTATGTTCAGGTCATAGTTAGGATTGCAAACATACGAAATTCACTGAATCATCTAGGATTACAAGCTAGTGTGTTAAGACCCCTTCAACATATTAGCTTAACCATGGCTTATTAATCATATTACTATGTGGCTAACTCAAAGCATAAATGGTGAAATCCCAGTGTTTCTTTGAATAAATCTGATTTACGATTCATTATTCTACCTATGAATACATGTACCGGTGAATGCCTTTGTATTGATAAGTGCAAACACTAAAAAATAACTAAAAGGCCTAGCTCCAGGACCACTTATTTTTGCTCTATCTAGGAGCTTGGCTTCATTTTATTTTTTCCTTTGTATCAGTAGTTGCAAGCACCAAAAAGCCCAACTTTAGGGCCTCTTCTTTATTTTCTAGCTTGGAGCTTGGTTTCATTGTCGAGACTTTAATTTATTGAAATTTGTAGAATTTACAACTATAAAGTTTCAAGATATAATTTTTAAAATTCTAATTCTTTAAAGGGTGCTAGCTCAATGGAAGTGCGCCTGCTTTACAAGCAAGAGGTTGGTGGTTTGATTCCATCATGCCTGGATATTCATATGGAATGGTGGCGATCAGTTTTTGGTGACGAAGGCTCTTTTTACTATCATCAATGAGCCTATGGTGACATTTTTCTATCCTCACCAAAATATGAAATGGTGACGGTCAAAAAATGACACCATATATACACATCAATAGTGACGACCATGAAAGGTCTGTCACCATAAATCGTTGTTGTTGATATGAAATGGTGAGGGTCATTTTTTGTCATTATAGTCATTATCATAATGGACCTTGAAGTAACCAATGAGCTTATCATGACATTTTTTGACCCTCACCAAATATGAAATGGTGACAGTCAACGAACGTCGCTATATATATGCACCAATAGTGATGGCCATGAAAGGTCTATCACAATAAATCGTTGTTGTTCATATGAAATGGTGGCGGTCACTATCCCTCATTATAATCAATATTCATGGCAGACCTTGAATTTCGCCACAACACCTATACTTTCGGCGATGCCACATTTGGTCACATTAATTTTTTTGGTGACCGAGGCTATGGTCCATTACCAATGCTCATATGAAATGGTGATGGTCATTATCTTTCATTATAAATAATTATTGTGACAAAATTTAAATGTCACCAAAACACCTATACTTTCGGCGACGCCACATTTGGTGACATTCAGTTTTTGGTGACGAAGACTCTTTTGACCGTCACCAATGAGCTAATGGTGAGATTTTTAGCCCCTCACTAATTTCATTTTTTCTTGTAGTGCTTATCCCTTTCTTTCGATGCACACGACTGGTAACAGAGCTTCGGCAATAAGCACTGTGAGTGTGCATACTCCTCTTTCAGTTGAAGGAGGGGGTACTATTGCTATTTCAACTATCACTCTTAGTGCTTCTATGTTTGGCTTTGCCTCTATTTCATCTACGCATGGGGGAACCCAAGAATTTTATTCCCATTCTAGTCCCTTTTCTTTTGGAATATCATCTAGCACAATTCCTTCTGTTTCCGTCATTGCTGCTTTTGCTGTCTCCACATCTATGCCTTCTATGGCTAGTGGGTCAGCTTCTTTTCAAGGTTTCCCCTTCGGAAGTGGTCACTTTCCTCATTCAAACCCTTCCTTAGGATCTATGCCTTTTACCTCTCAAATTCAAGGTTTCAATCCTTTCCTCGGAGGTCAAAGCTCTAATGCTTTTCAAGGTTGGAACCCTGATTTTACAGTGTTGGGAGCTGGGAATCAATTTTTCTCTATTTAGTAAGGGAATGTACCTTTCCCTTCCGTAGGTGCTTCTCAGGGTTTCTCTCCATTCACCAATGCTTGGAACCCTTACCAAGGGGTTTCCTATTCATTTAACACTTCGATTGGGGGAAATATCCCTGTTTATGGTAATCCTACGATGGGAGGGGGTCCTTCTCCAAATGCTTATGGGCCACAAGGTTTCTCTTATGGCTCAAAATTTTCTACAAACAATCTCTGGAAACTTGGTGCCTCAACAAATCCAGGGTATTATTTTCAGAATGTTGGGAATCCTTCCTTTCGGGGATGGAATCCTCAAGCTCCTCCGTGCTTACCTTTCTTGGCAACTTTGAATTTTCCAGATTTATCAAAGTTGACAAATGATCCAATTCGATATAGCCCGGGTTGGCTTCTGGTCCCTACTAAACTTCCCTCGGATATTCCAAAATTTGAAGGGAAGACCGGTGAGGATCCAACTGACCATGTTACCACTTTCCACTTATGGTGTTCATCGAACTCCTTTATCGACGATTCGATTAGGTTGAAGCTGTTTCAAAGCACCCTAACTAGAAATGCTGCAAATGGTACATTGAGCTGACAGGGGGTAGTTTTGATACTTTTTGTGAGTTGGTTACTATGTTTATGAACCATTTCTAGTTGCTTGTTCATTATGATGTCAGGACTGATCTCTAGGCCAATTTCCAACAGGACAAGGAAACACATATTTCTGATTATATTCAGGAATGGTAGATAAGGAAGAGGCTTATCAAAGCCCAAATTCTGAATGATTTCCTTCTCGAATGGTTTCTTAAATCCTTACAACGAAATATCTCGAATGATGTATCCCTTTCTGGGGTATTATATGAGGAACAAGCTATCTTTAGGGCCCAATAGTTAGAACTGATCTATTCTCAGTCTTGGGTCCTTAATAATATTTTTCTGGATGCTCCTCATTCCAAAGTGTATTTAGCCAAAACGAAGGTAGCTCCTCATGCTGACGAGCTTATTAGTTCTATTGATAGTGGCATGACTAACCTGCTGAATCAATTGCAACAATTATCTTTAAAATCTTCTCCTTCTGGTCAGTCTACGCCATCAGTGTCAACCCCTTCTCAGTCCTTAACTATTAATGATGTTCAAGATTCTAACCCCAAAGGAAATCAATGATACAATGGGAAGAATAAGGGACACAATAATAAGAAGAAATTTATGCACCAGAGACCATCTTACTCACCTCTGACCGAAAATTCAAGATGCTCAGTGCTTGTTAGCTCAGCAGGGTTCTTCTAGTTCCCAGGTTGTACTGACAAACCTTTTTCCCCAAGGGCAGCAACTGCTTGCTGGCATGAATGCTAATACTGTAGCTCCCACAAGGGGCAACCAGGAAGGGGAAAATTCCTCATATGTTTATATGACGAGTGCTCACGCCGATATCGCTACGAGATCTAGTGATTATGTTGAAGCTGAGTCTTCAAAAGATAAGGGTGCTTCTAGTAATTCTGAGCCACTACATATAGAGAGGCCTTGCAGTTAAGCCTATACCTCAGATGCCAAAAGGGTCTACAAAGCGTACGATGATTAATCCTAATGCCAAGGCTGCTCAGAACTACTCCATTGTAGAAGATATGGCTCAATGTCCTTGTGCCATGTCTACATTATAGGTACTCCAATCGTGCCCATCAAAATGGGTGCATTTCTCACTACAATTGGGGTTTTTGGTCCAAAAAACTCTCTTATGAACACATTTGACATGTTGAATATTAAGAAGAGACTTCCTCATCACATGGATTTTCAGATTAAGTCTACATATTGAAAGATCAATATTTTTCGAACGATATTCGATGAGGTTGCTTCCACGTGTGTCATGTCTATCTCATGTTGGAAAGCCATTGGATCTCCTTTAGTTGTGCCTTAACCTACTCTTCTCACTGCATTTGATGGTCATTCTCACAGGCCACATGAAATTGTTCCAGCTTTACCCATATGTGTTGGGGGTAAAACTTTCAATATTGAGGTCGAAATAGTTGATGCAAATTTAGACTACAACCTTCTGTTGGGGCGGAATTGGATTTACGAGATGGATGTTATTGCTTCATCATTATTTTGCATATTTTATTTTCCCCACGATGGGAGGATTTTCACTGTTGACCAGATGGATTGTTCTCCTCTAGATCCAAATGCATCTACTGACTCTATTGTACCCTTGGTGAATGATGCCAAACAACTTGTTGAGAATTTGGGGGTTGGAATGTATACATCGTTGATGGGTACTTTTGATCTTCTGCCTCCTTTGGTTCATATTAATGCTATCTCATCCTCCAGGGTTCCTACTCGAAGAGAGTTCTTTTAAACTCATCATGTTTCAGATCCTTGGACCTTTCCTTCTCCTACCTCCACATTATAGGAAGGTAAAGTGGGTGGAATGGAATTCCCTATGTCTGCAACATAGATTTTCTATCAATCTATTGTTGACTATGCAGACTCTGTTCCAGTTTCTCTTTCACTAGAAGAGTTGGACAGAGATGTGGCTCTGGCTTGGACTCTTAGTTCATCTTCTGCTTATGATTTACTTGATACCACTCTTCCATCTGAAGAGGATATCCTTGAAGAAATGAATCGCGTGGAAAGACCGTGGGATAATTTGCATCATCGGTCCTATTTTCTACCATACTTGCGAGAAGTTTAAACAAGATTTTCTAGCCCTCAGTCTTTTGGTCCTGTTCACCTGATATTTAACCCCTTAGCTCCAGAACAGGTTTTTTCTGAAGGGAACATGGTTGTCATTTTTGAGACTACCTTGGTGAGCATCTCCAAAGATCCCATCGTTATTGAGAATGTCTTTATTGGAGCTGAATGTTCCCCTGAAGAGATTCAGACTTACACCAATCTCTTTAGATAATTTCAAGATGTGTTCACTTCATATTATCAGGAAATTCCTGGAATAGATCCATCTATTATCCAACATGAGATCAAGACTTATGAAAATTCTAAGCATATATGGCAGAAGCTTCGTCCGGTCAACCCTAGGAAGGAAGCAACTATTGTTTAGTCAATTTGATGTCTCAAATTGCTATCATGAATTATCAACCGAGGTTAGTAATTTGATGAAGTGTGGTGCACTATATCTGCTTAGGTAACCTTGTTTTATTACTTCGTTGTGTATGTTTATGTTGTTTTGGGGATTTTATATCTTATGTATACAATTGGTTTAATAAATGAAATCTCTAAATGCTAGTGAATAATCAAATCTAAATGAATTTTGATGATGAAAACTAATTCTTAAAGAAGGAAGAAAAGGAAATTTTGTTTTTATTCTAAGAAAAGAAATTGAATTACAAACTATTTTTAATGGAATATAAAATCTAAAAGAAGGAAGAAAAGGAAATGTTCTTTAAATAATCTAAATTGCATAAAAATAAATCAAACTTTGAATTATGTTAGTAGGCCGAAAAAACATCTATCAAAAACATCTAACTAGTTTAAAACATAGCACTATTCTAAATCTAATTGCATTCAAATGACAAGATGAAATCATTTCCTGTCTTATCCATTGAAAGCTTTAGTCCTATGAAATCAAAGCATTTGTTCTATTTTTAAAAACACAATTCTAATCTAACTTTGTCCTAACTTAATTTAATTCTATTCCATGGATTGAAAGCATAAATCCTATTACTAAGAATTTAAATGACAGTGCTGATTGAAATAAAAAACAAGTACAAATCATGTTTAAAGAAAACTGCAACTACTGTATGACCAAATACCCAAATCTGATCCAATTGGAAAATGACAGAGCCACTTTCTTGAGATGACTTAGTGAGCACAATATTACACATTTAATTTGACACTATTTTAAGAAAACTTTCTTGAAACTAATCTATAAAACATTAAGCAAATTAAACTATGAATTGACATGAATCTAACTATGAAAAACAATGCGAATTTGACTATGAATTGACCAGAGCAAAAATAATGAATTAATGGGAATTAAATGACAGAAATCAAACTACAAAACAATTAAAAAAACCTCCTTTTCATGCACGAGCCCTCTCCACCATAATGAGTCAAAAATATAATAGACTAAGTGCAAATCAAAGGGTCTGGAATTGGTCTTCTTATTATCAAAACAAAGTTTCAAAAAGATACACTGAATTATCCCAAAAATTAGGACAATTTCCCGGTTTCAAAAAAACGGTATTTATACAAGTTTTGGATTTAACTGTTTGAGGAATTTCTGCCTATAGATAACAAATAGAGTTGAACTTAGAATTCTGGATAGAAGAAAATTATTTAATGGCCATCTCTCGATTTGATACGTCAGATAAAATCAAGAGTATTTCATTCGCAGGTCATGTTCTTTGACCAATATTGACTGTGAGTGTAGGCACGATTTCTCTTTGAATTTGAACAAGTGGATGGATACGATCCATGTGTGGATCATTCCAGAGATACACATATGACCCACTTCCTTATTTTCTTCTCAAAACATGTTAAACCATAATAGTGGCTGCATAAATTCATCTAAATAGTAAGAAGCATCATAATATAAAGTAGATATCATTTAAATTCCTTCTCTGATGTGGAATATGTCAATTATCATTGATTGGAGTCATGGGTTTGTGAAAACGAAGGAAGAAATGATGAAAAAGGGTGTCAAAATAAGAACAGTTTTGATGTTCAACATACCCCCACTAAGAGACCATTGCATGTCATCATGCAATTCCCAAATTTGTGAGCCTTCACCTCCTATTGCATTTGTTCTGATACCTCTCCTAATACATCCAACTTCCTCTTCTTTCCTTTCCTTGAAGTGACTGCCATTCTAGGTTTCCTCATAAGGAGTTTGTACTTTAAGCTGATGGATTTCTTGTTCAGAGATTTGTTCTTTTTATTTAGCTTCTTATTATTTTTATACCACATCCCCAAATGTAAGATAGTTTTATCACTAATGACCTTCTCCAAGTG
This sequence comes from Pinus albicaulis, assembly GCA_034641835.2. Lineage (NCBI taxonomy): Eukaryota > Viridiplantae > Streptophyta > Pinopsida > Pinales > Pinaceae > Pinus > Pinus albicaulis. Next base: position 102,476 of record JAXQQM020058988.1, read on the forward strand.
ATTTTTTTCTTTCAGGGTTTAATTTTCTTGTTTAATGTGCCTGTTCAGTATGTCCAGCTCATAAATTTCTTTCTTGAGAGTGTTTACTAGAGGCTCTTGTGAACTGATAGGCCAATATTCCACACTTGGATTTGATTCTGCATGTCTTTTATCCAATGACTCAATATAGTCATATATCTCCTGCTGTGCTGGGTCAATTTCTGGGGATTTCCTGCTTGGACCGTGTACAGGACTATATATAGGAGAGTGTATAGGAATATGTGCAGGAGAGATAGTAATGGGCGATGGAACTTGGTGTTCTTCATATAAATTAACAAATTTTTCCTCCTATGATGGTGTCTTCTTCAAAGGTTTATGAAGTATAGAACTTCTCCTTGATTTTGGAGGGTTTAAATCTTCTAAACTTGTAACTTTGCCCTTTTTCTCTAATCTTTTTGACTCCACTCTGTTTCTTATTTTTCATTAACTTTGGATGGTGAGTTCTTCTTCTTCTTGCTATGTTTGAGGTGAAGATTTCTTCTCAATGCATGTATCAACCTTTCTCTTTCTATTTTTTTCTGGTTTTGTCATCCTTAGGATGTTCTGGTGCATCATCTTGAAATTGATTTCTGATTAGGAAACTTTCCCAAGGATCTCCTACACTTTCTAGATGGAATTAAATAAGTATCTTTATCAGTCCATGATGGTGCATGGTATTGTCTATGAATTGGACTCTTTTTTGCACATTTGTTGACATTTTATTTAGACTGTTTAGAAAAAAGTGTGGGAGGTTTATTTCTATATCCTCCAAAAAGTTAGTTAACAATCGGGCATGATAAAAAAACATATAGCCAAATCTTCCCTCGCAAGTAACAAGCTTTTGTAAAATTAAAAGAATATTTCTGCATTTGTTTTTGAGTTTTGAACTAGGAATTCCTTTCTTGTAAACAATAGTGTCCATACCTGGATTCTTCAGAAAAAATTTCCATTCTTCGCTGTGAATTTCCTTGTTCTTAAACCATCTCTCACCAGTTCTTGGGAGTTCTGTAGCTTCGGCCACAAAGGATTTTGTCACTGAGAATTTTATATCTCCAATTTCGACCTCTATCCCGTCGAAAGATCTTGCAAAGGACTTGGTGACCTCCTTATGGAATCCATCGAAATTATCTATAAACCAGAGCCATTGTACCTTCTGAAACATTTCCTTTACCTGAGGATAACCCTCCATGAATTTCGCTCCCACGGGTTCAATTCTCACTATTAGACCCATGTCTTTGTCGTGAGGATTTTCACCTTCAAAACTGTTCTTCTTTTGATCGAGTTAATTGAGGTTGCGGCTCTTGGTTATGGATGTCGAGGGTTTTTAGAGAAGTACAAGTGAAATAGATATTCGGCGAGGTTTTAGGAACGTAGATGAGTGGGTTATGGAAGTAAGAGATGACCGTTAATCATTAATGGGAAAATCGATATGGATTATTAGTAGATATGATACCAATTTTGTTGTCGGATTATGAAATTGTGACGTGAATCCGAATACAATCAATTCTTATGATGACATATTGAGGTGGCATATGAACATCTAATTATATATACTAATGTTTTTGGTCTTATTATTTAAATTTTTTTTTGTAACATACCTTGGAAATAATCTTTGTTTCTCTTTTCTTTGTGTTGATTATTCAGGTATCCTTTCAGCGTGATCTTCACTGGAGTCATCAATTGATTTTGTTCAGTATGTTTGATTCAGTAGGGTGTAAGAAAATGTAACATAGTTGTAGAATGTAATGACAACTACAGAATCTCCCAAGAGCTGCAGAATTGTAGCAATTCTGTAGCTACTTATTTTATTTCTTCAGAGAAAGAAAGGGAATAAATAATTTGGGATTTTAGAGTGGGAGAAAATATAAGATGCAAGAACTCTGATTTTCATCTTGTATTTTTTGTATAAGGATGCCAATCATTGATTCATTTTCATACTTATACATTTTTTTTTTAATAATATATATATATGAAAATAAAAATAAGACTAAGTTGGGGAAGAAGAAGGATTCTTCTTCACCAACTTCATATCAGTATTATTTTGAAACATTTTTATAAATTCCTCTTTTGTAATTGGCTTATGATAGAATTTTAATCGATGTCCATTCACAAGAATAGGTACCTTTTCTTCATCAATTGTCCTTATATTGAATGCTCCATTGTCAAAGACTTTTTCGATCTCATAAGGCCCAAGCCAATGAGTTTCAAATTTTCCTTGGAAGTATTTGAACTTTGAATCAAACAAAAGTGCCCAATATCCTCCTTGAAACTTTCTTTATTTTATGTACTTATCATGTCATCTGGACCTTTGTTGATGGATTATACTAGTTCTTTGAACTGCATCTTGCTTGATCCCATCAAGCTCATTAAGTTTCTCCATTCTGCGCTTTTGGGCTTCTGATAAATTAAGTCCAAATATGACTACTATCTTGAAGGTTTTGATCTGAATTCTATAGGAAATAGGAATTTCTTCCCATAAACAAGTTCATAGGGAGTATGTCCTATTGTATTCCTAAATGTAGTCTGGTAGGCCCATAAGGATTCAGGAAGCCTATCTGCCCAATCCTTCCGATGTAGATGTACAATATTTGTGAGGATTGCCTCAATCACTTTATTGGTGGACTCCACTTGACCATTTTCTTGTAGATGATATGGAGTGGACTTTCTATGTTTAACCTTATATTAAACCACAATATTGTGAACCACCTTAGATGTATACTGAGATCATAATATGCCACAATTTACCTTGGGACACCAAAATGAGTGAAAATATCCTCAAAGATAAATGAAACTACAACATTTTCATTAGCAAGAGAAAGTGCTTTAGCCTCTACCCATTTAGTGACATGGTCAGTGCAAACCAGAATGTACCTCTTTTGTCTTGATGGTGGATTGATTGGTCCAACAAAATCCAGGGCCAATTTTTCAAATGGTTCAATGAGTACCTGATGTTGTAAGGGAACTTCGTTTGTAGGAATAGGTTTCCCCATTATTTGGTAGTTGTCACACCTTTTCACATACTCTTTGGCATCTTTAAAGATGGATGACCAACAATATCCTAAATAAAGGATTTTATAGGAAGTCCTCTTATTAGCAAAGTTCCCATGACAAGGTTCATCGTGGCATGCCTTCATAATTTCAGGAATTTCATCTTCTCGAACACACCTTCTGATGATGAGATCTGGACATGTTTTATATATATCATCATTAACCCATGAGCATAATGCACTTGTTTAAGTAGTTCTTCTTTTCTATCTAGGAAACAAGTATGCTGATAATTTTCCTGTAGATAAACAATTAGCAATATCTGCAAACCATGGAGATTTAGTAGATATTGCAAAGAGATATTCATCAGAAAAATTATCCTCTACTGAAGTATCATTATTGTTGTTTTGAATTCTAGACAAGAAATCAACAACTTTGTTTTTTTTTTCCATGTCGGTCTAGAATGGTGATGTTAAATTCTTGTAGGAGTAATAACCATCTTGTGATTATTCTATTAGTGATAGATTTATTCATTAAATACCTAGTTATAGAATGGTCTGTGTGAATAAAGGTTTCATAGTCGGTGATGTAGTGTCTAAATTTTTTAATAGCATGGACAATGGCTAGAAATTAGTTTTCAGTTACAGTGTAATTTAACTAAAAAGAGTCAAATTTTTACTTGTGTAATAGATGGCATAGGGAATCAAATATTTTTTTCCTAATACAACTCCCAAGTTTTTGTATCTGAAGCATCTGTTGAAATGTGAAAAGGTATTTTCCAATTTGGACCTCTTAAGATGGGTGCTTCAATTTTTTCTTTTAAAGTTTCAAATGCAAATTGGCAATAAGGATTCCAACTAAATTCACAATCTTTGGTAAGAAGTTTGTAGAGAAGAGATGCTATTTTGGTGAAGTTTTCTATAAATCTTATGTAGTACACTGTAAATCCTATAAAACTTCTAACATACTTTTCACAACTTGGAATTGATAATTTGGAGATGACTTCAACTTTAGAAGAGTCTACTTTAGTTCCATCCCCTGAAATGTGATGTCCTAAAAAAATTCCTTCATTAAACATCATAAAGCATTTTTCATGACTTAATGAAAGATTTGGTTCTTTGCATCTTTTAAGAGCCTTTTCCAAGTTTTTAAGAGCCTCTTCAAATGAATTTCCATAAACTATAAAATCATCCATATATAATTCCACATAATCATATATTAGATAGGAGAAAATTCCTAATACTTGTTGGGTTGTATTAATCACTATTAAATGACTAAACAATACACATAAATTATCAATCCAGGGACGTCTTTTTATTCCAATGACAATTGCACTGTATGTGCCGATACACCCAACCAGAAGAAATTCCAAAGAAAAGAAATCATTGCTGAAGTAAATGATGGAAGTAAATCACTCATGCAGAAATAAAATGATCTACAATACTGGAATCACACTTCAATTAATCTATTCTAGTGTGCCACACAAAAAATATCTATCTGGTATCACTAATATCATATGTGTAACAACATACAAAGTATTGAAATTGAATCGGATATATTCACAGCTGAACAACATCAAAAACTCTCTACTAATACATAAACTGAAATAAAAACACATATACACAGCTACCTTAATCACTGCAATCCCTACTAAAAAGGAGGGCCCTTCCTCCCTAGCAGGGCGCAGGTAGAGAAAGAACTTAACAGAAACTAAATTGAATAACACATGTAACAACAACAACATGATGATCTGTATTAATCTGAGCACAACTACAGAGCCAAAATAATGTTGTTCTCTGCCAACCTTTCAACCTCTACGGCCAAGAACTATATAGTGGTTACATCTCAGAAAATCAAGGGATAGATCAGTCATGAGAATCGTATGATTATCATGCTGATTGAAATAGAATACATAGAGTTATAACCACTTCTTAATAAAGTTCTTACTAGAAAATTATAGATTACAATCAAAACTGCCCTTAGGCTATTATCCAAAAATACAATACTAAACAACTTCTACAGCTATCGTAATAAAACCATAGCTTTAGTGTAACAGCTAAAGGACAGGTCAGCAACAGGTGTTGACGAGATCTAGTCAGCGGTACAACTGTATCAATAGTTCACTAGCAGGTCTGTAATAGCAGTTTGTCAGCAGGTCTGTAACAACAAGGTGTAACAGCATCACCCCCCTTAACTACTCCTGTGGACCTCATTCTCAGGATCTTTGGTGCTATAAATGACATCTGGAAAGACAACATAAAGACCATAGGTCTTCTCCAAACATTTATCCTCAATTAGTCATAAAAAGGCACGATATATCATAATAATTGATGAAATGGCAGAGTAATGAAAATAAGGTGAAGTAGCACAAGTTAGGATATAAAGGTAGGAAAAAGAGGTAAACATAGTCCCATTGGTTATAGTCATGAGGAAAAATAGGGATAACAAGTGTAGGAAAAGTGTGAAAAACTGGCACCCAACATCTCCCCCCAATTGAAATACTTGTATGTCCTCATGCAAACTCATCTCTCATAGGAGTATCTCTGGTGCAGGTCAGTGAGATTATAAGCACTAGTTGTATCTTCATCTACAAACCTGTACCCCTGATTGGCCATCAACTGTCGTACCCAGGACTCTGACTCACACTTACTTAATTCATAATTATTCTGATAATCCTCAATTGGCAGCCAGATCAAAGGAAACTTGAATCTATATCCAAGCCACAAAGCACCAAGGGATTGTATGATTTGTGCATAAACTGGTACATGTTTAACAACCACCATGAAATTCTGGAATGAGAATGGGTCCCCCTTCAGTAGCTCAGCATTGCTAGCTTCTGTGCGTTTCAAGAACCTTGTTAAGGCTCGACTCTTCATCATTGAGAACTAATTGAGGGAGAAGTTCACAATCATTCTTCTGTAAGTTGTAGCCAGTTCCTTAATTCCAGGAGTACTCAACATTCTCTTGAATTATCACCTTAACTCGACAGCCCGTACCGGTTCTTCCCGAACCCATAATGCCATCTTCTCCTTATTAGTCTCCATAGATTTGATGGCCAAATTCCATTCAATATTATTCTTCATGAAGGACAAACATTAGGGGAATTTTGAGGTCTAAAATGGGCCTCCTAAGGAAATAATAAAATAATAGCAAAAGCAATAAAATAATATTTATGAATTTTCAATTCACTTTTTGCACCACAATCAATGTAACCATAGTTAAATTCAATTCAAAAGTTGTACCAAAATAAAACTAATAATAAAATTGTATTGATGTTACTATAAATAAGAATGAGTTTTTCCAGAAAATGTCATTATCATTAAACAACTAATGCATTTGTCATTTGTACTTGAATAAATTAAAATAAAATATAAATATAAATTTATAAATTCTTAATTATATTATATGCTATTAATTAAATTTTATATTATTTAAATTGTATAATAACATGTAATTAGTATACTATATAAAAATAATATAATATAATATAATAAATGTATAGGGATATGCATTGTTTCTTTCAAGAAATATGAAATGACAATAATATATTTTTATTCAAAAAGTGTGAAATGACATTTATTATGAGTACTTTACTTTGACTTTAAAAGTACTTAGAACACTATCATGGTTAACCATGAGTTTTTTTTTTTTTTTTTTTTTTTTTTTTTTTTTTTTTTTTTTTTTTTATCCTGATGAGAATGTGACAAGTAAGTACCTTTAACTCAAGCAATGCCACCTCAACCATTAGGGATGATGTCATCTCCTAAAATGTGACTGGTTCTCATAAAGTGAATTTTGATTGTACATTTTCCTTAGGAGGCCCATTTTAGACCTCAAAAGTCCCCTAATGAAAGCTCTCAACTGAAGATCTCCCATATAGGAGAATACTATCACAACCATCTACATATTCACATGGTCACAAATAATATTATGTAAGAATAACTCACACATCAAGCTTTGCTCATCGAAATTGGAGGCATGAAAAACATCTAGAAATGTGCGAGTGGAAGAATATAAATAAGGCCTATCCTCCATAATGGATTTCATCTAGAACAAGAAGTAATGTTCCCATAGAAAGATAGGATAGTATGGAGAAGGTCGCCTACAACCCAGCAAATTGAGGGCGAGGTCATGAAGATTTTGCTTATCTATGGTGAGATCCCGAATCTGCCATTGTAACAGCAGCAACTGTTCCTCCTGTTTCTTCAGAGCTTCCTTCTTCTTATAATTCTTCCATCCTTTCTTCAACTGTTCTTTCATCCATATTTCATGTAAAATATCTATTTCTCTTTGATGTTCCTTCAGCGAAATCGTCCCCTCCTGAAGGGAGATTGCTTCCTGTTTCCACTTTTGTAATTCAGAAATTAACAAGATTTTCTCAGAACTCCATCCCGAGATGGGACCCGAAGTTATTCTACATTCAATATCCACATCAATAATGGGTGTAAAATCCTCTTCTAAATGGGGTTGTTCCACCTATGCTGCTGGTTCTTTGATCCGGATTTTAAGCGAGAACACAACAGAAACAGATATAACCATAGATACAGAGATGTAGCGGAAATAATGCTTCATTTTATTAATAAAATAATGACTGCAATAAGCTTACAAACATAATGGAAACAAGCTAGGGTGTTGGTAGCGTATCTCTGAGAAGAGATGTGGCGTACGCAGGCCTCTGAACTGTGTTACATTGAGGCTCACAGGCCTATTATTGACATAATGGAAATAGATGAGCTATGGTACTGGCAGCGTATCCATGAGAAGAGATGTGGCGGCTACCAGCCCTTGAACTGTGCTACAATGGAGACATGATGGAGATCTGGCGAGCTAGGGCACTGGTAGCGCTTATCTCTGAGAAGAGATGTATCGGCTCCCAGCCCCCTAAACTGTCTTACAATGAGGCTCGAGGGCCTATTTATTGTTTAGAAACAATGTAGAATCCGAAACGTCCAAAATCCTAACCGTAGGAGATGAAGCGCCAAAACTGTGGGCCCCGTTTGGGTAAATTGGTGGTTCAACTTCCCGGGGACGTAACTTTGGCATCTGATCTCCGTTTGATGCACTCAATAGCTCGTTAGAAAGATCTGTCTGAGGAGTACAAATTTTGAACGAGCAACATCGGTCCATGGACCCATGTTGCTCTCTGTCTTCCCAAAAAACGTCGTTTAGGGCCTCAAAACGGCTCCGGAAGTTTAAGACTTGAAAAACTGCTAAAAATAGTAAGTTGTGCCGAAACTTACAAACTGAGATAAATGATGGTGGGGTTTCAAATGGACTCGATGGGTGGCCACCAATATCCACCTGGATTATTAATGCCCCAAAACGGCTCTGGGTGTGCAGGACCCGAAAACCTGCTATAAATAGTAAGTTGTGTTGAAGCTGAAAAACTGAAAGAATCGATGCTGCGGGTCCAAATGGAATAGGTGGGAGGCCACCGATATCCACCTGGATCATTCCTCCCTCCTTAGAAAGCAATGATATCCATTGCGTTAAGTTCCTCCATGGGGGGGGGGGGGAATTTTGCTAAACTTGGTGTTGGATGTAGATGTGCCACCGGTGGGCAGCCATTGAAGGATCTGAAAAAAAATTGTCCATCATCTCATTCCTCTGTTTCTCGAGGGCATCCTCGAGAAATATTTTGATAGGATCTCTTGCTCCCTCTTCTTTCTTTTCTTCCGCCATGGGGGGTCGTCGGGGTTGCGAGGTTGAACTCCTTATACCCTGGCCACGTTGGGGATATGAAATGAAAAACAGAGAAAAAGCAGACCCACTCTGATACCACTGATCCGAATTTTAAGCAGGAACGCAACAGAATACAGATATAACCATAGATACAGAGATGCAACAGAAATAATGCTTCATTTTATTAATAAAATAATGACTACAATAAGCTTACAAACATAATGGAAACAAGCTAGGGTGCTGGTAGCGTATCTCTGAGAAGAGATGTGGCGTACGCAGGCCTCTGAACTGTGTTACATTGAGGCTCGCAGGACTATTATAGACATAATGGAAATAGATGAGCTATGGTAGTGGCATCGTATCCCTGAGAAGAGATGTGGCGGCTACCAGCCCTTGAACTGTGTTACAATGCAGACATGATGGATATTTGGCGAGCTAGGGCACTGGTAGCGCTTATCTCTGAGAAGAGATGTATCGGCTCCCAGCCCCCTGAACTGTCTTACAATGAGGCTAGAGGGCCTATTTATTGTTGAGAAACAATGTAGAATCCGAAACGTCCAAAACCCTAACCGTAGGAGATGAAGCACCAAAACTGTGGGCCCTCTTTGGGTAAATTGGTGGTTCAACTTCCCGGGGACGTAACTTTGGCATCCGATCTCCGTTTGATGCACTCAATAGCTCGTTAGAAATATTTTTCTGAGGAGTGCAACTTTTGAATGATCAACATCAGTCCATGGACCCATGTTTCTCTCTGTTTTCCCAAAAAAATGTCGTTTAGGACCTCAAAACGGCTCCGGAAGTTTAAGACCCGAAAAACTGCTAAAAATAGTAAGTTGTGCCGAAACTTACAAATTGAGATAAGTGATGGTGGGGTTTTAAATGGACTCGATGGGTGGCCACCAATATCCACCTGGATTATTAATGCCCCAAAACAGCTCTGGGTGTGTAGGACCTGAAAACCTGCTATAAATAGTAAGCTGTGTTGAAGCTGAAAAACTGAAAGAATCGATGCTGCGGGTCCAAATGGAATAGGTGGGAGGCCACCGATATCCACCTGGATCATTATTTTGTAGCAACAGATTCCTCGTGGGTTCTTGTGTCTCAGCCCCTTTGTTTCCACCTAGAGTAGCCTCTGTGTCCATTGTTGTTTATTCTACAATAGGAGTGACCTCCATAGGTTCTTGTGGGTCAGCTTCTAGGTCAATTATCACATGAGGCTCTTCTTTAACTGCTAGTTCTTGTGAAACAATAGTATCATCACCAGGTTCTTGTGTAAAAACCTCCCGTCCTTTTGTTTCTATTTCCATTGGGCTGATATTTTCTCTACAGACCTTATATCCTACTGCTGTTAAGTCTTGAAAACATGTCGTGCATACAGACACCAGGATTTCCTTTCCCTCATATAACTTTTTCTTTAATTCTTCATTTTAATTTCTTAGATTTTCGAGTTCTAAAAACAGGACATGAGTTTCGTCCTTCCCTGATGAGGAGGGTTGCCTTTCTTCTTCTAATACTTTTGCTTCTGTCTGCTCTCCGGTCGTAGGCAAAGGTTCTGCATGTATGATGAATTTCACCATTTTTTTTGTTCTTCTATTCCCAATTGGTTCATCAGCAGGCTCTTTCCCAATTCTAACTCCAGTAGGCCGAGTTTGGGTTTCTACTTCTGCTTGACTTCCTCCTGAATTCGTGGTCTGTTTCCCCCGGCTTGTGCTTGGCCTCTTTTGCTTGAATTATTCCCAAGTTTTATCTTGTTGGCCTAGGGCATCCAACACGATTAACTTTATGATTCCGTGATTAGTCACACATGCCTCCAGGTGTGCTGTTGTCTTTACTGCTACCTCCATATGCTTGATTTTCCCTAACAAGTAGAATGGAAGATTAATCTTTTGTTGGTGCCGAAGGTATTTAAGTAGAGGAAAGTGATAGTTAAACACTATCGTGGATCTTCCCTCATAAGCGATATATTTAATTAAACCCCGGGCGACATCTGCCCAAGGATGAGGAAGTGACAACCTGTCAATTCCCCTCCCTTTATTCTCCAGTTTTTATTCTCCTTCTAGGAAGTCTTCTTTCAAGGAGGGGTCATTGATTTTTCTATTAAACCACCTCCGTCCCTCTACCGGAAATGTCATTACTCGTGCAATTACCTCTTCAATCACCTCAAATTTCATGCCCCTAACTTGGGTTTGATTGTTGTTCAAATTCTGAGCAAATTCAATTGCCACCGACTCGTCTGAGCCTTCTAGCTTCTGGAAATAATCATTCCATCCAACATCCCTAAATATATGGTAGGCTTCTGGAAAATTCTACAAGGCATCCATAGAATCCGGCTCGTGCCTGACTGCTGCTCCACCCATCTTGCTATTTGTTTCTAAATTCACTTCTTGCTGCTCAGCCCCACTATAATGTCACCACACTGCTGAGGTGCTTAGCCCCACTGTAATGTCACCGCACTGCTGAGCTACTCGGCCCCACTGGGATGTCACCGCCCTGCTCACTGTTTCTCGGCATCTCTACTTATCCCAATTGACAAGTTTACAATGAGGATGCAAGGTTTCGGTCGAGGAGTTTTATGGAAGGTGACAGATTTTACGGATTATCGAATCGTACCTCACACTAGTCTTCATAAATGTATTGTTATGGAAAGTAATGGGATCTATTACACACACTATTTTCTAACCAGATTTAGTCATTGTTGGCATTTATGTTATTAATTGGGTGCATGCGGATTTGATAGAGGTTTATGACTACAACTTTTTGCAATGATTTCAAGACATATCCACTCCCCCACCTTAATGGTGACGGCTGCCCACGACCGTCATGGGATTATCATTACTTCTGCCAATTAATCACCAAATCATAAATGATAATGTTTACCTTTTGAATGACATATATGAGGTGATGTGGTGGAAGATTTCGAATTGGCGGCGTTCTTCTTGTAGCGCTTGTGTTTTTGTGTTTTACTGGCGTGATTATTGCTGTTATGGGATGAAACATAAGAAATAGTGTTCGTGGCTATCGGTTGTTATATGTGTAACAACCAAAACAACCCTTAGATTATTCTTCAAAAAAAATCATAATAATTAGGAGAAAATGGTACAGAAAATAAAATTAAATGAATACCATCATCCTATGAAATAGACCAGGAAGGGAAGATGATGTTTTGGGAAGAAAAACATGGGTGTGACAGCCACCACAAGAGTGGTTTTCAGCTATTACCAATTGGCTGACTACGCCCCGGAAAGGGGTTTTCACAGTTAGATTTATTATTTTTGTTTTTTTGTTTTTTGTTTTTTTGTTTTTTGTTATTTATTTTTATTTTTATTTATTTATTTATTTTTTAAAACAGGTGTAGCAGCTACCATAAAGGTGGTTTTCAACTGCTGCACTTATTGGAATTTCAATTTTCAAGCTGCACAAGAGAATTTTCCCCTGCTGTCATTGTTTCGGGAAATAACTCCCTAGAGGTTTGTTGGGTCAAAACCTCCACAGATCAGGGCATGCTATTCAAGAAGGACTCACACAACCACACTTGTATGCTAAAACCTAGATAACATCGATAGTAGAACTCACCCGTAATCCTATGTTTGATGTAGATCCCGCGGGGTCCAAACCCCCAGCAACCCTTCTTCCTCCTTAACCTGAAAACCAAGAAGAAACGTGCATGGAAATCTAGTTGTACAACATATATTTATCCTAAATGTCAGTGAAATCCATGTGAAACATCATATAAACAATAATAAATGCTTAAATAACAATCTTTTCACATATGCAAGCAGATATTAACACGTGAATTCGGGAACAAGATGGTTCTTCTTCATTACGAATAGCATGTACAGTAATAGAAAGGTGGAGAGATCACCTGAATCCTTCCACGATCTTCGAACAGACCATCGTCCGGATCCGTCCCGCCCTTGCCTCGCTAGGATACTTTCAAGACTTGTGCACACGAGATGACATATAAACTGATGAACATCTCCAGGAAACAAGGGTTTCCTGTAAAAATATGGGAAAGTGCAGGAGGCACGGGAAATCAGACTTGAATTGGGATTCCAACAGAGTATAATGTCTATAAATTTCTCTCTCCCTTAGGCCATGCACATGAGGGGCTTTTATACTCCCTCAAAGTAGTTTCAATCAGTTGGAAACAGTTGGCCACGTGCTAAGGTGGTTGAACTACTGGAGTAACCATCAACCCAGCCCGAAAATAGGGAATTTATATATATATTTTTAATGATTTTAATGGCATACGCGGAAAAGTGTGTATGGACTCACGTATACACGCGGAAAAGTCTGGGCATACCTGCGTATGGAATTTTTAACACTGTTTTTTATGAATTTTGTTCAAGTCTCTGGGAATGGGTGCCCAAGGCCAAAGAGACAATCATGAATCACATGAGGGTGAAAAATGATGCTATAATAGATGCCCCCTAATACATGAGGTCAGAAGGGGTACATGATGCCCGAAATGTATTATGCACATAGAAAGAACTTCGCAAGGACAAGAGAGGGCTTCACCAGATTTCAGCCTGCCAAAAACCAATGAAAGAAAACAAAGAGTCAACTCATGCTGAGGCGGGCATACCCATTCTCAGTAAAAAATACATCATATAGGAAGTACAGAATGGATCCAAAATGTATACAAGTATAGCTAAACTGAAAGTACACAATGAATCATCTGAGCAAGGCCTGGAAATACAAGTCGGAATCAATGTCCAAGTATCACATATAGAAAGATGATCAATGATGATGAAACTGGATGTCTGATCATAAAAGTAGCTGAATCTCCAAGTACCAAATCATAAGGGGTGGAACACAAGGTACAATCACGCAACTCGGGAGCCAACATATAGGATGCTGCTGTACTGACACTACAACATATAAGGGTGAGCGACATCACTGGCAGAAACTGAATGGACTGTCAAAAGTGAACCGAAAAAATGCTGATGCAACCCAAGGTCTTCACCGATCTCGATGGCACAATTCTACACAATGGGAATAAATGAGCTGAAGTCGACCATGTGAGAAATTGTTGGATTACCGGTCAATAATGTAAACCGTTAACCAACACGAGACAACCCACCAATAATGAAAATGAGTGTCAAGGTGCCCCAGTACAATCTAACAAGTGCGAATGAATGAGTTGAAGTCGAACACTTGGAAGAATATACTAATCAGGAGGCAATGATGAATCCCCACTGTTGATAGCGAAGAGTCTGCCACTGATGACTGCAAACCCTAAGGTACTGACAAAAATACTCTAGACCTTATTCCCAGAGCAATGAGTCAGAGTTGATGGGAAAAGATCTGCTGGAAGGAAGGCATTAAGGCATCCCACATCAGTCCAACGTGAGTGTAACCCGCAGGCCAAGATTTGGAAGGAATCGGACGAAGCAGAGTGACAGAACCAAACCGAAGTACGTTTCCGACATGCACAAGATGAAGCTAGCGCACGAAAGAAACCCTCTGAACCAACCAATAATGAAAGCTGACACAGAGGTGAGATATCCACCGATAGGGTCAAATGGAAATCAAGGTACTGCACGAATCCCAAGTGTGATAATGTATGCTGACGTCGAACACAGGGGAAACCACTCAATCAAAGACCCATAATGATGATCAAATGCTGAGCACAAGGTCACCTATCAATGATGGAAATAGGGCCAGGGTGCGGCTCTAGGTTTACTCTCAGAGCAATATGTCGTAGTCGATGAGAGACAAACCCGCCAGCAAGAAGTCAATGGAGACCTTCTCAAACCAGCACGAGCAGAAGACCAAAACATCTAATGTGATAGAACAAGATACTGACAAGACCGGGAAGGCCGACTGAATAATGAGTCAAGAGACACCGCAGAATGGCCGACTCTGGTTAGACTTCCCTTGAACAAAAGCACGACTCGTGATGACCATGGCAGTAAAAAGTGACACCGTATAAGTCTGTTATGCAAGAGGCAAAAACAAACTCTCCATATGATTGGAAGAGATAACCAACTGGAGGAGAACTGACCAGTGAAACAAGGCAAAGGCTGAACCTAGGTCAAAACTAAAACCATCCGAAATGAAGGAAATATATAAGTGTATGTGCTTTGTTCAAGGGTGACAAACTGACACTGTACTGCCATCAAATTACGAAGTTACATCCCGTTCCCGCTCTTTTTGTTATATTTGATTTTTTTTTGTCTTTTTCATATAATAATCCTGAAAAAGAATAAAAGAATGCTATAGTACAATGGATAGAATGAGTATCAAGAAACAGATGCACTAGTTCCTGGGATAGGAACAATCCTATGCTCAATGCAAGGTGGCGGAAACTGGTAAGCGATACTCAGAGGAATGTTCCATCCATAGGTAAAAGGGTGTCAAGTCGCGATAGCTAAGTGCATGCAATGGTTAACTTGTACAAACAGTCAAGGTCAAAAGTTGGCTTAAACATTGAGTCCAAAATGAAGCCGGCTAAAGGCCAGGATAAACAAGTATCCAATATGCAATGCAGTAATACAACTTAACAACACCAGGGAGCCTCTAGGGTAATAGCCAGAAAAATAATAGTGGAGAAGAAGAAGAATGAAGCTTCAACACATAAGTCATGGTGGGACTAAAGAGGACTCCCGAGCCTACATAAAACGCAGCATGGGCAACAAGTGATAGCGAGGAACTAACTAGGAAGCCCATGTAAAGGAAGGCTCTACCACCAAGTCATGATTAAATAATTGACGAGTGAAATGGGTGTAATACTCATGACCTAATGGGATCGACCCTATGGCAAGTGATCAGAATGGAGGCTAGTATGCAAAATGCAACGGAAAGTGGATTCCCTAACCTATATGCCAGTGAAGATCATATACCTGCCATGACGGGTTAGCAGTCATGGATCAAAAACCGGAAAAAATCTCGAGTTCATCAAAATGTACCTGAAAATATACCAATCTGGGCACTTCCAAGCATCCGGGTTATGCAGCTTAAGATAGATTGAAAAAATAAGCATAACAAATTTTTGCGAAAATTTTCAACTTTTTGGGCATAAATAGACAAGTTACCTCACATTTGGTTCATTGTGACTTGCTGAATTGGGAAAAAGAGCTCTGGAGAAAAAGCCTCTTTCGTCAAAACAGGAGCAATCGACCGTCAAACTTCGCCGAATTTTTCAGGTAAGCTCTTAATCCATCCTTGTTATCAATTTTGTCTGTTCATAGGTTTAAAATTTGTAAATTTCACCGTAGAAATATTTGTTTAAAATTACGGTTCTGCGCATACGCAGGTTTATATTGACCAATCCGCGTATATACGCGATTGTGTACAGAGAAAGTTGCGTATGCGCAACCCGAAATGAAAAAACGTGATTCTAACGAAAAAATTATTGAATTTATGCAGGATGAATATATCATGGAGAGAGCGTGAGCACAGTGCCATTGACAATGAAGTAATGCAGGATCAATTATTGCTCAATATTCTCCGAAATTGTGGATTGCTCAAATTTTTCAAAATGCCAAATATGAAGAGTAATGTCTGGTTGCTCGAAATGCTTGTGAATTATTGGGAACCGAAAGAAGATTGTTTCATAATAGATCAAATGCCCATACGTATCGAAGTGGAAGATATCTATTTTATTACTGGACTCTCCTGGAGGGGGGAGCCAGTAGATTTACATGGAAAACCCTTGGGAGGGCTCACCGTGGAAGGTTACGTCCACTTCTACTGCGTAGAGGGTTCCAAGAAAGTTGGGACTCAAATTGCTATCAAGGATTTAAGAGACTTGCACATGAAAATTCTCCTTTTTACCATTGGTAGGGTAGCAGGATCTGCTTCCCTACACCAGGCATCCAGGACTCAAATGAGTATAGCTGTGGAATGCTTAACTCATTTATATGATTGGTGCACAGATCTACTAATGAACATGAAGCAACAGTTGACTTCCATCCGAAAAACAAAGACAAAACATTTCGGATATGGTACAATCTTGATGACATTATTCTTCTAGAAGATTCCTGGGTTGAGACCCAAATTGATCTCTTCTATCAGCAGCCCAAGGGACCCAAGAATTGCCCGATGGGCTGACTTGATGAAGAGACTGGGGGGAAGTGAAGTTCCCTGAACCACCTGGGATGATGAGTTCTTCCAATGGTGGGGAGAACAAATCATCGCTGTGGAGGACTATCCCTATGCTGGGATGGATTTCTGTGGCGATCCAAACCTCATCCTTCCACCTGGCGCAGCATGGGGTACAGTTGGTAAGATTGCAATTTTTTAACTTATATGATTTTTTTGGATTTTTTCAATATGTATGAAAAAATGAAACATGTTTTTGTTTGGATTCAAAGTGACTTACAATATCATAATGACCATGATATAGATATTGGGCTAGTTCTTCCTAATGGTTACCCACGACACAAGCGCCGCAGAGGCGAGGCAGATATAGTAGACTCAGAAAGAACCCTCCATGTTGTACAGAGGAACTTGGAGGGTTTAACCTGCCAAGTGCTATGGCTGCAGTGGAAGATCTACCCGAGGCCATCCAGAGACGGGTAGTAGGAGTACCTCGTGACTGGGTGCAATTATTCCGCCGAGTCGCGACTGCGATCGTGTTCTATAGGAACACAACTTCTGGGCAGGGACCACAGGAGTAGATAGATATGATTTACTGGATGACTGTATATTTTTTGAGATTTGAACATGATCGGGCATAAGCCCACATTTTGTATAACTTATGGATCCAAATTTTTTATAGTTTTTGAACACTCTGATGATATATATACAACTATTTTTGATGTGATGTAACAAATGTATAAAAATGTATGATGTTTTTGATAATTAAATTTTAATGTATTGAATGATTAATATGCCAATCAATTGCTTGATTAGCTAATGAGTCTGCCATCCAATTTTCAGCTTGAGGAATATGAATGAAAGTTAAAAATTGAAATATCTTTGTAACAAACGTGCCCTCAAGAACAACCGAAGTAAAAATGGATCTCGAACCTGATAAGTATTGTTCAACTGCGACACCACCAGCTGGGAGTCCAAGAAAACTACCAACGAATCAACACGCAAAGATATTGCCTCTGAGAGTAGATAAATAACTGCAGTGTATTCTGCTATATTATTGGAAGCAGGACCAATGTAGACTCCTCTTGATACTAATAGCTGACCGAATGGATGATGAAGCACCCAAGCCGCGGAAGCCAAGTTCTGGGTGTGTCTACTAGCACCATCGGTGAAACCAAAATGACTCATGACATCCGACACAACCTGCCAAAGCAGATCAAAAACATCACCATCCCATCAAAGATCGAAAAAATAGATATGTACAAAGAAAAACCACTATATACAAAAGCAAAATGCTAGGCCGAATCCAAGGCATAATACTTTTTCAAATAGAACCCATTTCTAGGCTCCGGCAACTCATTCCTTTCAAAATCAACCAAGGTATATGCTCCTTTTTTAAGGACTTTTTTAATGATAAAGGGGCCATACCACATAGAATTAAAATTTTCTGCCCCCAGGGCATCTTTTTCTTGGGCATAGACCAAAACAAGGTCACCTTCCAAAAAAACCCTAGGCTTGACCACCTTATCGTACTGAACTTTAACTCAGTTTTTATGCGCTTCATTCATCGTGGCGGCATCCCGACGCTGCTCATCGAGATGTTCCAGATGAAGGAGACGTTCTTCAAGACTAGAAGTTTCAGGAAGAAGTTCAACAGCTAACTTAAGAGAAGGAATCTCACATTCAATGGGAAATACGGATTCCAACCCGTAAACTAGCTGAAACAGAGTAAAGCCAGTTGCAGTTTTCACTGACGTCCTGTATGCCCAAAGTACAAGATATAGCATGATATGCCAGTTGGATCGAACTTTACTTATTTTCCTTTGAAGAATTGTCTTCAAGGATTTATTCACGGCTTCCACTTGCCCATTGCCCTGCGGATAATATGGAGATGAATGCTCCTGCCGGAAACCTAATTTTAGAGCCAACTCAGTCATCATGCTATTCTAAAAATGACTGCCATGATCAGTGACAATCTCTCTAGGAATACCAAAACAAGCAATAACCTGGTTGAAAAGAAAAAGAGCTGCAGTCTCACCATCATTCCCAAAAGTAGGCATAGCCTCGACCCACTTCGTAAAGTAGTCTACTGCTACAATAATGTACTTGTGACCTTTAGCGGAAGGCGGGTTACAAGTAGTATAATCAATACCCCACTTTGTAAAGGGACCGACAGTAATGACTGGAAAAAGCGGAGCTGGATGAGCGCGCATTTTTCGAGTATAAACTTGACACGGATGACACTTTTTGACCGACTCCACACAATCTTTGAAAATCGAAGGCCAAAAGTACCCAGCACGCAAGATCTTTTGGGCTGTAGCAAGCCCAGATAAATGACCACCACAAGCTCCACTGTGGCAATCATTCAGCACAGCCTCAGCTTCTTTGAGAGTTAAGCAACGTCTCAGGATTGAATCAACCCCTCGACGGTATAAAGCATCACCAATAATCAAGTAATTCTTAGCCAAGTGATGCAACTTATGACGCTCATCTTTCGAAAAAGTAGAGGGAAACTTCACAGTCTGAAGATACACAATTATATCTCCATACCAGGGATCCTGTGGAGAGATAAGAAACAAATGTTCATCCGGGAAGGATTCATCATAGAATATCTCATCCCCACAGCGCAACTCGGAGATCAATTCCGCAAAAACCAATGATTTCTTGGACTTGGCAGACATAAACTCAAGATCAAATTCCTGCAAAATCACAATCCATCTATTGTATTTGCCCCCAATCACTCGCCTACTGAGAAAAAACTGAAATGGATTGGCTGCTGCCAAAACATAAGTTTTTCGTAGAAGAATGTAATGCCAGAGTCACTGCACAGCATGAATAGCTGCTAAAGCCAGCTTTTCTATCGGAGTGTACCGGAGTTCAGGTCCTACCAAGCCTCGACTAAGATAGTATATAACATGCTCTACAAGAGCATCATCCTCCTGAACCAGAACCATACCAATGGTAGATTCTGCTGCTGCAAGATACAAAAGGAAATCCCTGCTATAATCAGGTGGACTCAATAAAGGTGCAGAGGTCAATGTTTTTTTCAAAGCATCGAATGAGCATTGAGCGAAGTCATCCCAAAATAATGGAACTCCCTTCTTCAACAATCTCATAAATTCTTTGGTAAGTTCAGCATAATTTACGATAAATATCCGAAGAAAATTAGCTTTTCCTTGTAGACTTTGAAGTTGACGAATAGACGATGGGGGAGGCAACCGAAGTATTGCCTCAAACTTGAAGGGATCTACCCTAATCCCTTCCCTAGACACAATGAATCCCAATAACCGACCAGATGTGACTGCGAAAACACACCTGTTCAGATTCAACCTAATCTTGTAGAAATGACATCCTTCAAATACTTGACGGAGGTGAGCAGGATGATCCATTCTCTTTCAAGAATGAGCAGCTAAATCATCCAAATATGCCTCGATAATATGTTTGATGTCATGGAAGGCGTATGACATGGCCCGCTGAAAGGTAGCCCCAGCATTTTTAAGACCAAAAGGCATCTTCTTGTAAGAAAACGTACCCCAGGGACAAATAAAGGCAGTCTTATGTTGATCTTCAGGATGGATAGTAATTTGATTATATCCAGAGAAATCGTCCATGAAGGAGAAAATCTCATTACCGGCACACTCATAAATGATCTGATCTATAAATGGTGTGGGGTAATTATCTTTAGGACATGCTTTATTAAGTTCTCTGAAATCAATGCAAACTCGAATTGTTCCTTGTTTTTTATCTATAGGAACAGGGTTCGAAACCCACTCTGTCAAAGGAACAAGGAAAATAAATCCCGCCTTAAGCAGCTTCTCCACCTCGGCTTTGATAGCTGCAGCCTTCCTAGGATTTACCGGACGAAGTTTTTTCCTTACAGGCTTAGCATTTTCATAAGTCTTGATCTCATGCTGGACAAGAGATGGATCTATACCATGAATTTCCTCATAAGACCAAGCGAACACATCCCTATACTCTTTAAAGAGATCGGTGTAAATCTGAATCTCTTCAGGGGAACATTCAATTCCGATGACGATATTCTCTATAACATTGGGATCCATGGAAATGTTCACCGGGATAGTTGGAGAAATCACAGCCATGTTCCCTTTAGCATGTACCTATGTTGGTGCTAAAGGGTTCAGGACTGGGCAAACAGGACCAGGAGACACAGGACTTGGAAAACTTGACTCAAATTTGCTCAAATCAGGTAAAAAGTAGGACCGATGATGAAAATCATCCCACGGTCTATCTATACTATTCATAGCTTCCAGGATGGCCTCTTCAGATGGAAGATTGGTATCAAGGCAATCCTGGGCGGAAGAAGAACTAAGTGTCCAAGTCGGAGCCACATCGCCATCCAATTCCTTTGGAGAAATAGGAGCTGGAATGGACTGTGCAGAGTCAACAATATATTGATAAGAAATCTCAGCTGCAGACATCAGAAATGCCATTCCACCTACTTGACCTTCCGCTAATGTGGCGGTAGGAGAAGGTAAGGTCCAAGGGTCCAAAAAATAATGAGTTCTGAAGAACTCTCTTCGAAGAGGAGCCTTGGAGGATGAAATTGCATTTATATGAATAGTAGGAGGTGGAATATCAAAAGTACCCATCAAAGAAGAATACATTCCAACCCCTAAATTCTCAACAGGCGACTTGGCCTTATCAAACTTTGGAATAGTTGAGTCAATAGATGCATTCGGGTCTACAGCAGAATAGTCCAGTTGATCCACTGTAACAATCCTCCCTTCGTGAGGGAAACAAATAATCTAAAATAATGAAGATGTAATGGCATCCATCTCATAAATCCAGTTTCTCCCCAACAGAAGGTTGTAGTCCAAGCTTGCATCAACTATCTTAACCTCTATATTTACAGTTTTCCCCCCAACATAGATGGGCAAAGCTGGGACAATACCATGCGGTCTGTGAGAATAACCATCAAACGCAGTCGGAAGAGTAGCAGATGGAACAGTTGTGGGAGATCCAATTCCCTTCCAACATGTGAGAGACATCACACATGTGGAAGCACCCTCATCAATGACCGTTCGAAAAATATTTCATTTCCGATACGATGATTTAATATGAAAAGCCATATGATGGGGGAGTATCTTTTTAAAATTAGTCATATCAAATGTAATCATAAGAGAGTTCTTTGGATCAACAACCCCAATAGCAGTGAGCAGAGGACTACGCTAAGCCGGACAAGACTGGAGCACCTCAAGAGCCGACATGGCACAAGGACTCTGCGCCAGATATTCCACAATAGAGTAGTTATGGGCAGCCCTAGCATTTGGAATAATCTTCGTACACTTAGTAGATGCTTTGGGCATCCGAGGTATAGGCTCAATAGTAGGCTTCGTGATGTGAAGCAGCTCAGTAGCATCGAGAGCAACCTTGGATTTCAAAGACTCATCTTTGCCATAATCACGAGATCTCGTAGCGACATCCACGTGAGCACTCATCATGTATATGTTTGATGTAGTTTACCCTTCCTGGGTGCCCCCAAAGGAAGCCCTAGTATTTTGATTCGCGCCAACAACTAGTTGTTGCCCTTGGGGAAAAGGGTTTGTCAACACAGCCTGGGAACTAGAAGAACCCTGCTGAGCTAACAAACGTTGCACATCCTGAATTTTAGGGCAAAGGTGAGTAAGATGGTCTCCAGCACATAACTTGCATGGAAACTTCACTTTCTTTTTATCCTTTGGACCCTCACCAACATGCTCTTTGGATTTTGCATTACCCTTCCCATTCTTGCCCTTTTTCTTATTATGTCCCTTCTTCTTCCCTTCGGATTGTTGATTTTATTTAGGGTTAGAAGTTTGAACGGCATTTACTGACAAAGATTGAGAAGGCGATGACTCAGCAGGCACAGCCTGACCAGAAGGAGTAGATTGTAAAGACAACTACTGCAATTAACTAAGCAGGTTAGCTGCATCACTATTGATTGACCCAATAAATCCATCACCATGAGGACCGGGTTTAGTCTTGGATAAGTCCAATTTGGAGCGAGGAGCATTAGGCAAATATTTATGCAGGACTCCAGACTGAGAATATATTAATTCAAGCTGTTGGGCCCTAAAAATGGCCTACTCCTCGGAAAATACCCCGGACAGGGATACATCCTTATAAATATCTGACTGCAGAGATTTAAGAAACCATTCCAAAAGGAATTCTCCTGGAATATGAGATTTAATAAGCCTCTTCCTTCTCCGTCATTCCTGAATATGATCAGAAATGTGGGTTGCATTGTCCTGTTTAAAATTAGCTAGGAGTTCAGTCCAGGCATCATAACGGACAGGCAACTGGAAATGATTTAGAAATGTTGTAGCCAGATCTCCAAACATAGCAAAACTGCCCCCAGTTAACTTAATATACCAATTGGCAGCGTTTCCAGTTAAGGTGCATTGAAACAATCTCAACCTAATCGAATCGTCGATCAAGGAGTTAGAAGAACACCATAAATGGAAGGTGGTGATATGGTCAACCGGGTCCTCTCCATTATTGCCTTCAAACTTTGGAATGTCTGAAGGTAGTTTGGTGGGAACCGGAGGCCACCTCGGACTATATCGGATTGGATCATTCGTCAATTTCGACAGATCTGGCAAGTTTAACGTTGCCAGAAAAGGTAAACGAGGGGAAGCCTGAGGATTCCATCCTTGATGGGATGAATTCCATACATTCTGAAAAGAATACCCTGGTTTTGATGAGGCACCAGGTTGCCAAAAAGAACTCGTAGAAAATTTTGGGCCAAAGGACCCAACATTTGGAGAAGGACCCCCTCCAAATGTAGAGTTACCAAATACCAGACCAGTTCCCCCCCCCCGAAGTAATAAATGAAGAGGAAAGCCCTTGATAGGGGTTACAAGCATTAGAAAGAGGGGAAAAAGTCTGATAAGCACTCGACGAAGGGAAAGAAACATTCCCTTGGTGACCAGCGTACAACTGATTCCCTGCCCCCGCTGTTGTAAATACATGGTTCCAACCTGTAAAAGTAGTCGAACTCTGACCTCCAGACCAAGGGTTAAAACTCTTAGTCTGAGAAGTAAAAGGAAAAGACCCTAAAGAAGGATTTGAACTAGGAATATGCCTAGTTCCGAAGGGGAACCCTTGAAAAGAAGCTAACCCACTAGCCATGGAAGACATGGGTGTAGATGCAGCTGCAGCAGCGGAAAAGGAAAAAGAACGAATCCCACTAGTGGGCATTCCAAAACAAAAGGAACTAGATTGAGAAGCATGTGCTTGGGTGAAACCAGAGCCAAACAAGGTAGTAGTAGAAGCAATCGAAGATATAGCAATAGTGCCTCCTCCTTCAACTGAAGCAGGAGTCTGAATGCCTGCAGCACTCACAGCAGAAGCCGCATTCCCAGTCGTGGCCATTGAAAGGTATGAATAAAATGGAGGATCTTCTGGTCTTGCAGACTCAGGTCCGATGTACTCAACAACAAATGGATAATCAGGAGGAAGAGGAGATGGAAGTGACTAAGGGGACTCAGGTACTTCCTCTACTTCTATTCCTAACTCTCCCGGAAATAAGACTCTCAAGGTGAGCAGAGCGCTCCTCTCGGAACCAACACCAGAACCAACTACGAAACCTTCAATCCCTTGTGGAGGATCACTCTCCAATGCGTCAGATGCCACAGGGTGATATTCACCTGCTATGTTACTCCTACGCCTTCTTGAAGAAGGCTCTACACTCTCGGGAGATAACCCCCAGATTCTGCTTGATCGACGAGGTGCTTGATCAGCCACTTTAACAAATTTTAATTAGACTTAAAAAAATATAAAGCTAAGCAAGCAGCCTTCGAATGCCGGGATAATTACGGCCCAAGCCTACTAGCGAAGGTAACAGAAACAGTTACGCCGACCTCCTAACAACAGCCTTTGCCAGCACAAGTACCCAAGCTTTGCAAGGGCACCCCCCAGAAGTACTGCTGGAAGTGATACGACGTCTACCTCAGGTACCATGGGTATTCCCCCCGCATTCACTTGTGTGGAACCTAGGAATGGCAACTATGGGCACCAATCCGTGTGAGAAGTCGGGCGGAACGGTCCTGAGGCAAGATCTAGCAAATCAGAGAGGGGGTATCTCTCTTCTCAGCCTTCACTTCCCCTCGCGCTTGACTCTCTGGAGGAGAGATTTCCTGGTCCACCTAACAGAGTTGGATTTCGCTCAAATAATAAACTTCTATGTTTTAGTTTGAGCGGCCTTGGAGAGTTAACTCTCCACTCACCTAATCCAAGGCCCTAAAACCTAGCTAGTTGGTGTATGACACTTAATAAAAAACTTGCTAGTTGTTTTTAAATTATAGTGCGTGTTTTAATTGGCTATTATATTAGGTCAATGGGATATGGAAGTGAAACTTGTGGTGTTCTATGATGCAGAAAAGAAATTAATGAAAACCAAACTACATGATAATGCAGTAATTGCCTTTCGATGAAAAGAAATTTCTACACGGGTTCTACGAGACTAAAATTTTCTTTTTCTTTTCAAATATCAAACTCACACTCGCAAAATCTATGAAAAAGTCTACAAATGCTTAAGTGCACCTAATGCAAATAAATAAGAGCATGCAAATTCTAAGATGCAGAGTCTAACAAAGCAAAGAGAAATTTCCCAAGAATCCTTCAATTTTATCACTTTTCGGTTGTCCACAAAACTAGTTCCCAAAATCAGAAATTCTCAGTATAAAGACACCAAAATATGCTTGAAACAAGAGGAAGAAACCAATGACAATTCCCTTCCCCAAATCAAGTTAGAAACCAAAGGCAATAAATCTCTACAAAGCTTCAAGAGATGTAACAAAACGAAAAAAAAAATGCAAAACAAAAGAAAATGACAAAACAAATTTTTTTTTGAGCTTTTGAATTTTATAAAAAGAAGAGCTCGAAGAGACCAAGAAAACTATCCAATTACCAAGCCAAACAACTCTGAATTTCAAGCAAAACTTCAAAAACGCTCCAAATCTTATAGTGCCACTTAATATCAAGATTTATATTAGCAAAAGAAGACAAGAAACTCAGTAACTCAGCCCAGAAGAATAGTACAACCTTGCAGCAAACAAAAGCTTCAAAGAACCAAGAAAGACTCTTCAAAAATTGCAACAAGACCTAGTCAAATGAACTCAAGAAAACCAACCAAAAAACATGAAAAAATTGAAGCGCAAAGCAAGACACAAAGCTAGGAAAGAGTATATGAGCAGAAGCTCTCTGTCTTGATGAAGCAG
This sequence comes from Pinus albicaulis, assembly GCA_034641835.2. Taxonomy (NCBI): domain Eukaryota; kingdom Viridiplantae; phylum Streptophyta; class Pinopsida; order Pinales; family Pinaceae; genus Pinus; species Pinus albicaulis. The sequence continues at coordinate 128,425 of JAXQQM020058988.1, forward strand.
AATAGCCAAGAATCCACAGAAAGAGATCTTGGTACTTGAACCAAAAATGCAAGCACTAAAAAACAAGATTTGCCTAATAAGCTAGTCTTTAACCAAACAAGAGAGAAAAAGACCGATAAACACTATCAACATAACCCAGAGACTATAAAGACACTGCAGGAACAAGTCTCCACAGGCAGACAAGACTAAAAAGTCAAGAAATCAAAAATTTCAAATTTTTCCTAGGCATACGCTACTTATCAGCTTTTCAACAAGCGTGAATACGTGCCTGTGTCAAAGGAAACCCGTGTATACGCGACTTCCTTTAACAAAAACTGCATGTATACGCGACTGTGTATAGAAAAACTCACATATAGAAAGGTCAATAATGAAAAACAAAAATGATCAAGCCTGGATAAAGAACCAGGTCTTCAGTCTAACTGAGAAAAAGTTAACTGGACTGGAAATAATGATTAAAACTGTTGGAAACCTTTCAAACAGCTGAAACCACCCAAAAGGGGAATCACAAGAATGCGATCCCCAGTGGAGTCTCTAGTTCTGTTTTGGGAAATAACTCCCTAGAGGTTTTTTGGGTCAAAGCCTCCTCAGATCAGGGCATGCTATTCAAGAAGGACTCACACAACCACACTTGTATGCTAAAAAACAGATAACATGGATAGTAGAACTCACCCGTAATTCTACGTTTGATGTAGATCCCGTGGGGTCCAAACCCCCAGCAACCCTTCTTCCTCTTCAACCTGAAAACCAAGAAGAAACGTGCATGGAAATCTAGTTGTACAACATATATCTATCCTAAATATCAGTGAAATCCATGTGAAACATCATATAAACAATAATAAATGCTTAATTAATAATCTTTTCGCATATGCAAGCAGATATTAACACGTGAATTCAGGAACAAGATGGTTCTTCTTCATTACGAATAGCATGTACAGTAATAAAGAGTGGAGAGATCACCTGAATCCTTCCACGATCTTCGAACAGACCATCGTCCGGATCCGTCCCGCCCTTGCCTCGCTAGGATACTTTCAAGACTTGTGCACACGAGATGACATATAAACAGATGAACATCTCCAGGAAACAAGGGTTTCCTATAAAAAAATCTGGGAAAGTGCAGGAGGCATGGGAAATTAGACTTGAATTGGGATTCCAACAGAGTATAATGTCTATAAATTTCTCTCTCCCTTAGGCCATGTACATGAGGGGCTTTTATACTCCCTCAAAGTTGTTTCAATCTGTTGGAAACTGTTGGCCATGTGCTGGGGTGGTTGAACTACTGGAGTAACCATCAACCCAGCCCGAAAATAGGGAATTTTTATATATTTTTTAATGATTTTAATGGCATACGCGGAAAATTCTGGGCATACCCGCGTATGGGATTTTTAACACTGTTTTTTATGAATTTCGTTCAAGTTTGTGGGAATGGTTGCCCAAGGCCAAAGAGACAATCATGAATCAGATGAGGGTGAAAAATGATGCTATAACACTAGTCATCAACAAAAGGTGAAAAATAATGATGACTAACAAGTATGAGGCATTAATTTTGAGTCTTCAAACTACTAAACAAATGGGAATCCAGTGTATTTTCATTTTTTGTGATTCTGAGTTGATTATAAGATAGATTAAAAATATTTGTCAAACCAACATCCAAGGTCGAGATCATATATGAATGAAGTATGGGACTTGATTGAGAATTATTTTGAAGCTTTGAATCTTCAGTTCATTCCAACAGAAAAAAATAGAATGGTAGATTCATTGTCAATCGCATACTTTCAAGCCTCCTATAAATCTGAAATTGAGGTATGAGATTGAGTTGAGACATAGAACCTCCATTCCTGACAATATTAAGCATTGGGAGGATTTTGAAGATGATGAGCAGATAAATAATTTCCTAACAATGATTTAAAACTTTGAAGATAGTGCAATAGACCAAGATAGTGAACGGATTGATCAAAATGAAGACTTGAAAAATATTACACAATCAATAGGTGATTAGAAAATAATCTAGTTGAAAGACAATATATTGCCCAAAGGATTAGTTCCTCTTCAAATATTGTTTGATTCAAATGACGTAGCATTGGATCAAAATAGGGTACCTCAAGAGGGTAATATGGAAGATTGTAATATGGGAACTCAACAGGAGCCCAAGGTTGTCAAATTATTAAAGGGTGTCCCTAAGAATTAAAAAATAAAGGTACATTGATCTTTTCAAAAAATATATGGATGTATTTGCATGGTCCTATGAGGGTTTGAAAAAATATGATCTGGATATTATTCAGCACAAAATACCATTGAAGGATGGGGTCAATCCTCATAGGCGAAACTTAGGCAAATTAATCCATTTCTCCTTGCTCCAATTGAAAAAGAAGTGAAGAAATTGCTGCATGCAAAAATCATAGTCCCACTTAGATATTCAGACTAGGTTTCTAACCTGGTTCCTGTGAGGAAACAAAATGGAGAGATAAGGCTATCTGTTGACTTCAGGAATTTAAACAGTGCATCACTTAAAGATAATTATCCTTTGCCTAAGATGGACTATGTTTTATAGAAAGTGACAGGAGAATATAGATTGTCTATGGTTGATGGTTTCTCTGAGTACAACCAAGTAGCTATAAAAAAAGAAGATCAGAAAAAAATAAATTTTACCACACCTTAGGGAACGTTCATGTATGACAGGATGCCATTTGGTCTTATGAATGCAGGTGCCACTTTTCAAAGGGCAATGGACATAGCGCTTGTGGGTGATGAGTTTGTAGTCATATATTTGGATGATGTGACTATTTTTCACGTTCTGATAATGAACGCATGGAGAATTTTCAGAAGGATTTCTTGAAATGCATAAAGTTTGGGTTGTCACTAAATCCCAAAAAATCCTTGTTTTCTTTGGAGGAAGGAAAGTTGTTAGGAAATACAGTTTCAAATCAGGGAGTGAATATTGATCCAGTAAGAGTTGAATCCATTCAGACAATTCCTTTTCCTAGAAGTAAAAAGGATATTTAGAGGTTTTTAGTAAAGATAAATTTCCTGAGAAAATTTGTCCCAAATTATGCTGAAATTGTCAGGAACATAACAGATATGCTGAAGAAGAATGCTGAAGTAAAGTGGGACAAGGATGCTAGAGAATCCTTTGCTAGGATTAAAGAAACTCTTTAGGAAGCTCCTGTTCTGATCAGTCCAGATTATCAAAAGCCTTTTCAAATATTTTCATTTGCATCACCTACTACCATTGTTGTTGTGTTGTTGCAGAAGAATGAAGAATGCAAAGAAAAACTTGTGGCATTTTTCAGTAAAGTTCTCAGGGATGTTGAAATTAAATAGAACATTTTGGAAAAACAGGTGCATGCTTTAGTTAAACCATTAAAAGCATTTAGTACTTATGTGTTGCAATCTCAGATAGTTGCTTATGTGCCTAACTTTACTATGAAGGATGTGTTGATTCAAAGTGATGTGGAAGGTAAAAGAGGAAAATGGATAGCTAAGATCCAAGAATATGACTTAGATATCAAACCTATCAAATTGGTCAAAGGAAAAGGTTTGGAAAAGTTGTTGACAGAGTCACTTTTCCAAGCTTTGGGAATTAATTTTCTGGTACCTTTAGATGAAGCTGCTAATGATAGGAGTTAGAGTAGTACAAAGACATTAATTAAATACAAGTTCCTGTGTTTTGATTGGTATAAGGATATTGTTCATTACTTATTTTTTTTCTCTTTCCCAACCACACTGAACAGAGAAAAATACAGAGCTCTTAAGCTCAAATATCAGACATATGTCATAATTGATGATAAGTTATATTGGAAGGATCCTACTGGAATTTTGTTGTTGTATTTGACAGAAAGTGAATCAATGGAAGTTATAAAAAAATATCATGAAAATATATGTGGAGGCCATTATATTTGGAAGGTTACCACTCATAAAATCCTCAAATCAAGTTTTTACTGGCCCTCCTTGTTTTCTTATGTATACAGACTGGTTAGAAGCTACCGTAAACGTCAATTGTTTGCAGAAAAGAAAAGGTTAGCTCCTCTACCTCTTCTCCCAGTGTTTGTTGAAGAACCCTTTAGGAAATGGGGGTTAGATTTTATTAGGGAAATCAATCCACCATCAAGTGGGCAGTTCAAATGGATCTCGAATGCCACTGATTATTTCACAAAGTGGGTGGACGAAATACATACTAGAAAGGAAAATAATCATGTAGTAATTATGTTTTTGGAAGAAAACATCTTCAGTAGATCTGGATGTCCAATAAATACTGTAACTGACAATGCCCAGATATTCAATTCAGTCAGATTCATCAATTTTTGTCAAACATATAATGTCATTCTGTCTCATTCTATAGCATATCATCCTCAAGGGAATGGTCTAGTTGAATCTTCCAACAAGACATTGGTTAAGATATTGAAGAAGACAATTAATGAAAATAAAAAAAATTGCGATTCAAAATTGACATTTTCTCTTTGGGAAGTAAGAGTGTCTACCAGAAGATCTACAGGTAATTCTCCTTGTGAATTGGTTTATGGCACTCAAGCTTTATTTCCTACTCATTTTTCTAGACTAGTGATTTATTTTCTTCAAGAAGCACAAGAAGAACCTAATGCATTGGTGAGAAGGTTGAACAAGGTTATAGAATCAAGTGAGAGCAGGAACAAAGTCAGAGAAAATTTGATCACCTACCAATAAAATATGAAGTCCATTTTTGATAGAAAATCAAAAGAGATTCTTTTTCAAACTGGAGATTTGGCATTAAGATGGGATACCAGAAGAGAAGAGAGGGGAAATCATGGTAATTTTGATCCACGCTAGTATGGCGGATACAATATTGTTGAGGCTAGATCAAATAACACATTCATGTTGGAGAATCTTGATGGAGAAATAGTGGAGCTACCTGTGAATGGGAAGTATCTAAAGCATTATTTCTAGCATTGAGATTTTATGGTCCACCATTGTACATATTTGGTTTTATCATTTTTCATATTTCATCAAATAACATTTGACTCCATGCCTGAAGTGAAGGCAGTAGTCTGCAGTTCTTAGTGTTTCATTGCAAAAAACACTATCCCCAAGTGGAGCCAGATGTTGTGGCTCATTCACAATATCCTTTATTTTTATTTTTATTTTTTCAAAAATAAAAAAGGGGAAAACATGAAAATGTATGTTAAAGTATAATTTTTTCGTAGTTTAACTCAGAGATGTAATATTTTGTATAAGTTTAAAGTTTAATACTTTAAACTATTCATGAACGTGGGTCCTAGCGCTCAGTTAAATAATGTGCAAGTTCGTGAGCGGGATCCAAAGATTTGTTTGGCGAGAAATAAAATCCGCAACCCGCGGGCACATTTAACACACAAGTTAATGAGGAGGGTGCCTCCATAGTTGACCCCATTGACTGTGGGGCTGATCAAGATCTGTGGTCAGGATTAACTGTGGGGGCATGACCCTGACAAGCTCATTGTACCTTTGAGCCTCCCGCAATGACATAAGCCACTGGTTGGCGACAACTATCAGCCACGTCATGATATCGTTTAATGGTATTTTGGAGCGTCAACTCAACATTCAATTCATAAGCCCTGCGTCACCTATTTAACATTGGTTCCTCTTTTTGCAAGGTTATTGTTGTTTCTTTGTACTTTTCAATTCGATTGCGCCTCTATCTTTCATTTTTGTCTACCACCTTATCATTGTTCGCCACCCTAAGTAGAATTATGGCCAAACGTTCATCTCTGTCTGGCTCATCCATCCATATTCCTCTCATGGACACTGAGAGGGATATCCGAGACACTGCCTGTTCTTTAAATCACCTCCATTTCTATCAATAAGTCTGTCTAAATGAAAAAACATGTCCAATTTTCTCTGCCATGGCAAAAACAGATGTACTGTCTGCATGTATTCCAAGAATGCACCTTTTTCCTGAGTTTGTGCACTGGCTAGTGTCTGTTATGTACCGAGGCAAATGTTCTGTAATGCATTTTCTAGGAGAGAATGTCTTGCAAGTATCAGCCCTGTTAATTCTTCAAGCTCTTTGTTACCCAGAGTCAGAATCCTATGTCGAAATCACTGATGATTCATTGATAGCACATTATGATAGTCTTGCAGGTCAAGAATTCAATCAGTTTCTCTTTTTTCCTGAAGCCAGATATGAAGCATTTTGTACCTGACAACAAAGAATTTTCCATGGAATTTTACGATACAAAAGTTCGACCGGTGCTGAGGTGTATTTCAAAGATATTGAGAAAAGAAGATGACATCACAATTGACAAATCAGTTATGGGAATGTTTGCATTGATGATGGAGCCAGGGGTAGTGCTGGATATTCCTTCATATTGGCAAGAAGTTTTCAATACTCAACTAATGAGTTTATCACTCACACATTCATTTAGGTTCCCTTCTATTATCATTTACCTCGTTTTATATCAAAATGTTGAAGAATTATTTCATTTAGGGTTAAATATCATGGATGTAAATAAAAAGAGGCATACAGTAGTGTTTTGGACTAATGTAGTAAGAGAAGAACAGAATGAGGAGGGTCTGTTTGATTTTTCAAACCATTTTATGTCTACTGCATATAAAATTCTGAATGGGGTCTCTCCCTCATGCTTCCTGCCAAAGGCTCAAGAGTTCCTGTAGTTGGGAACCAACTTTAAGTTTAGAGATTTGTATGTTTTTGAAGATTATTAATAAATTAGACTTTATGGGGTTGGGGTGGAACAATATAAGATTCCTATATTTGTGCGTATGAGATTATTTTATTTTGATTTCATTAGGTACAATTTAAATGTGACCAAATACATTTTGTACCTATGAAAAAGGGTCATATGTTTAAGCTACCTATGTCTGTGGGTCTGCTTATAGTCAACATGAGACAAGCAGTCGATGAAGTCAGTATGATGTTATATGGAATGCACTTGATGTTAGGAGATGAGTGAGCTTATGACCCCCATAAAGTGATTTCAAATAGGATAATTGAAAATGGTTATTCAACATTTGTTCATGAAAGCAGACTTGACATAGAGAAGCTAGAAAATAAGGGTTTTGCAGGTTTTGTTGGCTCAAATATACAAACTCATGTCATATCTGAGAAATATAGAAAGAGGAGTAAAGAAACAGTTTTTAATTCAGAATATGAAGAGAAGAGGGCCGAAAAGAGAACAAAGTTCAATGAAGACTTAGTAGGTGCTCAACCTAGTTTCTCACTACAACTAGGAGATGAGAAAAATGTCTCAGCCTCACCAAGAAGATATGAAGATGCTCAGGAGCAAGTATCCTTGATTAAACAAGTATTTTCTCAGATTTTTGAAAGAAATCAAAAGATGAAGGCTAACATGGAGGCACAGGATGAGTATCAAATAACTCCAGATCAAACAAGATTTCTAACTGCCATGGATCTTGAAAAACATTAGTTTAAGATTTCTCTTTCTCATCCCTCTGATATGACTATAGGGTCATCCAATAGTTCTAATACTACAAATCTAACTGTTGATGTAAGAAATATTCCTTTTCTTTATAAAGTAAATTTACATATGCAAACATGTCAACTAATAGTGAATGATTTGACCAAAACTAATGCAATGGTTCATAAGGCTAGGAACATGCTATGGAAGGTCATCAAGAAACTGAAATTGGAGAAAGCCAACTCTAGGGCTTTGAAAACATAGAATTAAGAATTTAAGAAGATAATTGTAAATATTGGAGTAGATCCAAATGACAGGTCTATTGTGCAGAAGTTTCTACAAAGTGCTAAGTCAGATATTTCTGTGTTGAAGAAAAAATTGAAGTTACCTACATGGGAGCATTCCATGGCAGCAAAGGTGGCATAAGTGGAAAGTGAGAAAGAGAGCCTTCTTCAACAACTCTTGCAGAAAGAAGAAGAAATTACCAAGTTGAAAAAAAATGTGTTTTCATTACAGAATCAGATTGATTCTCATTCCCACACTATTATTTTTCCATCTTGCAATGATGATCCAACATCACAGATATCTCAATTGAATACTGAAATGAATATGGAAGAGAGATATCTCAAAAGAGCACAAAATGATCTGGAGACAATAAGAAAGATAATGAAAGACAAAGTTGGGGAAATTAATAAATACATGACAGATTGCCAAACAGTTGATGCTAAGATTAAAAGTCTAAAGGAAAAATTGAAGGGAAATATATCTCTGATATAGGCTAAGAAAATCATCTGGAATGAAATCATTGAAGAGATGAAATAAATTTGGGGTTTTCTGACTATTGTATTAGAATAAAGAAGCATTATCAGTGATTTCGAGGAGCAGGTTATGGAAAACAAGCAGAAGACAATTAACAGAGCTATTTGGGCAAATAAATTTATTGATTTCATTGATTCGAAGACTGATCAAGAATTAGAGGAGAATGAGATTAAAGATAGGATTCTATATGATGTAGATATTAACCAATTAATTGTTAAAAATGATTGCAGGAAGATCACTGAGAATAAGTTGACAGAGATTAAGGAAGCACTAAACAAGTTTCACAATTTGTATGACAAAAGAGCCAGGGTAGGATTGCCATCATGCTGGGGCCTTAGAGGCAGTATTTTATCTTGGGATTCCTATGAACCACTATTGGTATTGGAAAAAAGAAATGTGGATAACACTCATGAAAATACTTAGATTTTTAAAGGGGAAATAGTTCTTAACTTTATTTAGAGGCACTTTCAACTATTATGGTTGGTGAAGACCTTATTTACAAAGAGACCATCATTTAACATAATCATCGCCTTTAGATTGGAATATCACAGGTTGATTAATTCACCTATGACAAACGAGGTGTGGAAGAAATGCAGAGCTTGGATGACTGTTCTACCTAAATATCCCTCAATGACAAAGAAAGACAAGTCAGCAAATCAAGAAAATATAGCAGCAGTGGGGCCAGTTCATATTCAGCAAATAGATTAAGATTTAAGTTTTATTTTATCTCTTTTAAGATAATGTAATTGTAATAAGACATTTCAATGATATGTAATAGATAGTTTAAGAAGTTTCAAGTAGTTTGAGCAGTTAGGAGTAGTTTCAGTAGTTACAAACTAATTTAAATTGTATTTAAAGAAAACGAAAGGAGAGGAAAAGGTTCCAAGTTTTGGACCTTCAGACTACTACAAATTGTGTACTCAATTTTCAGATGATTAATGAATGAAGATCAAGATTCTTGAATCTATTGATATTGATATGTTTTCCAGTTTCCATTATGTATTTTCTTTCTATGAATAAAATGAAGTAATGAAGTCGCAGGTCTCTTTTTACATATGTGAATAAGAGTTAAAAATCCTTAATGGGCACTCCTTCATTTTAACTATTCCACTGTCTTAAAATTCTTCTGAAGTTTAAAGTGATAGATTCTGTTTATCACCATATCAGTTTGGGCTTCCTTCCTTCATGTTCTTCTTATCACTCCATTTAATATCAGCAGATAATGGCATTGTGAGGCATTTTTTTCATTTGATTCTTGAGGGTTTTATAATAAATCTCTGAAGGTGATTAAGCAAAGACCATTCAACATAATATTTCTGTGACATATATATATAAATGTCTTGAGCACTGATTCCTTACCACAGCGAAGGGATTGTTTCTTAAGATACAACAGAGGTCAAAGGTCAAATTTGGTCGATGTAATAGATGACTCATGGGTCCTAATGACTCATTTATAATATTAGGGAAGTTAGAAACAACTTTCCCCTTTTTTAGCTAACTAATTTAGCTTATCTCTCAAGGCATTAATCAAAATATTCTTTACAATGATGATCATTGATTAGTTCCTATGGATCAGGATTCGACCCCTAGAGGTGGAATCTTGTTTTTTTTCTATATGTACTTAGAATCAAGTCAATGAGAGGGTTGGATATTTGAATTTCAAACTTTTTTGGGACTAGTGTACTTGACTCTATGTAGAAATAATATACAAGCATTTGCAACTATTTTTATGGGATTCTTGTGATGTGGTTAGTGACAATTTTTTTCTCCATATTTACTTATGCATCTAATGATTAAGTTTTTCAATCAGCCATCTATGTTCTTCTTGTGTTAATCTCATAATTTGTATACATGATACATTGCCTCATATGCTCTCTTTTATCTGATATTTTCATATAATTCTTTTTATCTTCTAAGTAAATGAATTTATACATGTATGCTCATTTTACTCTTTCTACATGATTTATCGCTCGGCACACTACAATGACAAATTCAATTTTTTCAATAGTTACATTTATCTTGCCTCATTCTATGACTGCAGTTGATATTTTGGATCACTTGGCCTAGTTCCCAATCTGGTGCCTCTTATACATCAAAACCTAGATAAAAAACCCTAGTGAGCTAATAACTAGCCTAAAACCATAATACTCTCCAGTCAATTCCATTGGCTGTGAGGTTGATTTTGAGAGAGCCCTCTCTGATTTGATAGGGATATATAATAAGTCAAAAGTTGGTTTGTGGTTACCTCTTTGGTTTTCTTTCTCATCCTTGGGAAAATAAGGAGCCCTAACACCAACAAGCATAGTAATTACAAACAGGGTCTATATCATCCATTTAATTTACCCACTCATCCTACAAAAATAATTTCCATGGAATTTATGGGAGGTTTACCAAAAACTAAGAAGGGACATGACAACTTGTTGATGGTAGTTAATAGGTTCAACATGATTTGTGTTTTAATTCCATGTAAAAGAACCATCAGTGAGCAAGAAGCATTGTCTCTATTATTTTCACAAGTATGGGTGCAATTTGGGATAATGAGGAGCATCAATTTAGATAAGAACACAATATTTCTCAATGCACTCTAGACTACATTGTGGGAGAAGATGGAAATAAAGTTGAAGAGGTCTATAGCATTCCATACATATATAGATGGGAAAACATAAGCAGTCAATAGGACATTGGTGAAGAATTTGACGGGTTAAAATCATAATCATATGAAGACTCGAGATGAAAATATAGAATATAAACATCAATATTATAACTGAGCATTCCACACTTCTACCGATAAGTCTCCATTTGAGTTTTTTTGGATATCTTCCACCTTCACCTATGGATATGGCATATGAAAAATAAGGAGTTAGGGAGGATCTCACAAGGGATTCCATAAGGGTAAAATATTGTTGAGAATATTGAGAAAATACAAATATAGGTATAGGAGACACCACAAAATCCATATAAAAAATATAAGGATAGGAATGATAAACACATAATGGAGAATTATTTCAAGGCGGGAGACAAAGTATGGCTATAATTGAACAAGGATTGGATATAGGGTCCAAATAAGAAATTAAAAAGTCTATAATATGGTCTCCTTGAGATACTAGAAAAAGGTGGGAGATAATGCCTATAGATTTGATCTTCCTCCATATACGTTCCTTTTCTCAGTGGTGAATATAGGGAATCTGAAACACTATGAGTGTTCCATGCTCGATAAGGGAAAGGAATGGGTCATACGTTCAGTAGAGGATTTTGCACAAGATGCTTAGGAAAAGCCAAAAAAGGATAATTTTTTGTAGAAGAGTTATAAAATTACAAGATAGGGGTAGCATGATCTTTGGCATATTAGATTGAAATGATAACTTCCAGGAAGAGCTAAATGGTACACTTGAGAGACGGTAGAGGGAAAATTTCCTCACCTTATTTAGTAGAAGATTTTGGGGACCAAAAGCCTCCAAAATTGGGGAAGTGTGATATAGATTTTATCATTATATTATTTTTCATTCATATTTATGATTTCAGAGTGGAAAAGAGTTAACGAATAATTTCATGGGACCATTTTTATATGTTGGTCCCAGTTTGGCAAATTTGGGTCTAAAATATTTTGGAAGTAGTTTAAGGAATTAAAAAATGTATTTTTTGGGTAATAATTTTCCACTTGTGCACTGCACATTTTAGTGTTATTCTACACATATATACCTTTCCAATGACATAAAAATTTACTTAATCAAAGTCCATCTGCAAAAATAAAGCCACTCGAAATTTGACATTTCTGGTTTGACCAAAATAATTCAATACGATGCCATGTTATCCCCCATTATTAATGGAAATGTGGTTATCCACGTGATCATGATGAAGAATACTCTAGAAGATTCAATATTTTAATTCTATTTAAGAGTTCAAGGATTCAAACTCTACCACCAGTGCTATTAGGATTTGTTATAACCAAGCCACTATGAGGAAAAGGGGTACCATTTTATTCGAGTGCTTTTTGTTCCATAGATGAGCATAGTATCCAAGAGTAGATAGGGAGAGAGGAAAAAAGAGATATTTTTCACATTGCAGTAGACCATGGACAAAAAACGTCACTTTGTTGTACTTTCATCCATTTTTCCATTAAGAGAAAGGGAGAAAAGAAGCCCCATCTTCCAACTAGGATTTTTCTCAAAATGGTTTCCCAAGTTATATACTGTGTTAATTTATTTTTTGCAAGTTTAATTTTGTTGTTTTCTATTTTATACACAATTATCATCCATATGCAATAAATAGTAATTTACAGATCCAAAAATCTAAGGAGAAATAAACCCTTAAAGTGTAGATTTTGGATTTTCTAATATATTTTAGTAGATATGTTTGGGCGAATTTTCCAATAGAATATCCATGGAATTTTATAGATCACCTACCCTTCTTCCTCCTTTGATGAAGGTTTGAAATACCTCTTCTTCTTCATTAAAATTTTTAAGGTATTGCTTTGTTGATTGGATCTAGCATTTTTAAAAAGTGGAATCCCATATTAATTTATGGACCAAAAAATTCCTCTTTTATAGAGGAAGAGTTATAATTATTAAGTTTGTTTTGGAGAGAATCCCATTCTAGTGGTGTTCAATCTCTTATGTTCCAAATTTCATACTTTCAAAAATTAGAAAAACATGCCTCCATTTTCTTTAGACATGAAATAAGCATACTGGGGTATGATGAGCTCCAACATTAGACATATTTGGAGGGATTAATGGTCACCTTTTTTCCTTCTTGAATCTATTTTTCTTGAATTTTTATTTTTATTTTGTTTTATGATGATAGTATATGTAATATCCCAAAATAGGGAAAATCAGCAATAATGGGAATATATTATAATATCCCAAAATTGGACTACTTAGCAAGGCATGCCTGAAAAACACATTTTTCAGGAATGTATGCTACAAGTTTGGGAAAAAACCCTTGTATCCATTAGATCTAACAATATAAGACTTGAATCCAAGAGGGGATAAAAAACAAATCCTTCTAGGTGGGTTAAACAGGTCTCCCCACACCTAGTGCAGTTGGAAAATGCCCAAGGAAGGGACTGCAGCAATGTGCAACAATACTGCTTTAGAAATAAAACATTTTGGCTAAGCAGTAGTAGGAGGCCAACATGGAGGCTCAATATGATTTTTTATAACAGAAAATCAGAGTTATATTGAAGCCATTTCATTGTAGAATGAAAGAAATATACTTTACATGAAGAAATACCCAAAATAAGAGGCAACAACCAGATGATATGAATGTACAAGCTTGACAGCATTATTTTATTAGCTGAAAAGAGCTATAGATTACACTTCAGATCTAGAGCATATTTTTGTACAAAAATATAGACCTGTATCAGATTTGTACATTATAGAGTCTCCTCTTCAAAATCCCCTTGGGGTTTTCAGCAAAAATTGAAGTACATGGAGTATATCTGAGATCTAATGTAACGGATCTGCATAATGATTCAGAATTTCCGAAGAAAATACACCAGTATTCAGATCATATCTGAATGGAACATGGATTAGATATGTAATCCATGGATAACCACAGTGAAGGGAAGATTCCCAACACTAGAGATCTCTCCTCCCTGAAGTGCCAAAAGACCCTGCAACTTTCTCCTTGAAAATAACGTAGTTCTGGAAGATGGATTATGTTGTAGGCTCTAGAGCATGATGTGGCCTCAAGCCAAGATCTAAAAATGAGCTCTCCTCATCCAATACTCTCTTGCCAGGGGGATAGAAGGCTTTCCCACTGAAAAGAGGCACTAGAATGGCTTAGATCTGAATAGATCTAGCCTCCACTTGCTGCAGCTTACAAAGAAAACTAAACCCTCGACAGGATCTACATTGTAGCTGGAAGAAGAGCTTGTCCAAATGCCTGATATTGGACAATAAATGGAAGACTCCCTCAAGAGCTACTCAAAGAAGGAGGTGGGATTCCTGATCAGGAACACCCAATGCTAAACAACACTATTCTCTGCTAAAAAACCAAGAGAATGAGAAATGTCTAAACATACATGTTCTTCCAAAACAATATTTTCAACAACCTTTTTCTGTTGTTCTCCTCTTTCTTTTATAGGATAAAAGTCTTTCAAAACCCTAAACCATCTCAAATGTTTAGCTCCTTTCACATGTGTAGCCTCCGACTAGAACTGCACTATGCATCTAGGAGGTACATTGCATCTGGACATCACTATGGATTTGGTCCTATTGACCCAGTCAATTGTCACAATCCCTTTCACACATAAGGGATTTTTATTAAGGCAGCCTAGATTTAGCCTTTTTCACATGGGGCATTGATTTATTTTGTTGTTTTAGGATTTTATTGATCCTCCTTTACAATTTTATTCATGCAACAAGAAAAATGAAACAAAATTGTATATTCCCATTAGCTTGGGCTAATTAGGAATATTACATTCCTCCCCTCAAAAATTTTGCGTGTCCTCAATAAACTGGTAGAGTGAGTGCTGCAACTCCTTTCCTCTTCCATTGGTGACACCATCAAGTGATAAGCCTCCTCCATGATCTGAGTGTTCACCAAACCATCCTTCCATGAATTGTTTATTCAATATTTTTATGAGAGGTAAATGACCCATCCCATAAGGAGTTAAGAACTCAAATGAAACAATCATGGCTGAACCAAAAATCTCCTTGAACCATGTAGCATATGGTGCATAGAGAGTATCCATCCCATGTGGCACATACATGCTCCCCATCCTCCCTCCATACAAGCCCATAAATAGTACAAGTATATCATCAATGTATGGAAGCAAAACTATGTACATACAAACAGAAAATTGAGCATGAGGAGGTGGGTCATAATCCCACATATGATACCAACGCAGTGCATCTCCTACCTGCCTCAAGTCAAGACATGCTAAGTGGTTTTCTCACCACTTACTTGCTGCCCAAGTAATCTCATTATTGCAGAAAGTGTGAGATATATTTGGTGCCTTTGGGAAGCACCCATCATGTTGCAAAATCTCCCTTTTCTCATCAAGGTAGTGGCCAAGTTCAGAAATTTTAGTGGCCCAACAGTTGCGATGAGATTTACATGATACATTACTCCTTTTAGGAGTCATGGTCTACATAAAAATGGTTAAAGAACATGTACAATAAAAAAATATAAATTGCTTTACATGAATAGGTCCTTTACCAACAATGTTTTTCATACACATGGAGTTGTGCATGGATCTTTCTCCTCTTTCCAAAGAAGGAAGAGATGGCTGGAATGACTCTTGCATAGAGTCCCATGGCTGCCCCAACTCCACATAGCTGATGAATTCTTATAAATTCTAATATAGTTCCTCTTTCAAGCCTTCCCAATCAAATCTCCTCATGATGATGTTGTAGATCCTCATGGAATACATGTGGCTGAAACATAACTCTTTGTGTGCTTCTTGTAGTATCTTATGGTTGAGTTTAGAAGCTCTAGAAAAAAAAATTCTACCGTGATGATAGATGACTCCTCCTTGGACTAAGTAGTCGTCTTCATGCAGCTGGTCATCAAGTATCATACATGTGTGAAGATATTTGGAATAATCCACTAGCAGTAGGGATTTCCAATACATATCTACACTGCTCAATAGTGACAACGTTGATGATGCATCAACCAAAGTGTCTGTCATGTTGCTAATCCTTCCCTTGACATTTCCTATGCCAAAGGTGTGTGTTGGAAGGATGTCCCTTCCATTCTTCTTCTCCCACGACATAGATCCATAAATGAGAGTGGGTGATGATGAGAAGGGAAGAATATTTCCCTCCTTACTGAGCTTTTCCTTCAAGTGCTCCAATCCTTCCTCGATCTGAGTTTGAAGTAGCAAGTTGTGAGGGTTTCCCCACAGAATCTGAATCAGGTGGCCTCCCAGGTGGTTTTCCACTAGATAGTGAGGTTTCAGGGACCATCCTCTTATGTAGAATAGATTGGATCCTCATATCCTTACTTCCACTGTGAAATTTCAACTCTATTTCATGTGTGGAAGTCTCATGAAATTTGGAGACCCCTTAGTGGTGTAAGAGTGCCTCTGATTGGAGCATTGGCTCCATTCTCTTCTGATAGTGGATCATCTTCTACTATGGCAACTTGGTGATCCCTCCTTTTTTCTATCTCATTGTATTTTAGCATAAACACATGCTGATCATGTCCTCTATATGGAATATCCTTAGGAACTCCTTGAAAAGATGCAGAAGCCCCTCTAGTGAAAGCCATTGCTCCATCTCTATCTCTAAATGAAAATAGATCTCCTCCTGCTATCACAGCGCTGGAGGATCTTCTCTACTCTTTCTCTCCCTTCTCCTCATCAATGGAGAAAGCCTCATCACTAAGAGACCCTTTTCTTTGGTCTCTTCTTGAAGAAGGAACCCTCATGATTTCTCTTTGAGAAAAGAGACCTTGGTGTAGTGGGGTTTTTTCCCTTGGAAAATCATGCAGCAGACCTTCAAACCCCTCAACAATGTTTGAGACTGTATTTGGCTCTATGGAATCTTCCAACTTATGCAAAGATTCAGATTTATTGGGCTTGATTTTCTTTCCCAAATAATTCTTAGAATTTCTTACATCAAATATTTTCACTAGTCTCCTAGTGAACCTTGCATAGGAAGAGATATTTACCCCTTTCAAGGAAGAAGACTCAAGTAGCCACCAGGCATAAGCCTTTCCTTGAAGATGCAGTGCTGCTACTCTGAAGGCTACTTCTTCTGAAACTTGATGTAGCTGGAAGTATGTGTCAAGCTTCCTTACCCAAGACTTGGTTGATCCTTAGGTGATCCATCAAAATTAGGTAGAGAGAATCTACCCAAATTGTGCTGCATGCACCCTCTTCTTCTACTGTAGCTACTGGATCTTTCTTCTTTAAGTTGATAGAACTTTGGGAAACTAAGATGCTCTTTGAATCTCTCCGATAGAGACTCATATTCTTGGAGATAATCACCAATATATTCATCCTTTGGTGTTCCTCCTTTTCCTTCTTTCTTTGACAAGAAAGTAGGCATGCTCCATCGTTGCAGATCAGGTTGTGTGGCTGAATGCCTACACACATAGTAAGAAGTACTAGAGCTTTTTTGATGTAAAAATCCTCCTGAGGGATCTGCATGTATTTCCCTCTTCATTCCCCGGATTTCTTCTTTTAGTTCATACATAGCTTGAGAAAGAGTTTTAGAGAACTCTTCTCTTTGCAAACTTCCATTTAAAGGGACCTTACCCTTTTCTTCTATGTCTTCAGTGTAACCACACTTCTTCATCGGGATTTTCTTCCCATGAAAAGACATATTGGATTCTCAAGAAAATAAAATTGCAGGTTGTGCAATATGATTGCTCGGATACCACTGTAATATCCCAAAATAGGGAAAATCAACAATAATGGGAATATCTTATAATATCCCAAAATTTGACTGCTTAGCAAGGCATGCTTGAAAAATGCATTTTTCAGGAATGTATGCTACATGATTGGAAACCAACCCTTGGATACTTTAGATATGACAATCTAATACCCAAACCCAAGAGGGGATAAAAAAAAAATCCTTCTAGGTGGGTTAAACAGGTCTCCCCACACCTAGTACAGTTGGAAAATGCCCAAGGAAGGGACTGCAGCAATGTGCAACAATACTACTTCAGAAATAATGCAGTTTTGCTAAGCAGTAGTAGGAGGCCCACATGGAGGCTCAATATGATTATTTATAACAACAAATCAGAGTTATATTGAAGCCCTTTGATTATAGAACAGAAAGCAATAGACTTTACATGAAGAAATACTCAAAATAAGAGGTTGCAACCATATGATATGAATGTACAAGCATGACAACATTATTTTATTAGCTGAAAAGAGTTGTAGATTACACTTCAGATCTAGAGCATATCTGTGTACAAAAAGATAGACATGTATCATATTTGTACACTATAGAGTCTCCTCTTCAAAGGCCCCTTGGGGTTTTCAGCAAAAAGTGAAGTACATGGAGTAGATCTGAGATCTAATGCAGCAGATCTGAAAAATGATTTAGAATTTATGACAAAAATACACTAGTATTCAGATCAGATCTGAATGGAACATGGATTAGATCTATAATCCATGGATCACCACAGTGAAGGTCAGATTCCCAACACTAGAGATCTCTCGTCCTTGAAGTGCCAAAAGACCCCGCACTTTATCCTTGCAAATAACATAATTCTGGAATATGGACTGCGTTGTAGGCTCTAGAACATGATGTGGCCTCAAGCCAAGATCTGAAAATGAGCTCTCCTCATCCAATACTCTCTTTCCAGGGGGATAGAAGGCTTTCCCACTGAAAAGAGGAACTATAATGGTTTAGATCTGAATAGATCTAGCCTCTAATTGCTACAGCTTACAAAGAAAACCAAACCCTCTACATGATCTACATTGTAGTTGGAAGAAGAGCTATGCCAATTTCCTGATAGTGGAAAATAAATGCAAGACTCCCTCAAGATCTACTCAAAGAAGGAGGTGGGATTCCCGATCAGGAACACCCAGTGCTAAACAGCACTATTCTCTACTAAACAACCAAGAGAATGAGAAATTTCTAAACATACATGTTCTTACAAAACAATATGTTCAACAACCTTCTTCTGTTGTTCTACTCTTTCTTTTATAGGATAAAAGTCTTGCAAAACCCTAAACCATCTCAAAGGTTTAGCTCCTTTCACATGTGTAGCCTCCAACTAGAACTGCATTGTGCATCTAGGAGTTACATTGCATCTAGACAGCGCTCTGGATTTGGTCCTGTTGATCCAGTCCATTGTCACAATCCCTTTCACACATAAGGGAGTTTTATTAAGGCAGCCCAGATTTAGCCTTGTTGACATGGGGAATTGATTTATTTTATTGTTTTAGGATTTTATTGATCCTCCTTTACAATTTTATTCATGAAAAAATAAAAATGAAACAAAATTGAATATTCCAATTAGCATGGGCTAGTTGGGAATATTACAGTATAGGTGGTGATTAAGGCTAACATACTCTGAGTGCCTAATATGAAGTTGAGTGGAGAAAATCATGAGTAATTGGCATTATTTTTGAAGATTTTATCATAAAGAATTGAAGGACACAACAAGGAGAAATTATAGGACGATTTTCCACCCTCCTTAACTCTCGAAGGCAGCCAAAGTATCCCCAAGGATTCTCTCCAAAAATTTGAATTCCAGAGGTAGCCAAGCAACTCAAGGACCAAAGTGCACTCAATATATGTTTACTTGGAGTCAAGTGGACTCAATCACTATTTTCAATGGAGATGTTGGTAGATTCCATATAGAATAAATAGAGAAGAGCTAGAGCTAGGAAGGGTTGATTATATTCAGAACTTTTTTGCAAGCTATTCAGCTTTTTATTATTGTACTCAAGGATTAAACTTTGAGAAATTTACGAGAATATTCTTTCATGAAATGAGCAGACTGATTTCATTTTATTGATTTAAGTTTCAGAGATCTAGGCATGTGGTATAAGGCCAAATCCATGTGCATCAGCCTCTCTATTGTACTTGTTGTTTGCTTTCTTCCATTCAGTTAGTTATTCTTCTGATAGTTTCATTGCTGCTTAGTTTTTTATTTCAGTGTGTTGCTGTAAGCTTCATTTTATTATGAGTAATAGAATAGAGAAGAAAAATCCAAGAGAAGTGGATCAAGACCTCCCTTCTCATCTCTTTCAATAGTGCTCGAGGAGGGTGAACCTTCCCACAGACCCAAAAAATTGATTTCTGTTCACTGTTTCTGAGAATATAGTAGAGTTGCATTACCATTTTCAGCCTTCCTTTTGTATTGTATTTTCACGCATTTGTCTATTTTTTGTGCATAGTGTTGCTATTAGAATATACATTGTGCCATCAGTGATCAATATCATTCCCTCATTTTTCATTTTAGTTGTCTCATTCCAAAAACTTTATATCATTCCATTAGGTCATGCTAAAAATTATTTCACTAATGGTAGCCTCCTCAATAAAAATTCACTCTCCCTCAAAGAAACACATTTGTTGACTCACTTCCATGTCTTTTTTAGCATAATAACACCTATGAAAAGATCATTTCACCATGTCTTGTCTCAGTTAAAAGTCAACCATGGAAATCAGGTTTCAAACCATGGAAACCAGGTTTCAAAGTCTCATTAGGTCATTATGACTTTGTCTTTCAAGGTCCAAAATGCATTATTCCATATCAATAAAGTAAACAAACACAAGAGAGTGACTCAATGACATTCTATTTTCATCTACAAAAGATCATCACTATGTAAATATCATATTTTCTAAGTTGTAATTTTGATTTCAAATGATTTTCATATCAAAATGTCATTTTGGTATGAAATCAAAAATGTAATTTATTTTTTATTTCAAAGGTAATTTTATCTTTTTCATATGTAATAATTCATTTTCTCGCTACCAAATCATGCAAAAATGAAATAAAGAAAAGCCAAACTCCATCAATTGATCAACCTAAAAAACAAAAGTCAGATGTCAAAGAGTATCTGTGTGAAAGTTTGAAAAATGAAAAGTGAACATAAGGAAAGTGTGTTTCTTAAGTCATAAATCAAATCCACTAGATTATTAAAGCCCTCAACACTTCAAGAAAAATCCCATTTGTCTCATGCATCCTCAAGAAAACTTCTACAAGAGAGAAATTTTGAATTTCAAAGTGTGGCTAGGCAAAACAGAGTCAGTAATTGTGCATTATCTCAGTCGATGCGTGTTTAGTAGAGATGTTGCACATTCAGGAGGGACGCTACGCATTTGGCCACTCGCTACGTGTTCACTCAGCAAGTGCCAGAAACACTATGTCAGCCTGCCACTCCACCAATTGATTCTCAATATTTGAAAATTGGTTCTTCAAAGCTTCATTTATCAGTAAGTAACCCAACCACCCTCTCCTTGATGTATTATTGTGCTTCAAGTCAAATTAAAACCTATTTCTAAAATAAGAAACCCTAGCACTTATCAAAATCTAATTCACTCCCTAAACCTAATCCCTAACTGTTATACACTTACCCTCACATCCCTAAAATCATTATCCCTTTTCCCTATCCCTATTCCATAAACAATCTCATCCCTAATAGCCCTAAGTCCTAGGGTTTTCACTTAGCTAGGATCCCTTCATATTCCCATTTCCTTCATCTCCCAACACTTCCCTTCACTTCATATTCCTTCATTTCATTCCATCATCCCTAGGGTTTTTGACACCAATCATGGCTGAAGAGGAGAACAGAAGGTCTAGTGAGGAAGAGAGATAGAAGAGAAAGCCATATAAGAAGGGATGGAAAGTCATCAGACATGAACCAACAACTACCATAGAGCTTATGGCATCTCCCCTCACTGTTTCATGCTTTAAACATGTAGGTTGTTTCGAATTTTGTGAAAAAGTGCAGAGAATCAAGTACCATCATATGTTGATAAGATTGTTCATCTCTAACCTTCATGAAAAATAGGTCACCCTTGCCGAGATCAATTTCAGTATGTCCACTAACATTATTGCAGTGGCTATAGGGATCCAAAATGTAGGGGAAGTATGGTTTAAACAAGGAAATATCAGTCATTATTATTATGAGCCATATCTTAAACCAAGGTACAAGAATGAAAAAAATATGATTTTTCCTTTCTCCAACCTCCTTGACAGATATGTCCCCATGATGAAAATCATCATGAAATACTTCACCTATGAGGGAAGGTTTTCTAGAATCTATTCCTATCATTATAACTCCTCATGCACTTCACTAGGGTTATAATGCTTCATATACCCTATTATATCTATCAGATCATTGATAAGATGACATTTATTACCGAAAAGAGAGATTATGATCATCAAATGTAGAGTCTCTTTCACCACTCCCTTATAAAAATTATAGTCATGCATCAACTTGATCAATTAAACATTCCATGGGACACCTTTATATCCAATGAGATTTTCACTGCTCCACCTATTCAGCATGGCCAGAATGTACCTTCATCATCTCATCATCCCTCATCTATCCCTCCATCT
Source organism: Pinus albicaulis (assembly GCA_034641835.2). Taxonomy (NCBI): domain Eukaryota; kingdom Viridiplantae; phylum Streptophyta; class Pinopsida; order Pinales; family Pinaceae; genus Pinus; species Pinus albicaulis. Next base: position 150,603 of record JAXQQM020058988.1, read on the forward strand.
TAGCCTACTATTCATACATAATTACTAGATCATCTCCCTCCACCTCATTCACCTCACATTGAGCCTTCTTCTTCACCTTTTTACAGCCCGTCATTATCATCACATCGTGATTTTGATTCATCAAGCAGTGATGAGGACATTGAGGAAAACTGGGCTAGTTTGGCTGAGGTGGCACCATTGCCCAAAACTTACCAGAGAGGCTATACTAATGTGTTTTCTTCACTTGGAGTGGAAGGGGCCATGCCTCTTCATCGACACAGCAAGTAGATAAAGGTAAGGAAAAGGTGATAGAGTAAGCTATTCATGATGAGGAGGACAATCATGAAACAGAGAAATAATTTCAGTTGATTGACCTAGGTGAGGAAGATGAAGAAAAAATAACCAATGCAGTAATTAAAGGTAAATAGGCTAATATTAGTGAGCTCCAAACTAATTTAGAGAGGGCTAAATATGTGATTCATTTTCTTGAGAAAGAAAATCAACAGCTGAAGACCAAGCAAGTCATCAATGAGGTAAAATGCATCAAAGCACGGAAAGAGGAAGAGAAGGCTAAAGCCTTGCTTGAGGAAACATTTGAAAATTTTGGTGAACTAGATGATGATGAGGATCAGCCTCCAAGATAGATACCTAGGACTAAAGGGTTGAAAAGAGCTCTAGCCCTAGAGAGACAAAGGGAAGTTGAGCTAGGAGACCAACTTACACTAAATGAATAGTTTGCTATAGAAATAAATGAGCATAGAGAATCATGGCTTGGTAGAGTCAACCAACACTTGGAGAAAATCTCGTCCAAGGGTCAAAAGGACAATGAAATTCAGAGAAAAATGGCAAAGCATTATTCCATGAGGAACAAAATTGCAAGGGCCAAGCTCAAACGAGCCCATGCAAAAATTGAAGCCTTGACCAAGAAAGAAGATAAAGAGAAGTTAGATATACTTGTTGAGGTGTCCCTCCTAGCCTCAAACACTTTATTAGCAAGAACCCTAACAATTTGGACAAAATTTTTGCAAACTCAGCATTTGTACCTTTCTTTGTTTTTTATATTATTTTATACATAGAAAATTTTCTAAACGCGTAGTGCCTTGGATGCTACGATATTTTTTGGGGCATAAAAAGGACAAATGGCCACCAACATAAATTTTTTAATGATGAGGACATAAACTGTGTGAATTTTCAAAGTTTTTGGAGGAGAACTGGTCCATCAAAAAGTCACAAAACCATCAAAAATTCATGTTTCTGCCTCAAAATCTACTTGGTCGCTGTGCATTTACTAGTCCTGGGAGAAGTGGTTTTTGACAGGGAAAATGGGAATCATTTTGAAAACTAGAAGTATTTTTGGAAATCAGACTCGAACATCTTTACAATGAGCCATCATGGATTAGATTTGGATACCGGGAAGGCACACAAATTTAGCCTTGAATGAAGGTCATTATATCTTCCTGGACGCTACGCGTTTTACAAGGAAATTGTGTTTTTGCAGTCTTCAGAAATTTTCTGAGTTTCACTCCAGTTTTGGCTTTTACCTTGGGAAACATTGAATTTACCTATCTAAATGATGAATATTAATGCAATTATTATTTTTTTACTATTTACTATGGTAAATACATTAGGTAAATCAAGCATATGGGGTGTAATGAATCACTTCACTTGAGATAGGAATGAGTCACTTTTCTCATCCTATACTCTAGCTATCAGTTCAACTCTTTGTGTAATATCTCCCTCACCTCATGGATTCAACCCCAGAGGATGAGTGGAGGTGGTTTTCATGTCTATTTAGCTCATTTTTTCACATGATTCAAAGGTTGGAATCATTTTCATTTTGCTACTTGATCAAGGGAACTTGTACTCAGTTTTGGCCAAGCTAATAAAGAGGAGTTGCAGCTACATATATGGGATACCCGTGGTATTGAATTTATTTCATTGTTACTTATTGTTGGAAATATGATGCTGAGTGTTTTCCTTGATGGCAACCCACTTGATGAAGATGATGGCAACCTACTTGATGAAGTTGTGTTTGATAGAATATGTCTTGATGAACTTGTCAAATGATGTATCTACAGTGAGTACAGAAGGTAATGAAGAAAGGAATTCAGTATGTGCTAGATCTATGATGAAAAGAGTATGTCTCAAGGAATATGCGGATTTGTCTAGGAGAAGTCGCGTATGCACGCGGGAAATAACGTGCCAAGTCGTGTATGTGCAAAAGCGCTCATAAAGTGCAAAACTAGGGGTAACCACCATGGTATTAACCCATTGTATTGAGTAATGATTCGTCTATGTGACCCCGCCCAGGAATACCATTGAAAGTAATGTGGTTTTGACTCATGGTATTGATAAAGGGTAAACCTATATAAGGAGAAGAAATTCATTGTGCAAAGGGTGTGCATGTGTCTGGGTTTTAATGAATACTTCACTCTGAAGTATATCTGCATGGTGGAACTTTGCTCTTAATTGATAGATCTGATTATATAATGTATCTATGAACATAATGAAGGTCCAAGATCTCTAGATCTTGAAATGGTGAAACTCTTGGATGATATGAAAAGAAGTGATATAGACCTGGCGCAAATCTGTTGAAGAAGTTGAAGAAATCCGGGTAAGTTCATAGATCTGGTCTGTTCTGCAAAGTTTATCTTTTATAGATCAATACGCAGGTTCGCTTCACTGAAGGCGTGTGTATACGCTGATATATTTCAACAAAGGCGTGTATGACCTGTTAGGGTTTTTCTAAAAAGTTGCACGAATGTATATGCGGGTTGTCTTCAGTGAAAGCGCGTATATACGCGGATCCATCTAAAGAAAAGCGTGTATGATATCTGAACTGATGGTTGCTCATGGTTGAATGTGTTTCTGCATACTTATTCTGAAGTTTGGGTTATCTCTGATATACTGATTACAATGGTTTCACTGTTCGGTTTAGAAGCATTGGGCAAAGTATGTTTGTTGATAAGTGAAGGGTTGTGTTGGAGCTGTTTGATCCAGTTTGAAAATTGATGAAACGAGGTCTGCAGTGGATCTGAGGGTTGAAGCCTTCAGTCTGATAATAGAAGCTTTCTGTCAGCAGAGGCTGGTGCTAATATCAGGGGGTAGTAGCTCCCTTTCAGGTGAGACTAGTAAACGAGAGCAGGGAGTTGAAGCTCCCTTCCAGGTGAGGCTGGTAAACAAGAGAAGGTTGTAGCCTTCTGCAGGTGGGTGCCTGCGTACTGGTATAATTCTGCACCAGTACATGATTGTAAGAAGTTTTTCTTTATAATAAAATATTGAAGGTTGAGCAACGGCAGCGGTGGTTTTCTCCCGACTTGGGTTTCCACCTAAAAATCATGGTGTTCATATGTGATGCTTTTGTGTGATGTTTCATTCTATCATTACTTCACATGTCTACTGCTATATAAACATCTGATGAATAAATACATGCAAGGATCTTAGTAAAGAATTGATTGTTTATTAATATCTTTGTGCATACGCGAGTTTCATAAAGGGTATCCTCGTATATACGCGAGTCTGTACCAGGAAAGTAGCGTATGGGTTTTAGAAGCAAGAAAAATTAAAAGTTTTGAATATGTAGTAAATACTGATTCACCCCCCCTCTCAGTATTTTTCCCAACAAATGGTATCAGAGGAGGTCCTTCTGAAAAAGCTTAACCGCTAGAAGGAAGATCAAGCAGGATGAGCAATCACGAGGGAACAACATCTATCAAACCTCTGCTCTTCAACGGAAGCAATTTAATATTCTAGAAAATAAGGATGAGATCCTATCTTTAGTCTATGGGAGCATATATATGGGCCATCGTTGAACAAGGATATCAATATCTAGCTGCTACACCAATAGATCCAACTGAAAGAAAGAATTATGAATCAAATGAAAAAGCGGTCAATGCTATAACTGGAAGTCTAACTGAAGCATAATTTTTCAAATTCATGCAGCTAAATACAGCAAAGGAGATATGGGACAAAATCATCCTAAGCTATGAAGGTGATGCAAAGGTAAAAAGTGCAAAACTTCAATCTCTCAGAATTGAGTATGAAAATTTAAAAATGCATAGTGATGAGAATATTTCTAGTTTCTTTTTACGTGTTGATGATGTTGTAAACTGTATGAAAAAATTGGGAGAAACAATAACCGAATCCACTTTGGTTGAGAAAATTTTGAGATCACTAACGGCCAAGTTTGAGTCAAAAGTTTCTGCTCTTGAAGAAAAACAGGACCTTCAAAATCTTACTATGGTGCAACTTCATGGCATATTGACTGCATATGAAATGAGGAGAGGAGGACCATCTGAAGTCAAAGAAGTTGTTTTTAAAGCTTCTACAAAAGGGAAAGAAGTTCAAAAACCGGAAGGGTCAGGATATATCTCAGAAGAAGATGAGGCAAACTTCGTGAGAAGACTCCAACTAGGAACCAGAAGATTCTAAGGTAAGCTTCCTTTCAAATGTTTAATTGTGGAAGAGTTGGTCATTATGCTGCAAAATGTCCTTATAAAGAAACATCTGCTAAAGAGAAAAAAGTAGCAAGAAGAAATAAGAACCGATCTAGCACTAAGAAAAGCTACTATACAAATGAAGACAGTGATGGGTTATCTGACAGTGAGGAAGAATGTGAACAAGATCTTAGACTTCTCATGGCATTTGAAAATAATTCTAGAGATGATAAGGATGCTTTTATGGATGCTCTAGATGACAATGATTTTCTTGATCAAAACAATCAACTCAAAATATGCTTGGAAGAAAGTAAAATAATCATAGAGACTTTGAAAAGGCAGAATGAAGAAGCAAAGAAACATAATGAAAAATTAGAATGTGAAGTAGTAAGTCTAAGAAAAGAACTTGAGAAAGTAAAGACTCTGAATCTTAGATTTGCTAAAGGATCCGAAACCTTAGATGAGATTATCAAGGTTCAACGATCTCCTCTGATTAAGACAGGTCTTGGATACACCGGAGAATCCTCTCAGGCTTCAGCACCAAATTATCTAAAAGCAGCTACAACTGGTTTACTACATTCAACCACTCAACAAGGGAATAAAGAATCTTTACAGGTAAAGCATGATCATCACAATACAAGGAACACTAACAGGGATATCTCTCAAAGAAGCAACAATCAACAGGTAAATTCAACTAGAAGATTTCATGATCGCAGAAATTTCTACTTCAATGGAAAATGTTTCTCATGTCACAATTTTGGTCATAAAGTTGTTCAATGTGTTGCATATAAAACCATCATGATAAGAGAAGCAAGAAAGAAAAGGATGGATATTGAACCAAAAAAGAACACCTATAAAAAATTTTCTCCTCTTCAAAATTAAGTTGAATGTTCTTATTGCAATAACTTTGGCCATGAAGAATCTGAATGCAGGAGCAAAGTCCAACCTAAACAACTTTTTCCTTCAAGTTCCAAAGTATGGAAAAAGAAGGAATTACAGGTTGAAAATTGTGGGATAGTGTTATTTGCAGAAGGTGAAGAAAATCAATGGTACATTGATAGTGGGTGCTCAAGACACATGACAGGTGACAAAATAAAACTTCTTTCATATAATGCTCTAGAAAAGGAAAAGAAAGTTACATTTGGAAATGATAATCAACAAATTAAAGAAAAGGGTCCGTGTTTCTAAAAGAAAAGGTGAAGGCTAATGATGTCAGTATGTATGGACTAAAGATGTATGGACTAAGGCACAACTCGTTACAAGTCAATGTCATTGTGATCAAGGCATGTGCATATTCTTGGGCCCAAAAATGTGTGGTTCAGATTTGGATATAGGTAGAAATGATATAAAAGCAAGTAACCCACAAACTCATATTGAAGAACTGCAAAGATCAATGTTACTTGAGCAAATCTTTCAGAAAATTAAGCAGTGGCATAGAAGGTCACATATAAGCTTCAAATCAACAAAGCAAGCGTACTTCAAGCTGTCAGTGGTCTTCCAATATTACTCTCACCAAAATATCATATGAAAATCCCTACCAATTTGGTGTTGCATTCAGAGGCACAATTTAATGCCAAAGAAGGATCATCAAGTAGGCCTCTTGAACTTGTTCATACTGACATTTGTGGACCTATGAGGAAAACGTCACCACGTGGAGAAGAATACTATATCTTATTTATTGATGATTTCTCTAGAATGTGTTGGATTGGGTTGCTTAAACACAAAGATGAAGCATTGATAAATTTCAGATCTTCAAAGCACTGGTTGAAAATGAATTGGATCTAAAAATCAAATGTCTTAGATCTGATCGAGGAGGAGAGTATACATCAAATGAATTCTTTGAATTTTGTGAACAACATGGCATAAAGAGATAGTTCTCTGTAGCAGGCACTCCACAACAAAATGGCGTAGCTGAAAGAATGAATAGAATAATTCAACAAATGGCTAGAGCTATGCTTGATGATTTTGGAACCCCTGACATGTTCTGGGGAGAAGCAGCACATACAGCAGCAAATATTCTCAACAAGGCACATGTTCGGGTAAATAGTGACAAAACTCCATATGAACTTCCGATGGTACCTTCCTTTGTAGCATTTTTAATTTCAAAGTAAATGCTTTATCAAAAATAATGATGAAAAGCTTGGCAAGTTTGATCCTAGATCAGATGAAGGTATACTTCTTGGTTACTCATCTACAAGCAGAGCATACAAATGTTACAATAAAAGGCTTCGAAAGATTGTCGAATGTATTGATGTTGTCATTGATGAGTCTCCTACAGCTCCTAAAGAAGAAAAACAAGCAACAGAAGAAGATGATGGTGATTTTTGTTCTTCTACATGAAATGGAAATGATATAGACAGTGGATCCAATGAAGAACCTAAAGATGATTTATCAGAGAAAGCTCCATCCAGATATGTTCAAAAGAATCATCCGAAATCTCAAATTTTGGGAAACAAGGAATCCGGTGTACAAACAAGGAGGACTCTTGTAGGATCTTCTAGCTATTTGGCATTCCTATCCACAATTGTGTTGGCAATATGATGCAGAGTGTTGTCCTTGATGGCAACCCACTGGATGAAGATGATGGCAACTTACTTGATGAAGTTGTGCTTGATAGAATATGGTTTGATGAACCAAATCTGATGTATCTACAGTGTGTACAGAAGGCAATGAAGAAAGGAATTCAGCATGTGCTAATTCTATGATGAAAAAGAGTATGTTTCTTGGTATACGCGGATTGGCCTAGGGAAAGTCGCGTATGCATGCGGAAAGGAACGTTCCAAGTAGCGTATGGGCTAAAGCGCTCAAAAAGTGCAAAACCAGGGGTAACCACCATGGTATTGACCCATTGTATTGGGTAATGATTCGCCTAATTGACCCCGTCCAGGAATACCATCGGAAGTAATGTGGTTTTGGCTCATGGCATTGAAAAAGGGTAAACCTATATAAGGAGAAGAAATTCATTGTGCAAATCATGAGTGTGGGTGCAAGATGTCTGAGCTTGAATGAATACTTCTCTCTGAAGTATATCTGAATGGAAAGGGTTACAGTTGAATGATAGATCTGAATGCATGATGCTCCAATGAAGAAATGATGAAGAAGGGAATCTAGATCTGGAATGTATTTGTATTGGCTAGATCTGTCTATGGAATGATTAGATCTGAGATGAGGCGAACATCTGTCTGAAGTAAAGGGTAAAAATCTGTGTGATGTATCTGTTCTGAAAAATTGCAATGACCTAAATGTTTGAAGAACCATACGCTTGTTTTCCGCAGAGGAAGCGCGTATATATGCGGCTTCGCTGAAGAGAAAGCGCGTATGCGCAATGTAATTGGATCTATAATATGTATAGAAGTATACGCTGGTTTATGTGAACGGAATCGCGTATATATACGACATCAGTGAAAGGAAAGCGCGTATGAAAACTAGGGTTTGCTGAAGTCTGTGGTAAGAAATGTCTGATCTGTTCTGCTGGTTTACTGATATCTGTCAGTGAGTTATATGTATCTATTTCATGGTTGACTGTGCTTAAAAGTATGGAAAGGGTCCAGTCTGAAAATATGATGAAACGTGGCCTGCAAGTTGTGTTATAAAGGAAGCTTTGGATCCAGTGTGAAAATTGATGAAACGTGGTCCATAGAGGTGCTGAGGGTTGTAGCCTTCAGTCAGGGGGTTGTAGCTCCCTTCCAGGTGAGGCTGGTAAATGAGATCGGGGGGTCGTAGCTCCCTTCCAGGAGAGGCTGGTAAACGAGTCAGGGGGTTGGAGCTCCCTTCCAGGAGAGGCTAGTAAACGAGCGCAGGTGGGTGCCTGCGTGCTGGTAGGAGTCTGCACCATCACATATGTTGTAAGATGTTTTTCTTTATAATAAATTATTGAAGGCTGAGCAACGGTAGCGGTGGTTTTCTCCCGACTTGGGTTTCCACCTAAAAATCCTGGTGTTCATGTGTGATGCTTTGTGTGATGGTTTATTATGTTCTTACTACACATGTTTACTGTTTATTAAACATCTGATGAATGAATGATGGAATGATATAAGTGAATAATTAATGACATAATTAGATCTCTGTGTATACGCTAGTTTCTTAAAGGGTATCCGCGTATATACGCGAGTCTGTATCAGGAAAGTCGCATATGGGTTTTAGAAGCAAGAAAAAGTAAAAGTTTTGAATATGCTGTAAATACTGATTCACCCCCCCCTCTCAGTATTTTTCCCAACAAATTGAACCCCAAAATGTCAATCAAGCTAGCAAAGATGAATGTTGGATTCAAGCCATGAATGAAGAGCTTGATCAAATTGGAAAGAATCACACTTGGGAATTGGTACCAAGACCACATGATAAAAATGTCATTGGAACCAAATGGATATTCAAGAACAAGTTAAATGAAAATGGGGATGTTATAAGAAACAAAGCCAGATTGGTTTGCAAAGGGTACACTCAACAAGAAGGTATAGACTTTGAAGAAACTTTTTCTCCTGTAGCTAGACTTGAAGCTATAAGAATGTTTCTTGCTTTTTCAAGTTCTCAACAAATCAAAGACTATCAAATGGATGTCAAATCTGCTTTCCTCAATGGTGATCTTGAAGAAGAAGTTTATATAGAACAACCATAGGGATTCATTTTTGGAAATGATAAGAATCTTATTTGTAAACTTAAAAAGGCTCTATATGGTCTCAAACAAGCTCCAAGGGCATGGTACTATCGTCTTGACAAATATCTCCATCAACAAGGATTTTCAAAGGGGTTTGCTGATAGCAACTTATACACAAAAATTGAACATGACAAACTTTTGATTGTGATTGTATATGTTGATGATATCATTTTTGGGAGTAATGAAGAATCCTTGAGTCAAAAATTTTCTTTTGTTATGCAGTAAGAATTTGAGATGTCTTTACTTGGGGAACTAACATTCTTTATTGGCTTGCAAATGCATCAAACTACAGATGGTATATTCCTATCACAAGAAAAATATCTTAAGCAAATTTTGAAGAAGTATGGCATGGAAGAATGCAAGCATGTAAGTACACCAATGATAACCGGATGCAATCTCAGTTCTCATGATGATTCTCCCATGGTGAATCAACTAGAATACAGATCAATGATAGGAAGTCTGATTTATCTCACTGGGACTAGACCAGACATTATGCATGCTGTTGGGATTGTTGGACGATTCCAAGCTAATCCAAAAGAGTCTCATCTTCAGGTTGTCAAAAGAATATTCAAATATTTGCAAGGAACTTAAGACTTTGGACTATGGTATCCAAAGAATGCCGATCTTACTCTTCATGCTTACTCTAATGCAGATTGGGCTGGAAATGTTGATGATCGAAAAAGCACAAGTGGTGGTGCATTCTATATGGGGCCCCGGTTGGTATCTTGGTTCAGCAAGAAGCAAAGTTCTATTGCATTATCTACAGCTGAAGCAGAATATGTGGCTGCCGCATCTTGTTGCACTCAACTCCTTTGGATGATGCAAACCTTGGGAGATTTTCAAATCAAATGTACTTCTCCTATCTCCATTATGTGTGATAATACAAGTGCCATCAGTATCTCAAAGAATCCTGTTATGCATTCGAAGACCAAGCACATTCCCATCAAGTATCACTTCTTATGTGAACAAGTGCTTGAACAAAAGGTGAAGTTGGAGTATGTTCCCTCCAAAGAACAAGTTGCTGATATCTTTACCAAACCTCTGCCCAGGGAAGCGTTCGAGTATCTAAGACAGAAGCTGGGAGTATTCTCTGCCAGTCAAAAGAACAAATCTGCATAAATTCAGAAGATTAAATTGGATACGCGTGTTTCCTGAAACATAGTAGCGTATATACGCGAGTATATGAATACAAAGTCGCGTATGGATAGCTGCTGACTTTTTTTTTTGGTTGGGGTCAGCATTTTGCAGTACTTTTTGATTTTCTGGTTATGATTATTTCTGACAGAGCATTTGATGAAAAGAAGACAGGCACATGAAGGAAAAAATTCAGGGGGAGATGAAGGAATGTGAAGTTTTTCCATGTTTCACTTTTCATACGCGGGTTATGTGAATAAAAGCTGCGTATACACACAATTTCCTGCAGACATAGTCACGTATGCATTGATGCTGAGGAAATTTTTACAGCAGCTGAAGACCAGGAGTACCAGTTCAGGGGGAGAATCAGTCTGACTACTGATAATTGTTGCACAAGCTAAGGAGGAGCTTTGGTCATTTAGAAAGGATGCATTGGATGCAAATTTTCAAGGGGAGCAGTAGCCTTGCTGGGTGTAATGCATTGTTGGCATTATGATGATTCTGAAATGTAATCTCTTTCTTGAGGTCTTTTTGGTAGTAGTCATGAAAAGACATATTTGTAATTTGATAAAAAGGGCTTGATGAGACCCATGATGTAAAATTGTAATATTTAGTCATGTAAGGACTTGTTCATTTTGTAAACCCACTTGGTTGGGTAGCTGATTCAAAGTGTGTAAACCCACTTGGTTGGGTACTTGAGTCTCATATATAAATCCACTTGGTTGGATCTTTGATGTAAGTATGAGTCCTTGATGCTAGGAAAGTCATAGAGTCATATACTTCATTGAAAAATATGATTGAAGATTCGGTATGAACTCAGGGGGAGCTTGGTCACTTCAGTGTACATCAGATCTGCAGAATGCTTCCTTCTACATGAGGAGAAAAACCTTGTGTTGGTTTTGATCCGCCCTTTGCCCTTGATGTCAAAGGGGGAGAGTGACATGGTGTTTGAATTCTTAATGTAGTGACATGGTGTCATTGTATTCTTAATGTATCTATCTGTTGTGGTGATCAAACACCATCGTGGTTGCCATCAAGTCCAAAGGGGGAGATTGTTGGCAATATGATGCTGAGTGTTGTCCTTGATGGAAACCCACTTGATGAAGATGATGGGAACCTACTTGATGAAGTTGTGTTTGATAGAATATGTCTTGATGAACTTGTCAAATGATGTATCTACAGTGAGTACAGAAGGTAATGAAGAAAGGAATTTAGTATGTGCTAGATCTATGATGAAAAGAGTATGTCTCAAGGCATACGCGGATTTGTCTAGGATAAGTCGCGTATGCACACGAGAAATAACGTGCCAAGTCGCGTATGGGAAAAAGCGCTCATAAAGTGCAAAACCAGGGGTTAACCACCATGGTATTGACCCATTGTATTGAGTAATGATTCGTCTATGTGACCCCGCCTAGGAATACCATCGAAAGTAATGTGGTTTTGACCCATGGTATTGATAAAGGGTAAACCTATATAAGGAGAAGAAATTCATTGTGCAAAAGGTGTGCATAAGTCTGGGCTTTAATGAATATTTCACTCTTAAGTATATCTGCATGGTGGAACTCTGCTCTTAATTGATAGATCTGATTCTATAATGTATCTATGAACATAATAAAGGTCCAAGATCTCTAGATCTTGAAATGGTGAAACTCTTGGATGATCTGAAAAGAAGTGATGAAGACCTGGCACAAATCTGTTGAAGAAGTTGAAGAAATTTGGGTAAGTTCATAGATCTGGTCTGTTCTGCAAGTTTATCTTTTATAAATCAATACGCAGGTTCGCTTCACTGAAGGCACGTATATACACGGATCTATTTCAACAAAGACGCGTATGACCTGTTAGGGTTTTTCTGAAAAGTTGCACGAATGTATACGCGGGTTGTCTTCAGTGAAAGCGCGTATATACGCGGGTCCATATAAAGAAAAGAGCATATGATATCTGAACTGATGGTTGCTCATGGTTGAATGTGTTTCTGCATACTTATTCTGAAGTTTGGGTCATCTCTGATATACTGATTACAGTGGTTTCACTGTTCGGTTTGGAAGCATTGGGCAAAGTATGTTTGTTGATAAGTGAAGGGTTGTGTTGAAGCTGTTTGATCCAGTTTGAAAATTGATGAAATGTGGTCTGCAGTGGATCTGAGGGTTAAAGCCTTCAGTCTAATAATAGAAGCTTTCTGTCAGCAGAGGCTGGTGCTAATATCAGGGGTTAGTAGCTCCCTTCCAGGTAAGACTGGTAAATGAGAGCAGGGGGTTAAAGCTCCCTTCCAGGTGAGGCTGGTAAACAAGAGAAGGTTGTAACCTTCTGCAGGTGGGTGCCTGCGTGCTGGTATAAGTCTGCACCAGTACATTATTGTAAGAATTTTTTCTCTATAATAAAATATTGAAGGCTGAGACAACAACAGCGGTGGTTTTCTCCCGACTTGGGTTTCCACCTAAAAATCATGGTGTTCATGTGTGATGCTTTTGTGTGATGTTTCATTCTGTTATTACTGCACATGTCTACTGCTATATAAACATCTGATGAATGAATACATGCAAGGATCTAAGTGAAGAATTTATTGTTTATTAATATCTCTGTGCATACGCGAGTTAAGTAAAGGGTATCCGCGTATATACGCGAGTCTGGTTCAATAAAGTAGCGTATGAGTTATTAAAGAATGAAAAAGTAAAAAGATCTAAGTAAATCCTAAATACTGATTCACCCCCCCTCTCAGTATTTTTCCAACACTTATTTTGTCACATATGTTTGAATGTGTTGTTCATCTTCATTCTCATTCCTATGTTATGATATTTTATAAGTTAGAAAGTCAGAATACATGCAAGCCATGCTCTGTTTTGGGTAATTGATCATATTTTGTTTCATTATATTTTTTCCGAGAGAAATAAATCTCTTATGCTTCCATCAACCTCCTTACATTTTATAAACCATTCCATAACCATTATCTTCAAGTGATTGGAATTATACCTACCTTGCCCCATTCATCCCTGCAACCCTATATCTATTGCCCTGACCTAGCCTCTCCTTGACCTAATTCCATTATCCACTCATTTACCCAACCAAAACCAAATCAAAACAACCCCTTGCACTCATTACCTAGCCTAAAACCCTAATTTATCCAGCCCTCATGGCTGTGATCCTTTCGAGAGAGCCCTCTCCATCTTGATAGGGCTAGCTTTCAAGTCAAAAGCTTTGGTTTGTGGTTACCTGTATTGTGATTCCCTCCTTAGCCTTGGGAATATGGTGGAGTGATAACACACCAGTGTCATTGTTGGGGAACAAAGAGAAAATTTTTTATGTGGGTGTATGACAAAGATCAGATCTAATTGTCGATGGTGAACAACGATCAAGCACAAGAATTTTATGCTTCATTCACCTGGCGACTCCAGTGTCGAAAAATCCCAAGATTCAAAATTCTCATGGTGACTCCACTCTTCAAGAACCAATATCCTGCAGAACTTATTGGTGACTCATGGTTGTCAAAATGGAATTGATTGCTCGAAGGTATGCACCTATGAATCGAGCTCATATTCCTAGTTTTCCAAACCGTATTCCTCGTATAGATTGGAAATCAGGATTGTCAAAGTTTAAGGGTCAAGACAGTGAAGATGCTAGTTTGCATTTGGTAAAATTTCGTTTTCATATTCATAGACTAAATATTGAGTTTCATATATATTTTTTGATGAATATTTTTATGGCTACCTTGGAGGAAAAAACGAGATCATGGTATGAGGATCTACCATCTGCTAGTTTATATTCTTTAAAGGACTTTCATTCAATTTTATTTCAACATTATCAAATCTCTAATTATTCCTTGTTGATGATTGATAGTTTTTGTGAGATCTCTAATAATTTCATTGAGTTTCTTGAAAATTTGTATGGGGAAGAAGAATGTTTAGATGATGAGATCATAGAATCCCTTCATCTTTTTTCTTCCCAACAAGAATCATAAGTTTCCTCCTTGGATGAAGAGATTCTTAAGCCTTTGCATGAGAACCCTTTTCATCACCAACAAGAATCAACAACCCCCTCCTTAGATGAGATAGACTGGGACCAAGAAAGAAAAGTGCCAATTCCTGATCATGAAAATAAAAATCACAAAATCAATGTAAATTTCTTTAAGTATCAGTCTTCTCCTTTGTCTGAAGATGAAATAGATCAACTCCTAAAAAATTATGTTACAGCCCAAGCGAATGTAGATTTGGAGCTCTTACATTGTACACACAATCAAGAATGTGTGAGTAAAGCATCTTCCATTATTGAAAATGAAAGGCTGGGTTTGAATGATAATATTCATGAGATTGATGAATCCATACAAGTTGTTATGAGTAAACCGATTTGTGATGATGATTTCCTACAATGATATCAGCTAACAGATATTTTTTTCTTTCATGAAGAGGATAGGGATGTCATGTTTAACAATCTTGAAGAATGTTTTCTATTTAAGGATGAATTAGAATATGAATTTGTGGAAAATGATCCTGAAAGACACAATATGCAAGTGATAGAATCAGAGTTTCCCATGCTTCAGGAATTTGCAGCCAACATTCAGATAGCAGAAATTCATACTTCCCTATGCTCTTCTATGGATCAACAACCAAGTGTTCTTTTAGATCATAGTGAAGAGTTCTTTTATTTTTGCTGAGTCTCAAGACAAGGTAACATTTCATCTTTTTGAATATCCTTTTACTGATTTACTACAGTTAGCATGGAAGATGTATTTTATTTTTTTCAGCGACTAGAAGCACATATTCAGTAGACACTTGGAGTGGCTTAGTTTTTGTATTTTTTTCTTGCTCGAGGAAAATGAGAGAAAAATTTCAGTAATTAGCCATCTGCTGGATTGGTTACACTAGAACGATCATTTCACATGATTATACATATGTCTTCAACATGTAGGTGGTTGTCATTAGGATTTGAAGTCCTCAGGTCTCAGTTATGTACTACCATCAATAATTTTAGTAATTTCTTTATTTGAGTCAGTTTCATTCAGTTTTTGTCATTGAGTTGTCAAATAGTCAATCCTGCATTTCAGTTTCAGTTATTTTTTACCATATTGGCCCAATGGAAGAAGCACTGGTCTGCTCAACTCATATATATGTGGTTCTTGACACATCTGTTAGAGCTACCATCTCCAATAAGGCCAATTTTAGTGTCAAAATATACATTATTCCATCAATGATCAATATCATTCCCTCATTTTTCATTTTAGGTGTCTCATTCCGAATTTTTTATATCATTCCACTAGGTCATGCTAAAAATTGTTTCACTGATGGTAGCCTCCTTAATATAACCTCACTCTCCCTCAAAGAAACACATTTGCTGACTCACTTCCATGTTTTATTGAGCATAATAACACCTATGAAAAGATCATTTCATGATGTCTTGTCTCAGTTAAAATTCAACCATGGAAATCAGGTTTCAAAGTCTCATTATGTCATTAAAGTTTTGTCTTTCAAGGTCCAAAATGCATTATTCCATCTCAATAAAGTCATAAAACACAAGAGAGTGAGTCAATGACATTCTATTTTCATCTACCAAAGATCAGCACCATGTAAATATCATATTTTCTAGGTTGTGATTTTGATTTCACATATTTTCATATCAAAATGTCATTTTGATATGAAATAAAAAATGTAATTTATTTTTTATTTCAAATGCAATTTATGTTTTTCAGATACAATAATTCATTCCCTAGCTGCCAACTCAAGTATTCATGCCAAAATGAAATAAAGAAAAGCCAAACTCCATCAGTTGTTCAACCTGCAAAACAAAATTCAGATGTCAAAGAGTATTAGTGTGAAAGTTTGAAAAATGAAAAGTGAACATAAGGAAAGTGGGTTTTTTAAGTCTTAAATCAAATCCAATAGAGTATTAAAGCCCTCAACACTTCAAGGAAAAACCCATTTGTCACATGCATCCATAAGCAAACTTCAGCAAGAGAGAAATTTTTAATTTCAGAGTGTGACTAGGAAAAACAAAGTTGGTCGTTGCCTGTTCAGGAGACACCCTACCGGTTCAGGAGGGACGCTATGTGTTCAGAAACTTGTTGCACATTCACTCAGTAAGTGCCAGCAACACTTTTTCATCCTACCAATCCACAAATTAATGCTCAATATTTGAAAATTGGTTCTTCAAAGCTTCATTTATCAGTAAGTAACCCAACCACCCTCTCCTTGATGTATTATTGTGCTTCAAGTAAAATTCAAACCTATTTCTAAAACAAGAAACCCTAGTACTTATCAAAATATAATTCAATCCCTAAACATAATCTGTAACTATTATACACTTCGCCTCACATCCCTAAAATCATTATCCCTTTTCTCTATCCCTATTCCCTAAACAATCTCATCCCTAATAGCCCTAAGTCTTAGGGTTTTCACTTACCTAGGCTCCCTTCATATTCCCATTTCCTTCATCTCCCAACACTTCCCTTCATTTCATATTCCTTCATTTAATTCCATCATCCCTAGGGTTTTTGACACCAAAATGGATAAAGAGGAGAAAATAAGGTCTAGTGAGGAAGAGAGACAGAAGAGAAAGCCATACAAGAAGGGAGGGAAAGTCATTATACATGAAATAGAAATTACCAGAGAGCTTGTGACATATCCCGTCACTGTGTCATGCTTTAAACATGTAGGTTGTTTCAAATTTTGTGAAAAAGTGCAAATAATCCAGTACCATCCTATGTTGAAAAGATTGTTCATATCTAACCTTCATGAAAAACAGGTCACCCTTATTGAGATCAATTTCACCATGTCCATTGACATTATTGCAGCTCCTATAGGTATCCCAAATGTAGGGGAAAGATGGTTTAAACAAGGAAATCTCAATCATTATTATTATGAGCCATATCTTAAACCAAGGTACAAGAATGAAAAAAAATTATTTTTCCTTTCTCCAACCTCCTTGATAGATATGTCCCCATGATGAAAATCATCATGAAATTCTTCACCTGTGAGGGAAGGTTTTCTAGACTCTAGTCCTATCATATCTGGCTCCTCATGCACTTCACTAGGGTTAGAATGCTTGATATACCCTATTATCTCTATCGGAGCATTGATAAGATGGCATTTATTTCCCAAAAGAGAGATTATGATCATCAAATGTAGAGTCTCTTTCACCACTCCCTTATCAAAATGATAGTCATGCATCAACCTGATCAATTAAACATTCCATTGGACACCTTTGTATCCAATGATATTTTCACTACTCCACCTATTCAACATGGCCAGAATGTAACTTCATCATCTCATCCCCCCTCATCTATCCCTCCATCTCAATCTACTATCCATACATCACTACCATATTAGCTCCCTTCACCTCATTCACCTCACATTGAGCCTTCTTGTTCACCTTTTTACAACCCTTCATCATCATCACATCATGGTTCTGGGTCATCAAGCAGTGAGGAGGACATTGAGGAAAAATGGGCTAGTTTGGAAGAGGTTGAGCCATTGCCCAAAACTTACCAAAGAGGCTATAGGCATGTGTTTGCTTCACTTTGAGTGAAAGGGGCCATTCCTTCTTCATCGACACAAAAGGTAGATAAAGGTAAGGAAAATGTGATAGAGTAAGATATTCATGACGAGGAGGAAAATCATGAAAAAAATAAAGAATTACAGTTGGTTGACCTAGGTGGGGAAGATGAAGACAAAACCACCAACGAAGTGATTAAAGGTAAAGAGGCTAAGACTAGTGAGCTCCAAACTAATTTAGAGAGGGCTAAATATGTGATTCATTTTCTTGAGCAAGAAAATCAGCAGCTGAAGACCAAGCAGGCCATCAATGAGGTAAAATACATCAAAGCACAGAAAGAGGTAGAGAAGGCTAAAGCCTTGCTTGAGGAAACAATGAAATTTTTTCGTGAACTGAATGATGATGAGGATCATCCTCCAAGAAAAAGACCTAGGACTAGAGGGCTGAAAAGAGCTTTAAACCTAGAGAGACAAAGGGAAGTTGAGTTAGCAGACCAACTTACACTAAATGAAAAGCTTGCTATAGAAATCAATGAGCACAGAGAATGATGGTCTGATAGAGTCAACCAACACTTGGAGCAGATTTTGGCCAAGGCTCGAAAGGACAATGAAATTCAGAGAAAAATTTTAAAGCATTATGCCATGAGGAAAAAAATTGCAAGGGCCAAGCTCAAACGAGCCCATGTAAAAATTGAAGCCTTGACCAAGCAAGAAGAGAAATAGAAGTTAGATATACTTGTTGAGGTGTCACTCCATGCCTCAAACACTTGATCAGCAAGTACCCTAAAAATTTTGACAAAATTTTGGAAAACTCAACATTTTGTACCTTTCTGTGTTTTTGAGATTATTTTATACACAGAAAAATTGCTAAATACGTAGCGCCTTGGACGCTACGCTCTTTTTTGGGGAATCTAAAGGAAAAATGGCCACCACCAATAGATTTTTAATGATGAGGACATCAAATCTGTGAAGTTTAAAAGTTTTTGGGGGAGAACTGGTCCATCAAAAAGTCAAAAAACCATCAAAAATTCATGTTTCTGCCTCAAAATCTGCCTGGTCACTGCGCGTTTACTAGTCTAGGGAGAAGTGATTTTTGACAGGGAAAATGGGAATCGTTGTGAAAAATGAAAGTAGTTTTGGAAAGAATACTTGAAGGGATTTCCAACGAGCCATCATGGAGCATATGGATACTGGGAAGGCACTCAAATTCAACCTTTAACATAGGTCATTATTTATGCCTGGACGCCGCGTGTTTTACAAGGAAATTGTGTTTTTGCAATTTTTAGAAATTTTCTAAGTTTCACTCTTGTTTTGAATTTTACTGTGCGAAATGTTTAATTTACCTATGTAAATAATGAATATGAATGTATTTATTATGTTTTTACTATTTACTAGGGTAAATACATTAGGTAAATCAAGCATATGAGGTGTAATGAATCAGTTCACTTGATATAGGAATGAGTCACTTTTCTCATCCTATACTCTAGCTACCAGTTTAGATTTTTGTGTAATATCTCCCTCACCTCATGGATTCGACCCTTGAGGATGAGTGTGTTAGTCATCAGTATTTTTTACCTATTAGTGATGATTAGTTCAACAACCCAGTTTTCCAACAGCTGATCTTAAAATTTGTCAAATTTGCCAGCTGGGAAAACACCCATAAAACGTTTTTTCTCTCCTTCCTTTCCAGTTCGCCCATGACAAGTTGAAATCTCATTATCAAATCCTACCTAACCTCAGCCATACTAAGTCTGCCTATCAGCTCTAAAAGGACAATCCAAGTCTGTTCAAAAAACCTCCCCTAAGTTAGGAAGTGGCGCTTTAAGGCATTTCACCCTTGGCAACCATCAAAAGGCCAAAAAACCTCCATCTGCTAAAGACCGATCATAACAGACCTCCCACTCTGCTAATGAAGATAGTCACAGCCCTAAGTTGCGCCACTTAGACGCCCCTAAGTCTCAGCAATGCATAGACTATAAATCTCAAGGTGATTTGAGGTGTTTTATACTGTTTATGATTTCTACAAGCACAGGAAACATGTCATCATCTCAGTAGAAAATTCTTGACTCCACATTAGAAGAACAGTTGCTTCTCAATGTGAACATGAGCCTGAGATACATATGCAGGGCAAAGATTTATTCATCAAACTCTTGCAACTTCATTCAGCATGAAAACACAGTAGAAGAAAGACAACACTGTCAAACAGACTTGAAATTTTTCATGGCCAAGAACCTCCTTCATCTATAAGCAGAGGGTTTAGGCACCTCCTTCATCTACAAGTAGAGGGCGATGGCCAATTTTGACTTGAAAAATTTCAAACTCACTATAAGACAGGTTTGTTTTTAAATAGTGAAACAGTAACTACAGGTTTCTAAGGGAAAGTGATGATAAAAAACAGGGCTAAGATCATAAATGTTCAAATCAAGAGACAACAGATTTTTTAGGTCTTATGTCCAAAGAAAGAGGATCAATTGAAATTTCAGGTATCATCATCATGGTGCAGCAAGAAGAGACTCCATTTATCAAAGCTATTGTAACAAAACATCTCTGTAGGGGTGCTAGTATGAATGGCTCAAGTCAGTGCTGAGCAAGAAGACACTTCAATAAAAAGGACCTCTGTGTGCTCTTATGTTTTTGTTGGGTTGTGGAATATAGTCTATGGTTTCTAGATAAACATAGAGAAAAATCAAGCAAGTAGTATACAGCCCCCAGACATAAGCCATCTTGATATCATTTAAAGAGTCAGTGCAAGTCCCGGCATTGCAATCCACAATCCACCTCAAAGACAAGTACATTCTTCAGATGCAGCAGGGTTGGTGATTTCAGAGCTCCCTTAGGAGGAAAATGGTTAATAAAAGCCTTGGTGTCTGTAAGTAATTCTAGCAACCATTTCACACCTCATATATTTGTCTCCTCAACACAAAGATATAAACAGGTGCTTTTCTAATATGTTTATTACAACTGACACAGAAAATATGGTTTGATCTCCTCAAGAGGCATCACCACTGAAAACTATTGTTCATAATATGCAAAGGAGTGTTTTGACATACTGTCATTTTTTGGATAAACATCTTAGGACAAATATAGGTGTTCATTATTCAAAGGTCAAGAGACACCATATTGGTATGTTTTGAGCAGAGAAAGTTTGTTGGAAACAACGCCCTTCTTCATCAAAAGACCATGGAAAAGTCTGAATAAATCCAAACAAATTGTTGGCACCTACAGTTGGAGAAAGAACTGATGAAACACCTAGAGGCATAGATTGTAAAACCAAGTTAAAAAGATAATCCATCTCCTTTCAAATGACAAAGACAAGTATGCCATTCAAGAATCAGAAGTATAAAATATATTGAGGTGACAGTTTAATTTCTTCTTCAGCAAAAGGCACTGCAAATAAATCTACAGGTTCATAAGATGCAAGAAAGACCTTGGCACATTTTTCAGGTCCCAGAACTCATCAAGGGCAAGGTATGCATGCCACTGTCATAAAGGTAAAGCGGTAGATTCCAAAATAACTGTAGGAGTTTCATTGCCTTTAAATCACCAGGCAAAGCCTGTAAACTGATAGTTTCATCACGATTGGAGAAAGGTGGTGAGAGCAGATAGTTGTATCTCTCTAAAAACCCAAAGTGGGATCAGTTCAGCAGTCTGGAGATAAATTGTTATTTTTGGGTTAAATGGTCTTTGGAAACACAGGGTTTGTACTTACAGTGGCCAGCAAAATATTTATCCACAGTTCATTAGGGTATTTTCCAAAGTGGGAGCTTCTGCGCTAAATTTTCACCAAAGGGACAATATTAGTAGAAATCACCTTTTCAAATCTATATGCATGAGTGAAAACAATTTTGACCTCTTCAAAATAGGTTTGCTTGTTATCAAAAGGTTGGTACATGTTAACACGGTTTAAAAACATAAAAGACCGCTGCCAACCTCATTTCAAAGGATAGACCTTCTCCAAATCAATTCACAAAGTGACTGTTGGGGTTTTCATGTTTTCAAAAGGATAAAACCGTGGCAAAATCATTTGGAAATCTCCCAAGCACGAGCAAAATTCTCCTTTGAAGTTCACAAGGCCGAAATACAAGTTTCAAATTGGTTTGCAGAAGCTTGAACAAGTTTTGAAAGTGTTTTAACCCGTGCCACACTCCTGTACATGCGCGCGGCACTCCTGGGCGTAAATTTAACACTGCACAACAAGCGCGCTCGACGCTCCTGTAGCCGCGGGTCACGGACGCCCGACACCGACCCAAAAACCAAATCTTGCGTGGCATTCTTCTTCCTAAGAGTGCCGCGCATGTTTTCGGCCTCTAAAACGCCTTCCAAACCTCCTCCAACGTGATTTAAACTCACGAAAAAGATTTTTCATCATATTTTATAGGTATTTCCATGTGCCCTCTTAGTTCTTTGAAAAAATGATAAGTGGTATGAAAGGTTAGAAAGTCGTGGTTTCAATTTGTGGTAAAACCATGAGGTCACCCCCACTACCATGATGAAACACGGTTGAAACTATCCAGCAGATGCATTGTTTGAAACTGTAAAAATTTTGCCATGAACAGTTAGGAGGTGTATAAATCATTTTTAGTGCAAGGAGTTATGGATTATAAAGGGCAGTGTTTTTGTTGAAAAAGTTGCTTGTTCGTAAAATACTACAAGGCTTGATCACCTGACCCTATAACACTATATAGCCTTGGACTGTGTATTAATTGACTGGGTTTTTATATTATTATATATTGATGAGCTGCATATGAGAGTTAAGGTTTCGAACAAGGTGAGCTTCTCGACATTTACCTGCTACAAATTTTTGATACCACAGTACAGAAACATATTAAAATTCTGTCACCATCTATATAAACAGTGTTTTTGCTGTGGATATCCTTGCTTAAAACTGTGCTGGAGTGGTGGATATACTGATAAAGTGCCTACAGGGAAAGGAGTTTTAAACTAAAAACTGTGTTTTCACCTTCCTAATCAAAGAACAAAGATATCTTATATCTTCAAGGCATCAAAAGGGCATGTTACCCCTACCAACCACAGAAAAAGACAGTTGTTCTCTATGTATACTAATTGACTGTCTTTTTGTTCTTCAAAGTTCATTTGTCAAAGGTTGATATTCAGATGGTTGCAAAGGCATTTTTCCAGAGGGGCAGGGATTCCATATTGAAAAAGGAGCCTTGGTTGTTCGACAGATAAAACTCTTACAGGCTTCGTTGAAACTTTTTGGAGCATTTTTAAACTCTGTCACCTTTATTCTATAAGACAGTGAAATTGACTGTGTCTGCACTTAAAGTGACTGTATATGGTATGAGCTTTATTGATTGATTGGCATACTAGACAAGGGTAGGATTGTGAAGTTGAAAATTTTACCATTGGTCAAAGATACAAAATAGGTTGTTGAGCTCCAAACATCACAGAGTAAGGTGACTTTGTCACTATACACAGCAATTTCACTTAACAGCCTATCTTCTTTTCACTGTGTTTTTTCTTATTAAAGGGTCTACTGGCTGAAATACATATCAAAGGAGGGAAGGCTACATTTTAAAGGAGCAGAGGTTTTGTATTAAGAGAGAACATTTTGCACAAGCATCCAAGGACATTGTTTCCTTATCAAAACAGTGGGTTGGAAGAGTTTAGCTTAAAAGGGCATTTTAGAGACAGTGAGGCAGTTTGGTGCTTCAGGAGCATATTTAGCCCAAAATGCTGCACAGGAAAGACAAAAGAAGTGGTTTACACAAGAGATACGAGCCAATCTCTACCGATGAGGTCAATGCACATCCATCCATCCTCTTCAATTTTCATGAGGTAGGTTGTCTGGATTTCCGCCAAAGAGTACAAGAGGTCAAAAGTTTCTCACCCTTGACACACCTATGCGCCTTGAGGTTCCAAAGAAAACATTTCCAGGTAGCAAACCTCGATTTCAATTTTTCCCTGAGGTCGGTATCCAAAGCCACCAAAATCCCATATCTTGGCGAGAAATGGTTCAAGCAGGCCCATCTAGACTTGGATGACTACAAGCCTTTCATCAAGCCCGAACACAGAGATACATGCACTGTTATTTTTCCTTTCTCTCATCTTCTTGCCAGTTATGCTCCTCTAATGAAGATCATAATGAAGTATTTTACTTGTGAAGGGAGATTTACTCGAGTTTATGCCTACCATGTCCGACTATTGATACATTTCACTAGAACTATGCAGCTAAATCTCCCTTACTTTTTGTGCAACAACATCGAGAAAATGGCATCCTTAGTCTAGAAGAAGCCTCCATAGTAGCAAATAGCTTCTCTCTTCCATCATTCTCTGATCAAAATCATTATTCTTCATCAGCTGGAGAAGAAATGGGTTTCTTGGGATATTTTTATCAGTCACCCGGATTTCTCCACTGTTCCTCCGGTCCATGTATCTCCCACCCCGCCTATTCATCGCCCTTTACCTTTATCCAGCAGGCCTACTCCTAGAAGGCTTAGGATCACCACAGAACAGTTAGGACAACAAGAAGAGGAGGGGCATGAACAGGTATAAAAATAGGAGGACAAGCATGAAGGAAGTGATGAAGGACAACAGCTTGATATTGATGGAGGTGAGCAGCAGCTTGAGCCACTAAGTGAGCATGGAGTTGAAGCACAGCAGCAGCTTGATTTTGATGGTCAGGGGCAGAAGGTTGAAACACAAATTGAACAAGGGATTGAGATAGAACAGCAGCTTGATAGTGATGAACAGGGACAACAGTTTGAGCAGCATGATGAAGGTGAGCAGCAATAGCCTCCATATAACATACATCAGTCCTCTCATGATACATTACAGCCTCTTCAAGTTGCACAACAACGTCAAGAGGAAAATATTTTTCCGAAAGGTGACAAACAAAGTGACAAGGGAAAAGAAATCATGCTTTCCTCTCCTGAGAAGACTAAGCCCAAGACAGCAAAGAAGCAAATTCTCAAGGTGGTTACTCCAAAAGTAAAAAGAGCTTTCCAGAGCAAAAGAAAATTTCCCAAGAAACCTCTCACTAGCATGCCAAGAAGGAAGAGTGCAAGATTAGCCTTCAAGGGCAAAGGGAAAGGCAAGATAGGAGAAAGTCAAGAACATGGAGGTGCATTGGCTATCATCCCAATCCAAAGTGATGACAGCGATAATGAAGCCCGCATTCTAGAGAACCTTCTAATCCATAGAGAGGGCCAAATTGAAGCATTGGAGAATGACCTTCATCGGGCAAAGAACTTCAATCATTTCTTGGAGATCCAAAATAGACAAATGAATGTTCATATGGCAGTTTATGAAGCACGGGCAATTAAATACAAGAATGAGGCTGCTAAAGCACAAGTAAGGATAGAGGAGCTCATCGGTGAGTTTGATGAGGGTGAAGAAGAAGACCAGCCTAGGCGGAAGAGGCCTAAAACCATAGGGCTTAAAAGAGCCCTGGAAAAGAAAAAGGAAGAAGAACAAGCCCATCTTCAATCCACTCCCCTCACTGCACTACTTGAGCAAGAAATTGAAAGCAATAAGGAGGCATGGCTAGAAAGAGCCAATAAACATTTGGAGATGAAGCTTGAGAAGGCAAACAGAGACTTGGAGCTGCAAAGGAAGATGACACAACACTATCAAAAGCTAAATCAGTTTGCCTGGCGCAAGCTAAAGGCCACTCAAGAGAAACTGAAGGAAGCAAAGGGGAAGCGCCTGGCACAGAAAGAGAGGAAAGGCACATCAGCACTTGACATTTTGGCTTCAGTTTCGGAGCATGTTGCCAAGGACCCTTGAGGGTCATGCATACCAATTTTGGGCCCATTTTGACAACTTTTGGTTTTTTGGCATTTTTGAGTTTTTGATCAAAAACTCATAAATTCGCCATTTCATTTTAAGGATTCATCAAAGGAGGAGAATGGTATCATTGGATGCCATAATTTCATGAGCATGCCCTCAGCGATTTTCAGAACATTTGGAGATCATTTGCCCCCTCAAAACGGTGAAAAAGGCTCTCTTTTTGCACACTCTGCCCGGTCTATCAGCAGACTGTAATTTTTTGGCTTTTTACACACAGGTGCAGATTTGGAGGACTTCTGAGCATCATATTGGAGAAATTTCAGTTGCGCCGGAAAGTAGACACTCAGATATTTCCAACAAGCTATCATGAGCCTCATTTCGACACCAGGAAGGCTGCCAAATGTTTTCGGCAAGTCAGGGGACCTTTTGCTGATGAAAATTTGAAATATTTTTGTAATTTTTGAACCTCTAAAATCTGCTTTTTCCAAATGTGCGTTTAGCTATTTTTGCACATGAAAAATTATGCAAAGTCAATTAAATTCCCTTTTTTAGCATTTTTTTAGATATTTTATGAGATATTTTGTGCCTTGGGCTTTGCAAAGCCTCAAGGACAAGTTTAGATATTTTGATTAGGCCAATGAGGATGCAAGTTGAACCATGAGGTTTTCCTCAGTTGAGGCTATTTATTCCACCAGCTCTCATTTGTAAACAAGGCTGAAATTGAGAAGAGAAGAAATATATTGGTCATATGAGCTTTGAAGGAAATACTTGTGTTATGATTTTGGACTGACTCTTGGATGTTCTTGGATGAATGAAGAAGGATTGTTGATGGATTCCATGACTTGGTAGAATGGTATAGTGTCTCTTGCTTAGTTGTTGCTTTCTAGTTTTCATTCATGAATATATGTTTCTTGCTTGCGATAGATCAGTAGAGAATAAATTTGAGACATGCCCATGGAGGCACCTCAAATTTCCTTTTCTTCATAGCCTCTTTGTTTTCTTCTTCCTAAGTAACATTAAAGAATTCTTGATTGCTCTTTAAATATTTAGGATATTGTTGCTTGTTTCATTCATGGTTTTATACATGCTAAGAAAGACTTACGGTATGCCCTGCTTACCTATGGCTAGCTATAGTTCCATCCATGAAACTTCTCTTTGATTGATTAGATTATCATTTTGTTTGAATCAAGGAGGCCTAGTTTCGATCTAGCCCTTTGCCTAAAACTATGCAAATCTTGTTGTTCAAAGTGCCCAATAACTTGAAGTTCTGTGTTTAGGCATTCCGGCATAGTGTTTTGAGTTGTTTGTCTTCCTTAAGTGTTTTTCCCCAAATTCTGAAAGCCATTTCCCAAAGTTAGAGGGTCTTATACTTCTATGCATGGCTTGAATGTTTATTTCTATGTATTGATTAGCTTATAGTTACATTTTGCATGATTAATGGTTTTCCCTACCATTTTTATGTCTGCTATTAAACTAGTTATGCTTGAAATCCTTTGTCGTTCACAAACTTTATGTCCATTTACTCCATTTTGCCCAAATATCCTTTCTACCTTGAATCAAATCGGCCCTTCAACAGCCTTGTATCGTCATCTAATAGCTTTATTGACCTTTTTGACCCCATAACCCAGTTAATCTGTCATCTTGTTATCTATTTTATATCTTTGATCATTTTCATGCCTCGCAACTTAAAAAACTAAAAACAAAAACTTACTTCATAACTAGCCTAAAATCAGAATAGAATAAACAAACACATAGATATCCCTTACACATTTAGAGAGAGCCCTCTCTGAGTCCAGGAAGGCTAGGTGCTTGGGCTCCAAAGCTTGGTTTGATGTTACATTGTCATTTGGCTTGCCAATCAGCCAAATCACTGGAACCTAACATAAATGGCGATCACGGTGGGACTCTGAGTATTAAACAAACTTAGTTTCCCTAATCTTTAGAGACTATACTTGAGAATATTAGTTGGCTGACTTATCCCACTGCTCACTAACATAATGGCTATCACGGTGGGACCTATTGATTACATGATAGTCTAGCAAACTCTGATAGACTCTTTAGTCCTTCAACATTTAACTTACACCATCAGCCTTTAGAATCATTCAAAGTAAACTCTTTGTTGCACCATCTTAGCAAAGTGATGAATCAGGTTCATAACACTCTTACATCCTAGGCTGCACATAAAACTCAAAAAAACCCCAAAACACTCCCTTAGATTGGTCTTTGATAGTACTGGTGGTGGACCATACACATATATCTCAAAAACAACCAATTTCCACCTGGCGACTTCACTAGCCTCCAATAGGCCTTACTATTTTATCGAACTCTAGATTACCATCCAATTGATCTATCCCATCGCTCACTAACATAGCGGGAGATGGTGGGACACTGAGTACATGACAGTCTAGCAAAATCTTATAGACTCTTTGGTCCTTTAGATATCTAAACAGACCAATAGTCCACAGACTCACTTAGAGTAAACTCTTGTTGTTATCACCGCCCTAGCAAAGTGTTGAAACAAGTTTAGAATACTTTAAACCATAGGCTGCACATAAAACTCAGAAAATCCAAAACATTCCCAGATTAGTTACTGGTGGTGGACCATAGCTATCTTCACAAAACAACCAAGTTCCACCTGGCGACTCCACTAGTCCATCCCTTTTATTTTGACCATCCTTCACCTTAGTAGAAATTTAGAGAGACCACCCATCCAAAACATTCGTCAATACCATCCTCTCTAAACTCTAGATCCAAAATCTGGCTTCGCGAAGAATCAACACCAGATCCCATCCAGACCCAAATCCCCCTATCATAGTAGATGACCCAGAGAAGATTCTGTGGCAAGCTTCCAAAACTGACCATCTAGCTACCGGTAGATCCATCCGTAAAACAAGATCAGTACCTGAACATCTCACTATCCTACCGGATTCACCTTTTGAATTAGAGTCATCAAAAACTCTTTTCAGAAGCAAGTCGCATAGTAAGATAAACTTTGACGATCTTGAACCCCTAGACCAACCACAGAGTCATAGTAGAGAAACCTCACCTTCCACCCCCCTGACTTTTAGCTTCTCCATCACTTTGGCTCCTACCATCCCAGATATGCTCAAAACCAGATCACTAGTCCAAGCTCATCTACCACACCTGTCCAAACCACCACTGTTCAAACCACCTCAACTCATCCCACTAGTCCTCATCTTGTACATCATCCATTAGCTCCTGTCATGGTAGCCTGGTACGCACCTTTGGTGTTGCCACTACCTTTGGCTCCTCTCCCAAATAAATATCAAGAAAAAATCCCACACTTTACCGGAGAAGACACCACCACACCTCAACAGCATATAAGTAGGATTAGTGATGCTTTTGAATACCTGGAGGTACAAGACGAGACCGTCAGAATGAGAATATTCGCCCAAAGCCTGGGCGGAGAACCCAAAACATGGTTTAAGAGCTTAGCTCCAAACAGCATCCACAACATCCCAGAACTGCGTCAAACCTTCAGAAATAGGTGGGAGGTCTGAAAGAACCCTATTCAAATCCTCTCAGAATATAACAACCTAAAACGGGAAAATGGGGAAAGTGTCCAGCCTTACTGCACTAGGTTCAATAGTGTGTATAACTCCCTCCCACCTCATTTCAAACCCCCACTTGGTTTAGCCTTGGAAAAATTCCTCGAGGGTTTCGATCCAGACATGACATATCATCTGAGAGACAAATATCCCCCTACCTTAGAGGAAATGCAACAAATAGCCATAAAAGCAGATGCCAACTTAGCAGAAAAAAGGGCTAGGACTAGATCAGAAAGAAAGGTCACATATAAAGATGAGGTCTCCACTTCATCTCCTTCCCTAGATCCTAGAATAGATGAATTAGTCAAAACCATGGCCAAAATGTGGGAAAAGATAAATGAAAAGGCTCCTGTAAGAGACAACCAGCCAAACCCTCCAAATACAAACCGAAACAAAAATTTTAGGAGGGAGCAACATCAAAACAGACCAAGGGAAAATGACCAACAAATTAGGCCACCATTTAATGAAAATTATGTGGAAGAAGAAGATAGGGATACAGAACCCCTTCATGAAAGTCATTTGAACCTTATAGGGTCTGATAATGAGAGTGAGGTGTACCTCACAGAAGAAGAACAAACATTCTTCTCTCCAAATCAGGATGAGGCCAACTATGAAGATCCCGATGACCCTTCCATAGACTTTCAAAATGCCATTATAGAAGCTCACTGGCAGTATGACCTTAGAAGCAAAAGAAATCAAGATAGTTCCAAGAAAGGTAACTTAGATACTGCTAAAACCCCTGATACCATCCTTAGGAAAGCAGTAAACAGTAACAAAATCATGGTCGAGAAGAATGACCAAAACAAAACTAAAGTTACCCAAACTAGTCCTGACTCGGATACTCCTAGTACTTCCACAAAAATTCCCGAAGTGACTGTGGCAAGCAAAATCCCGAAACAAAGCCAACAAACTCGGAGCATAGAGAAGGTCGTGGCCGAAAAAGCTGAAACAAACATGTCCAAACTTCAGCTGCCTTTTATCTTTGAGGATGAAATCGCCAAGATCAAGATCACCATGCCTCTTACTGAACTCATCGCCCAAAGCTCTTATAAATCCCAAGTGTTAAAGGTCCTAAATCTAGGGAATGATGCAAACACTATTAATCTAGCTGATGACACTCCTGAAGTGTTGTTTGGTCCAAAAATAGAGGGAAAATTCCAAGAGGGAACTACTCTTCCATTTTACATTAGCCTAAACATCCATGACCAAATCCTCCACAATGCCATGCTAGACTCCAGCGCCTCGCATAATCTTATGCCGAAGGTAGTAATGGAAAGACTAGGCCTGGAAATCACAAGACCATACAAAGACTTGTATTCATTTGATTCGAGTAGATTCAAATGCCTGGGTTTGATCAAAGACCTTTGTTTCAGTCTGGCCCAAATACCTGCGAAACATCTAATCATGGATATAGTAGTGGTAGACATCCCTCCCAAGTACGGGATGCTTCTATCTAGATCTTGGGGAGCCAAACTCCAAGGGAATATTCAACTGGACATGTCATACGCCACCATTCCTGTGTTTGACCAAACAATAATACTCTACCAAGAGTCACACATGAAATACATGATTAGTAGTCGAGAGAGACCAGACAATATTCCAATGTATTCCTTGCATTCCGACCTGAACTCTTTTATTTTGCATATTGATGAAGACATGGAGGAAGATTCAGAAGAGACTGAAATAAACTTAGATCCACCACATCAGCTACCCCTGGTGCTCTATTATGAACTAGACACTCAAAACTACCATGATCATGAACAGCTGTGTCTTGAAGAAAGTAAGTATGTCCCTTCTGAGGTGGGATTAGAGCAAGAAGCACAAACCCTTATGTACCATCAAGCGAATTGCTCTAACCCTAGTCGAACACCAGCAGTAACATGCGGAAATTTTTTCTGGGTAAAGGCTTTAGAAGACTTACACATCATAAACCTGTTTGGAACTGAGGAGCAGGGAAGTTTAATGTTTCTACCATACCTCAAATATTTACCACAACATAACTCTTCTACTGCAAATGAAGCTTTGACTGTAGCCTTAACATCCCAAATTCCGAAAAAAATACCTGATAAAATTCTTATGAGAAAAGATGATAGCTGCAGTCCAAACATACCTGAGTTACTTGAATTAGCTAATATTCTGTCTTTTCACCAAAGATTTAGAAATGCTAGAATTAGCAATCTCATACAGAATACCATTTCATACAAGGAAAACAGAGGAAAATACTGTGCCACTACCTCTCCCTCAAAGAATAACTTTGACAAGAGAAAACATAACAATCTGAACCAAACTGTAATAATCAAGGATAAAACAGCTGGTCATAGGGTCTGTTTCAATTTTAGAAATACTATTGCATGTCCCTACAACAGAAATTCTGTTTTTTCTACCCAAGACCATGATATACCAATTAAAAGTGCTTTTAATCATGTGTTTTCGCAAGATGATATTTCAGGTTATGATCAAAAGATTCCCTTGCAAAGTAGACAGCTTAAAGATTTTTTTCAGTTTGCGGGAGGTAGATCTAGTTTTAGAATCAAAATTGCAAAACCACTGGATATCAGAAATCTGTTCATGAAATCCATGTTCCCAGTTCTAAATTTCTACATTTTTGCATACCTTGATGATGTCATTATCTATTTCAAGGATGACCAAGAGTACATGCATTACTTGAGGAAGATGTACAGTAAGGAAAGGAGTGGAAATCAGATATTCAAAGAGGTACAGAAGGAAAATACTGGTTTATTTAGAGATTCTTGCATGAATCCCTATGTTATGTTAGAGAGATAAAACTTTCCAATTTTCTCTTTTCAAGAGTTGAGTGGGCCGAGAGTGAGAGGAGATCCTTACGAGGATAAGATGCTTAAATTTCATCATTTCCAAGATTTCTAAGTTTGAAACACTTTCATTCATTGTATATACCACTGTTTGAAAAATAGAAAAATAGAAAAGTCAAAAACAGTAAAATATAGAAAAGAGGGCATTGAAAATAGAGAAAAGGCCCCATGTTCCAAAAAATAGTCCTTCGGAAAGCATGCAAGTCCAAATTCCGCTACTAGCACTTCAATGTCTTTTTCAGCTATGTAGCCTAATCATAGCTGAGCATGTTTAAATTTATTTGCTGATAAGTTAGTGAGTGAAAAAGATGGTCAACATTATGTAAGATTGACTTATCACAGAGAATAGAATAGGGAGAGATTCTGGTTCCACATGCCTAAAACATAACCAAAGAGAGAAGCAAGGGATGAAAAATACATTGTACATCTTAACCCTGCTTTTCTATTTTTCCTTTTGTTGCAGAATAATATTTGTGTGCAGTTTGTCCTGTCATGCCGCAAATACATGACAAATCAGACAGTTTAACCTTGATTTGATCATTTTGAATTTCATGTTTTAGACTAGAGAAAAAAATCCTATCAAACAGTTTAATCTTGACAGTTGATCTAGTTTAGGTAGAGTAATGAAGGATTTCACCAATTTAATCTAAACTCTCGGCAGATATAAGTGTAGAGTTAGATAGGTTCATTTTTCAAAAAGAAAAATATGCATTGTCAAAAGGCTGCTAGTTCAAATGCGCCAAAAAAGGAAGAAAAAAATGTTAGGAAATATAGTGGGGTAAGTAGAAATATCATCGATGCTAATCATGCTATCTCTTTCAGAAGTAGCATCAAGGAAAAGTGAGAATTTGCGCCAATGGGTAAGGCATTGGTCTTCATAAGCCACAGATCTGAAATTCTGGACACCTCCCGAAAAGGAGCTACCCTCCCCAAATGGAGCCACTGTTAGTCATCAGTATTTTTTACCTGTTAGTGATGACTAGTTCAACAGCCCAATTTTCCAACAGCTAATCTTAAAATTTGTCAAATTTGCCAGCTGGGAAAACACCCATAAAACTTTTTTGCTCTCCTTCCTTTCCAGTTTGCCCATGACAAGTTGAAATCCCATTATCAAATCTTGCCTAACCTCAGCCATACTAAGTCTACCTGTCAGCTCTAAAAGGACAATCCAAGTCTGTTCAAAAAACCTCCCCTAAGTTAGGAAGTGGCGCTTTAAGGCATTTCACCCTTAGCAACCATCAAAAGGCCAAAAAACCTCCATCTTCTACAGACCGATCATAACAGACCTCCCACTCTGCTAATGAAGATAGTCACAGCCCTAAGTCACGCCACTTACACGCCCCTAAGTCTCAGCAATGCATAGACCATAAATCTCAAGCTGATTTTAGGTGTTTTATACTATTTATGATTTCTACAAGCACAAGAAACATGTCATCATCTCAGTAGAAAATTCTTGACTCCACATTAGAAGAACAGCTGCTTCTCAATGTGAACATGAGCCTGAGATACATCTGCAGGGCAAAGATTTATTCATCAAACTCTTGCAGCTTCATTAAGCATGAAAACATAGTAGAAGAAAGACAACACTGTCAAACAGACTTGAAATTTGTCATGGCCAAGAACCTCCTTCATCTATAAGAAGAGGGTTAAGGCGCCTCCTTCATCTACAAGTAGAGGGCGATTGCCAATATTGACTTGAAAAATTGCAAACTGACTGTAAGACAGGTTTGTTCTTAAACAGTGAAACAGTAACTACAGGTTTCTAAGGGAAAGTGATGATAAAAAATAGGGCTAAGATTAGAAATGTTCAAATCAAGAGACAGCAGATTTTTTAGGTCTTATGTCCAAAGAAAGAGGATCAATTGAAATTTCAGGTATCATCATCATGGCACAGCAAGAAGAGACTCCATTGATCAAAGCTATTGTAACAAAACATCTCTGAAGGGGTGCTAGTATGAATGGCTCAAGTCAGTGCTGAGCAAGAAGACACTTCAATAAAAAGGACCTCTGTGTGCTCTTATGTTTTTGTTGGGTTGTGGAATATATTCTATGGTTTCTAGATAAACATAGAGAAAAATCAGGCAAGTAGTATACAACCCCCAGACATAAGCCATCTTGATATCATTTAAAGAGCCAGTGCAAGTCCCGACATTGCAATCCACAATCCACCTCAAAGACAAGTACATTATTCAGATGCAGCAGGGTTGGTGATTTCAGAGCTCCCTTAGGAGGAAAATG
Organism: Pinus albicaulis; assembly: GCA_034641835.2. Lineage (NCBI taxonomy): Eukaryota > Viridiplantae > Streptophyta > Pinopsida > Pinales > Pinaceae > Pinus > Pinus albicaulis. The sequence goes on from JAXQQM020058988.1 coordinate 184,671, forward strand.
GCTAATAAAAGCCTTGGTGTCTGTAAGTCATTCTAGCAGCCATTTCACACCTCATATATTTGTCTCCTCAACACAAAGATATAAACAGGTGCTTTTCAAATATGTTTATCACAGCTGACACAGAAAATCTGGTTTGATCTCCTCAAGAGGCATCACCCCTGAAAACTATTGTTCATAATATGCAAAGGAGTGTTTTGACATACTGTCAGTTTTTGGATAAACATCTTAGGAAAAATATAGGTGTTCATTATTCAAAGGTCAAGCGACACCATATTGGTATGTTTTGAGTAGAGAAAGTGTGTTGGAAACAATGCCCTTCTTCATCAAAAGACCATGGTAAAGTCCGAATAAATCCAAACGAATTGTTGGCACCTACAGTTGGAGAAAGAAATGATGAAACACTTGGAGGCATAGATTTTCAAACCAAGTTAAAAATATAAGCCATCTCCTTTCAAATGACAAAGAAAAGTATGCCATTCAAGAATCAGAAGTATAAAATATATTGAGGTGACAATTCAATTTCTTCTTCAGCAAAGGGCACTGCAAATAAATCTACAGGTTCATAAGATGCAAGAAATACCTTGGCACATTTTTCAGGTCCCATAACTCATCAAGGGCAAGGTATGCATGCCACTGTCATAAAGGTAAAGCGGTAGATTCCAAAATAACTGCAGGAGTTTCATTGCCTTTAAATCACCAGGCAAAGCCTATAAACTGATAGTTTCATCACCATTGGAGAAAGGTGGTGAGAGAAGATAGTTTTATCTCTCTAAAAACCAAAAGTGGGATTAGTTCAGCAGTATGGAGATAAATTGTTATTTTTAGGTTAAATGATCTTTGGAAACACAGGGTTTGTACTTACAGTGGCTAGCAAAATCTTTATCCACAGTTCATTAGGGTATTTTCCAAAGTGGGAGCTTCTGCGCTAAATTTTCACCAAAGGGACAATATTAGCAGAAATCACCTTTTCAAATCTATATGAATGAGTGAAAACAATTTTGACCTCTTCAAAATAGGTTTTCTTGTTATCAAAAGGTTGGCACATGTTAACACGGTTTAAAAAAATAAAATACCTGCTGCCAACCTCATTTCAAAGGATAGACCTTCTCCAAATCAATTCACAAAGTGACCATTGGGGTTTTCATGTTTTCAAAAGGATAAAACCATGGCAAAATCATTTGGAAATCTCCCAAGCACGAGCAAAACGCTCCTTTGAAGTTCACAAGGCCTAAATACAAGTTTCAAATTGGTTTGCAGAAGCTTGAATGAGTTTTGAAAGTGTTTTAACCCACGCGGCACTCCTGTACATGCGCGTGGTGCTCCTGGGCGTAAATTTAACACTGCACAACAAGTACATGTGGCGCTCTTGTAACCGCGCGCGGCACTCCTGTAGCCACGGGTCACACAGGCCCGAAAACGACCTGACAAGCCACCCGGCTGTGTTTTTTGCGCGGAAATCTTCTCTTCTAAAGCGCCGTGCACCTGTTGACCGCTCAAGGCACCTCCAAACACCTCCTAAAGCCAATCAAACCCCTCAAAGGGCATCGTCATCGATTTCTAAGGTATTTACGAGCTTTCATAACCCTGGAAAATTTGATGAGACAGAATAAAAGGGTTAAAATCACAGTTTAAAGCTATAGGTTTATTTTTGTGTAAAGAGAACCAAATTGCTTTGGTTGATGAAGCATCAAAGCTCTGTGAGTTATATAAATATAGAGAAGCTCATTTCAACTGCTCTCAAAGAATGATAAGGGATGAAAACCTTGTTTAAAAGTGGTAAGCTTAGCATTGAAAGAGTAAAACACCACTCCTACTTCCAACCATTATCGTCATATATATATTACTTAGCCAGTATTCAAAAGCCTGCCTCGGTGTGATGAAGAGTAAGGTAATGTTTTCCCTTCACCATGAGCTCACCTTAGTGACAAAAGCATAGTAAATCAGTTGGAGGTATTTCTGTCCAGCTTCGGTAAAAGATAGTAGAATTTAAAGAAGGTAGGGTTCTGTTTAAGGAGAGATTTGTTGCTGTTGAAGAACTTCAGGATTATCTATGACTACATAACAAAAAATTATAAATTCTATCACATTATCTGTAAACAGTGTCTTTGCTGTGTGGATATCATTGTTTTAAAAACTGTGCTGGAGTGTTGTATATGCTGATGAACTGCTTACAAGGAAAGGGGTCTTGAAACTCAAAGTTGTGTTTTCACCTTGCCTCATCAAATAACAAGGGTATCTTATATCTTCAAAGCATCAAAGGGGCAGGTTACCCCTACCAACCACAGAAAAAGATAAGTTGTTCACTATGTATTCTACTTGACTGTCTTTTGTTCTTCAAGCTTATTTGATAAGTTGATATTCAGATGGTGCAAAGGCATTTTTCTACAAGGACAGGGGTTTTACATTGATAAGTTGCCTTGATTATTTGAAAGGATAAAAATTTTACAGGTTTTGTTGAAACTTTTTGAAGCATTTTAAAGATCTGTCACATTGGTTCTATAAACAGTGAAATTGATTGGATGTCTACACTAAGGGTTGACTGTATATGGTGTGAGCTTTGTTGATTGATTGACATACTATACAAGAGCAGGATTGTGAAGTTGAGAAGTTTGCCATTGGTCAAAGATACAAAATAGGTTGTTGAGCTCCAAACATCACAGAGCAGGGTGACCTTATCACTATACATAGCAATTTCAATTGAATGTGTATCTTCCTTTCATTGTGTTTTTTCTTCTTAAAGGTTTGCTGGTTGGAATACATATCAAAGGTTGAGAAAGCTACATTTTAAAGGAGCAGAGGTTTTGTATTGAGAAAGAACATTTTGCACAAGCATCCAAGGACATTGTTTCCTTATCAAAACAGTGGGTTGACAAAGTTTAGCTTAAAGAAGGCATTTTAGAGACAGTGAGGCAGTTTGGTGCTTCAGGAGCATATTTAGCCCAAAATGCCGCCCAGGCAAGGCAACAGAAGTGGTTTACACAAGAGATACGAGCCAATATCTACCGAGGAGGTCAATGCACATCCATCCATCCTCTTCAATTTTCATGAGGTAGGTTGTCAGGATTTCTGCCAAAGAGTACAAGAGGTCAAAAGTTTCTCACCCTTGACACACCTATGCGCCTTGAGGTTCGAAAGCAAAAATTTCCAGGTAGCAAACCTCGATTTCAAGTTTTCCCCGAGGTCGGTATCCAAAGCCACCAAAATCCCATATCTTGGTGAGAAATGGTTCAAGCAGGCCCATCTAGACTTGGATGACTACAAGCCTTTCATCAAGCCCGCACACAGAGATACATGCACTACTATTTTTCCTTTCTCTCATCTTCTTGCCAGCTATGCTCCTCTAATGAAGATCATAATGAAGTATTTTACTTGTGAAGGGAGATTTACTCGAATTTATGCCTACCATGTCCGACTATTGATACATTTCACTAGAACTAGGCAGCTAAATCTCCCTTACTTTTTGTGCAAGAGCATCGAGAAAATGGCATCCTTAGTCCAGAAGAAGCCTCCATCTCAGCAAATAGCTTCTCTCTTCCATAATTCTCTGATAAAAATCATTATTATTCATCAGCTGGAGAAGAAAGGTGTTTCTTGGGATATTTTTATCAGTCACCCGGATTTCTCCACTGTTCCTCCGGTCCATGTATCTCCCACCCCGCCTATTCATCGCCCTTTACCTTTATCCAGCAGGCCTACTCCTAGAAGGCTCAGGATCATCACAGAACAGTCAGGACAGCAAGAAGAGGAGGGGCATGAATAGGTAGAAAAAGAGGAGGACAAGCATGAAGGAAGTGATGAAGGACAACAGCTTGATAGTGATGGAGGTGAGCAGTAGCTTGAGCCACTAAGTGAGCATGGAGTTGAAGCACAACAGCAGCTTGATTTTGATGGTCAGGAGCAGCAGGTTGAAACACAAATTGAACAAGGGATTGAGATAGAACAACAACTTGATAGTGATGAACAGGGACAGCAATTTGAGCAGCATGATGAAGGTGAGCAGCAACAGCCTCCATATAACATACATCATTCCTCTCATGATACATTACAACCTCTTCAAGTTGCAGAGTAGCTTCAAGAGGAAAAGCTTTTTCTGAAAGGTGACAAACAAAGTGACAAGGTCAAAGCAATCATGCTTTCCTCTCCCGAGAAGACTAAGCCCAAGACAGCAAAGAAGAAAATGCTCAAGGTGGTTAGTAAAAAGAGCTATCCAGAGCAAAAGAAAATCGCCCAAGAAACCTCTCACTAGCATGCCAAGAAGGAAGAGTGCAAGATTAGCCTTCAAGGGAAAAGGGAAAGGCAAGATAGGAGAAAGTCAAGAACATGGAGGTGCATTGGCTATCATCCCAATCCAAAGTGATGATAGCGATAATGAACCCCGCATTCTAGAGAACCTTCTAATCCATAGAGAGGGCCAAATTGAAGCATTGGAGAATGACCTTCATCGGGCAAAGAACTTAAATCATTTCTTGGAGATCCAAAATAGACAAATGAATGTTCATATGGCAGTTTATGAAGCACGGGAAATTAAATACAAGAATGAGGCTGTTAAAGCACAAGTAAGGATAGAGGAGCTCATCGGTGATTTTGATGAGGGTGAAGAAGAAGACCAGCCTAGGCGGAAGAGGCCTAAAACCATAGGGCTTAAAAGAACCCTGGAAAAGCAAAAGGAAGAAGAACAAGCACATCTTCAATCCACTCCCCTCACTGCACTACTTGAGCAAGAAATCGAAAGCAATAAGGAGGCATGGCTAGAAAGAGCAAATAAACATTTGGAGATGAAGCTTGAGAAGGCAAACAGAGACTTGGAGCTGCAAAGGAAGATGACACAACACTATCAAAAGCTAAATCAGTTTTCCCGGCGCAAGCTAAAGGCCACTCAAGAGAAACTGAAGGAAGCAAAGGGGAAGCGTCTGACACGGAAATAGAGGAAAGGCACATCAGCACTTAACATTTTGGCTTCAGTTTCGGAGCATGTTTCCAAGGACCCTTGAGGGTCATGCATACCAATTTTGGCCCCTTTTTGACAACTTTTGGTTTTTTGGCATTTTTGAGTTTTTGATAAAAAACTCATAAATTCGCCTTTTCATTTTGGGGATTCTTCAAAGGAGGAGAATGGTATCATTGGATGCCATATTTTCATGAGCACACCCTCAGTGATTTTCGAGAGATTTGGAGATCTTTTTCCCCCTCAAAACGGTGGAAAAGTCTCTCTTTTTGCACACTCTGCTCGGTCGATCAGCAGACTGTAATTTTCTGGCTTTTTACACACAGGTGCAGATTTCGAGGACTTTTGGGCATCAGATTGGGGAAATTTCAGTTTCACCGGAAAGTAGACACTCAGATATTTCCAACGAGCTATCATAAGCCTCGTTTCAACACCGGGAAGGCTGCCAAATGTTTTCGGCAAGTCAGGGGACCTTTTGCTGATGAAAATTTGAAATATTTTTGTAATTTTTGAACCTCTAAAATCTGCTTTTTCCAAATGTGCGTTTAGCTATTTTTGCACATGAAAAATTATGCAAAGTCAATTAAATTCCCTTTTTTAGCATTTTTTTAGATATTTTGTGAGATATTTTGTGGCTTGGGCTTTGCAAAGCCTCAAGGACAAGTTTAGATATTTTGATTAGGCCAATGAGTATGCAAGTTGAACCATGAGGTTTTCCTCACTTGAGCCTATTTATTCCACCAGCTCTCATTTGTAAACAAGGCTGAACTTGAGAAGAGAAGCAATATATTGGTCATATGAGCTTTGAAAGAAATACTTTTGTTACGATTTTGGACTGACTCTTGGATGTTCTTGGATGAATGAAGAAGGATTGTTGATGGATTCCATGACTTGGTAGAATGGTATAGTGTCTCTTGCTTAGTTGTTGTCTTCTAGTTTTCATTCATGAATACATGTTTCTTGCTTGCTATAGATCAGTAGAGAATAAATTTGAGACATGCCCATGGAGACACCTCAAATTTCCTTTTCTTCATAGCCTCTTTGTTTTCTTCTTCCTAAGTAACATTAAAGAATTCTTGACTGCTCTTTAAATATTTAGGATATTGTTGCTTGTTTCATTCATGGTTTTATACATGCTAAAAAGGACTTACAGTACGCCCTGCTTACCTATGGCTAGCTATAGTTCCATCCGTGAAACTTCTCTTTGATTGATTGGATTATCATTTTGTTTGAACCAAGGAGGCCTAGTTTCGATCTAGCCCTTTGCCTAAAACTATGCAAATGTTGTTGTTCAAAGTGCCCAATAACTTGAAGTTCTGTGTTTAGGTGTTCTGACATAGTGTTTTGAGTTTTTTGTCTTCCTTAAGTGTTTTTCCCCAAATTCTGAAAGCCATTTCCCAAAGCTAGAGGGTCTTATACTTCTATGCATGGCTTGAATGTTTATTTCTATGTATTGATTAGCTTATAGTTACATTTTGCATGATTAATGGTTTTCCCTACCATGTTTATGTTTGCTATTAAACTAGTTATGCTTGAGATCCTTTGTCGTTCACAAACTTGATGTCCATTTACTCAATTTTTCCCAAAGATCCTTTCTACCTTGAATCAAATCGGCCCTTCAACAGCCTTGTATCGTCATCTAATAGCTTTCTTGACCTTTTTGACCCCATAGCCCAGTTAATCTATCATCTTGTTATCTATTTTATATCTTTGATCATTTTCATCCCTCACAACTTAAAAAACTAAAAACAAAAACTTACTTCATAACTAGCCTAAAATCAGAACAGAATAAGCAAACACACAGATATCCCTTACGCATTTAGAGAGAGCCCTCTCTGAGTCCAGGAAGGCTAGGCCCTTGGGCTCCAAAGCTTTGTTTGATGTTACACTATCATTTGGCTTGCCAATCAGCCAAATCACGGGAACCTAACAGAGTGGAGGTGGTTTTAATGTCTATTTAGCTCAGGTTTTGACATGATTCAAAGGTTGGAATCAGTTTCATTTTGCTACTTGATCAAGGGAACTTGTACTCAGTTTTCGCAAAGCTAATAAAGAATATTAACAACTACATTTATGGGATACCTATGGTATTGAATGTATTTCATTATTTCTTCTTCAGTCACATATGTCTAAATGTATTGTTCATATTCATTCTCATGTTTATGTTATGATATTTTATAATTTTGTAATTCAGAATACATGTGATCCATGCTCTGTTTTGGGTAAATGATCCTATTTTGTTTCATTATCTTGTGTCTGAGATAAGTACATCTCTTATGCTTCCCTCAGCCTCCTTAAATTTTATAAACCATTCCATAACCATTATCTTCAAGTGATTGGCATTATACCTAACTTTCCCCATTCATTCTTGCAACTCTAAATCTATTTCCCTTACCTAGCCTCTCCTTGACATAATTCCTTTATCCACTCATTTACCCAACCAAAACCAAATAAAAAAAACCCCTTGCACTCATTACCTAGCTAAAACCATAATTTCTCCAGCCCTCCTAGCTGCAATCCTTTGGAGAGAGCCCTCTCCGGCTTGATAGGGGTAGCTATCAAGTCAAAATATTTAGTTTGTGATTACCTCTGTTGAGCTTCCATCCTCAGCCTTTGAAATCTAGTGGAGTGATAACACATAGATCAATAGATTTGTTTGCAGGAATAAGAATCAAAGTACCAGGGAAGTCCATTGGCACCTCCCCGCTTCATTCTCCATCTCTGTTTTTACGCCTCCATCATTGTTGATGCGCCTCCATTTCCCTCCTATTTCTTTTATTACAACTACTGCCCCTTTAATTCACAAAAAAATTAAAAATGCTAAGAGCTCGAACTTTTCCCTTTCCTTATCGAAACTCCTGCTACCGTACTTCGCTCTATCACAAATTGAAAATCCTCCTAATCTTAGTTATTTCTTCCCACTTTCGAGCTCCGGTTGCGATAGTTCATATAACCCTTCCACCTTACCTTTTCCGATTATTACAAAAATATTCAAAAATCTTTGGAAACCAACATTTTCCATTTTCCCTTCAAAATACTTACCACAATTCCTTTTGCAAATTGCAAATTTCATTTTCCGTTTAGTTCACGTTAACACTTACCACTCCAAATTCCGATTACAATAATTGTTGGAAATATTGAGAGGGGGGGTGAATCAGTATTCCTTTCAATTAGTATTATTATTAATCTTTCAGAGCATTATTTAATCTTAAATTATTATTAGTGTTTGTACAATGATAGTAGTAAACAAAAGGAACAAAAATGCATAGAGTTTTTAAGGTGGAAACCCCCTCTCGGAAAAAACCCACCTGAATGCTTTTCTAATAATTCTCTAATATTAAACTCCAATTGATAAGAAATCTCCAACTTCCTAGAATATAGAAAATAATTCTTCTCCATCTCTCACTGGATGGACGCTCGAATGCCTGAGATTATTTAGTAGTCAACTGAACGGATGCCCCAACACCCAATGAGCTACAACTCACCCTAGCACCACCCTACCACCCTGAATTTTTCATAGGCATGAACCTGTTGGTGACTTCATTCACCAGCCTAGCACTAACCTACCACACTACAGAAGAATAAAATAAGAATGGACTCTCATACCAAGGAAAATGGTACAATTTACAATGATATAGAATGATGGAGAAGAAGAAGACACACCATACTGTAACCCCAGTTATGACACAACCACCTAATGATGATCGTAGACCTACCGAAACTGCCTTTTCAATTCTTGGTAGATAGAAACTTGTACAAATTTTACAATGATTCTTTTACAATGACTCAGTACAATGATACCTTTACAATGACTGTATGCAGTGCTGCCGACTTGAAAAATTCATGTGGTGAACTTCTTGTTGTTTTTCTGCACCTTGATTATTTCTCTTGTCATCCTACCCTTTCTCACTCTTCAGAACATTAGATCATACATTGATTTTTTTCTTGATAAATATATAATTCCTGCAAAAAGTTTCCAATGAAATATCCATGACATGATAATAGAAAAACTTACCTCATCTTGTAGAGCATATGTTAGTGCTAAAACAAAAAAAATTAGAGTACAAATAACTTAATGCAATTAAGAGATGAACATGCATATACAAAATATATTTACCTGGAGCTTACCTCTGCTGCATCATTCGCTACACCTTGTTTTTCTTTGCTTCCCTAGAAATTCTGGTCCTTTGCAGCCCTTGACAGCACATGATATAGCTTTTTCTTGCCTTCTAGGAGCTTGATATTGAATCTTATGCATCTATGTTATTTCAGATCCCCAATATGTAATTTTCAGTCTTGTATTATCCCTCTTAGTCTTCTTTCCAATTCCACATGTTTGACCCAATTTTCATTCTTCAAGACAAAGCTATGCCCAATCTCTCACAATGACCTAATTATGGACTAATTCAGTGGAGAAAAATTGCACCACGTGCCACTTGTCACAGTTTCCTCCTTCAGCTTTGAAATTGATACACAGAAAACTATCATACGTGCACTATCTGCCAAGTTTTACAGAATTCCAATCTGATTCTCAGAGAGAGAGTTATGATGATTTTCCCAAGGTCACCTCTTTGAGATGAATTTTAGGACCCTACAAAAACCCTAACTTCCATAGATCATATCTCTGAAAATGTTGCGAACCATGTTCTGTAATTTATACACAAGATTCCTCAGTATTTTGGCTTTGTGTGATAAAAATTTCAGCTTCTGAACCTTTGTAGAAAAAAGGTTATAGCACAAATTCTACGATGGCCTGTTTCAAGTAGCGAAATCCCTACATGAGGAGGATATGAGGATCACAATTTATATAAATGCTTAGGTTGAGAGGGTCTTCAACAAGTGAACGTGGTAGGGATTTTAGGAGCTTAAAAATTATTAATTATTCATTGTTAAATGACCACATCCAATGATTAGTGTCATGCCACAAACCCATATGGTTTTAGCCCACTAACTAGGGTTACTAACTTCAAACATGAATATCTCTCAAACTGTGAAGAATTATGTGACGAGCCATATATCAACAGAAACATCTCGACAAGTACAGACCATGTTATAGCATCATTCTCACCTTCATATGATTCATGATTGCTTTTATGGCTTTGGGCACCCATTCCTACAGACTTGGACCAAATTCACTAAAAAACAGTGTAAAAATCCCCATACGCGGTTATTCCCAGACTTTTCCGCATGTATACGCGAGTCCACATGTACTTTTCCGTGTATGCCATTAAAATCATTAAAATATATATAAAAAATCCCTATTTTCGAGCTGGGTTGATGGTTACTCTGGTAGCTCAACCACCCTAGCACGTGGCCAACTGTTTCCAACTGATGAAACTACTTTGAGGGAGTATAAAAGCCCCTCATGTGTATGGCCTAAGGGAGAGAGAAATTATTGATATTATACTCTATTGGAATACTCTATCCAAGTCTGAATTCCCATGCCTCCTACACTTCCCAGTTCATTACAGGAAACCCTTGTTTCCTGGAGATGCTCATCTCCCTATATGTCATCTCGTATGCACCAGTTCGGAAGGAATCTTAGCGAGGCAAGGGTGGGACGGATCCGGACGACGGTCTGCTCGAAGATCATGGAAGGATTCAGGTGATCTCTCCACTTGTTATTTCTGTACATGCTATTTATAATACAGAAGAACCATCTTGTTCCCGAAATATACGTGTTAGTGTCCGCTTGCATATATGAGAATATTGTTATTTAAGCATTTATTATGGTTTATCTAATGTTTCATATGGATTTCACTAACATTTAGAGTAGATATATGCTGTACAACCAGTTCTTCATGCTTGTTTCTTCTTGTCTTTCAGGTTAAGAAGGAAGAAGGGTTGCTGGGGGTTTGGACCCCGTGGGATCTGCTCCAACCGTAGGACCTACGGGTAAGTTCCTCGATCTGCTCTATTTAGTTTTTCATGAACATGCATGGTTGTGTGAGTCCTTCTTGACTAGCATGCCCTGCTCTGTGGAGGTTGTAACCCAACGAACCTCTAGGGTGATTTTCCCCGAAACAGAAATGGCGACTCCGCTGGCGATCACATTCTTGTGATTCCCCTATTGGGTGGTTTCAGCTTTTTGATAGGTTTCCAACGGTTTTAACTTTTATTTACAGTCCAGTTTACTCTTTCTCAGTCAGACTGAAGTCCTGGTTTCTTATCCAGGCTTGATCCTTTTTGTTTTTCATTATCTACCTTTATATACGCGGGTTTTTCTGCACACAGTCACGTATACACGCATTTTTTCTTAAAGGGAGTCACGTATATGCGGGTTTCCTTTAGCACAGTCGCATATGCACGCTTGTTGCTAAACTGTGAAGTTGCGTATACCTAGGCAGATTTTGAAATTTTGGATTTCATGACTTTTTAGTCCTTTCTGTTTGTGTAGGCCTGTTCCTGCAGTGTCTTTGTACCCTCTGGATTGTGAAGAAAGTGGTCTTTGGTCTTTTCTCTCTCTTGTTTGATCGAAAACTAGTCTTTTTGGCAAAGTGTTGTTTCTGGTGTTGGCACTTCTGGTTCGAGTACCAAGATCTCTTTCTGGGGATTCTTGGTTGGTGTGCTTTATCAGAACAGAGAGCTCCTGCTCATTTACTCTTTCCTATCTCTGTGTTTTTCTTTGCACTACGATTTTTTCCCATTTCTTGGTTGGTTTTCTTGAGTTCAGTCGGCTAGGCCTTGTTGCAACTTTTGAAGAGTCTTTCTTGGTTATTTGAAGTTTTTGTTTGCGGCAAGGTTATACTATTCTTCTAGGCTGAGTGGCTGAGTTTTCTTGTCTTATTTTTCTCATATTGATCTTGCTATGAGTTAGCCCTATAATATTTGGAGCATTTTTGAAGTTTTTTCTTGAAATTCAGTGTTGTTTGGCTTGGGGTTTTATAGTTTTGCTTGGTCTTTTTTGAACTCTTCTCTTATAAAATTCAAAAGCTCAAAAAACATTTCACTTTGTTGTTTGCTTTTGTTTTTGCATTTTTTTTTCGTTTCTTTGTATCTTTTGAAGCTTTGTTGAGGTTTCTTGCCTTTGGATTTTGGCTTGATTTTGGAAAGGAGTTGTCATTGATTTCTTCCTCTTGCTTTTTAAGCATTTTTGGTGTCTTCATATTAAGAGTTCTTGATTTCGGGAACTAGCTTTCTGGACAACCAAAAAGAGATAAAACTGAAGGACTTTTGGGAAATTTCGCTCTTCTTTAGGAGATTTTGCATCTTAGAATTTGCATGCTTGTAGTGATTTGCATCAGGTGCACTTAGGCATTTAGTCATTTTCATAGTTTTTGTGAGTGTGAGTTTGTTATCTGAAAAGAAGAATACAATTTTTAATCTCGTAGAACCTGTATAGAAGTTGCTTTTCATCGAAAGAAAATAACTGCATTTGCATGTAGTTTGGTTTTTATTAATTTCTTTCTGCGTCAAAACACCATAAGTTTCATTTCCACATCCCTTTGAATTAACATAACAGCCAATTAAAATAAGAGATTTAATTTAAAATCAACTAGCAAGTTTTCTAAGTGTCATACACCAACTAGCTAGGTTGTAGAGCCTTGGATTAGGTGAGTGGAGAGTTAAATCTCCAAGGCCGCTCAAACAAAACATAGAAGTTGATTAATTGAGCGAAATCCAACTCTGTTAGGTGGACCGGGAAAGCTCTCCTACAGAGAGTCAAGCACGAGGGGAAGTGAAGGCTGAGAAGAGGGATACCCCCTCTCTGATTAGTTGAATCTAACCTCAAGACCGTTCCGCCCGGCTTTTGACACGAATTGGTGCCCATAGTTGCCACTCCTAGGTTCCACACAGGTGACTGCGGAGGGGAATACCCGTGGTACCTGAGGCAGACGTCGCATCACTTTCAGTATTACTTCTGGGGGGTGCCCTTGCGAAGCTTGGGTGCTTGAGCCGGTAAAGGCTGTCGTTAGTAGGTCGGCGTAACTGTTTCTATTACCTTCGCTAGTAGGCCTGGGCCGTAATTATCCCAGACTGCTTTCGGGAGGTCCTATATTTCGCTTTCTTGTATTTTGGTGTCCGGTCCTCATCACCCGGAGCGGAAATACTTGAAGGTTGTTTTCTTGATTGTATCTCAGGGATTTTTCTTATAGTGAGTGCTCTTTGCTCCTAGCTTGCTTAGCTTTATATTTTTTGAGTTTAATTAAAATTTTCTAAAGTGGCTGATCAAGCGCCTCGTCGATCGAGGAGAATCCGGGGGTTATCTCCCGAGAGTCCAGAGCCTTCTTCGAGAAGGCGTAGGAGTGATTTAGCAGGTGGTTACTACCCTATGACGTCTGACGCAGTGGAGAGAGATCCTCCACAAGGGTCTGAAGGTTTCATAGCTGATTCTGGTGTCGGTTCCGAGAGGAGCGTTTCGCTCACCTCGCGAGTTTTATTTCCTCAGGAAGAAGATTTTCAAATTGAAGAAGTACCTGAACCTCCTGTGTCAGGTCCATCTCCTCTTCCTCCTAATTATCCGTTCGTTGTTCAATACATCAGACCTGAGTCAGAGAGACCAGAAGATCTTCCGTATCATTCATACCTTTCGATGGCCACAACTGGGAACGCGACTTCTGCTGTGAGTGCTGCAGGCATTCAGACTCCTGCTTCTGTTGAATGAGGAGGCACTATTTCTTCATCTTCGATTGCTTCTAGTGCTGTTGTGTTTTGCTCTGGTTTCACCCAAGCACATGCTTCTCATTCTGGTCCCTTTTGTTTCGGAATGCCCACTAGTGGGATTCCTTATTTTTCCTTTTCCACTGCTGCAGCTGGATCTACACCCATGTCTTCCATGGCTAGTGGATCAGCTTCTTTTCAGGGTTTCCCGTTTGGAACTGGGCACATTCCTAGTTCCAATCCTTCTTTAGGGTCCTTTCTGTTTACTTCTCAGACCCAGAGTTTCAATCCTTGATCTGGAGGTCAGAATTCGACCACTTTTACAGGATGGAACCCTGTATTCACTACGGTGGGGGCAGGGAATCAGTTTTACGCTGGTCACCAAGGGAATACTTCTTTCCCTTCGTCGAGTGCTTATCAGACCTTTTCTCCTCTTTCTAATGCTTGGAACCCCTATCAGGGGCTTTCCTCTTCATTTCATACTTCAGCGGGGGGAACTGGTCTGGGCTTTGGTAACTCTACGTTGGGAGGAGGTTCTTCTCCTTTTTCTACGAGTCCTTTTTGGCAACCTGATGCCTCATCAAATCCAGGGTATTCTTTTCAGAATGTTGGGAATCCATCCCTTCAAGGATGGAATCCTCAGGCTCCGCATCGCTTACCTTTTCTGGCAACGTTAAACTTGCCAGATCTGTCGAAGTTGACTAATGATCCGATTCGTTATGGTCCGGGGTGGCCTCCGGTTCCCACCAAACTTCCTTCAGACATTCCAAAGTTTGAAGGTAAGAATGGAGAAGATCCGGCTGACCACATTACCACTTTCAATTTATGGTGTTCTTCGAACTCCCTGATCGATGATTCGATTAGGTTGAGATTATTTCAACGCACCCTAACTGGAAACGCTGCCAAATGGTATATTGAGCTAACTGGGGGCAGTTTTTCTACATTTGGAGAACTGGCTGTTACATTTCTGAACCATTTTCAGTTGCCTGTCCGATATGACACTGGGACTGAACTCCTAGCTAATTTTAAGCAGGACGACGCAACCCACATTTCTGATCACATTCAGGAATGGAGGAGGAGGAAGAGGCTTATTAAAGCTCATATTCCAGGAGAATTCCTTTTGGAATGGTTTTTGAAATCCCTTCAGTCAGATATTTCGGAAGATGTATCCCTCTCTGGGGTATTTTCTGAGGAGCAGGCCATTTTTAGGGCCCAGCAGCTGGAACTGATCTATTCTCAGTTTGGGGTCCTCCATAAATATCCGCCCAATGCTCCTCGCTCCAAATTAGATTTATCTAAAACTAAGCTCGGTCCTCATGGTGACGTACTGATTGGATCGATCAATAGTGGTGCAGCCAGCCTACTTACTCAATTGCAGTAGTTGTCTTTACAATCTGCTCCTTCTGGTCAGGCTGTGCCTGCTGAGTCATTGCCTTCCCAGTCTTTGTCCATAAATGTTGTCCAAGCTTCTGATCCCAAAGGAAATCAACAATCCGAAGGGAAGAAGAAGGGACGAAATAATAAGAAGAAGGGCAAGAACGGGAAGGGTAATGCGAATAAAACCAACGAGCATGTTGGTGAGGGTCCAAAGGAGAAAAGGAAAGTGAAGTTTCCATGCAAGCTGTGTACTGGAGACCATCTTACGCACCTTTGCCCTAAAATTCAGGATGCACAGCGCTTGTTAGCTCAACAGGGTTCTTCTAGTTTCCAGGCTGTGTTAACAAACCCTTTTCCCCAAGGGCAACAATTAGTTTTTTGCGCGAATCAAAATCCTGGGGCTTCCTCTGGGGGCACCCAGGAGGGGGAAATTCCATCAAACATTTTCATGATGAGTTCTCACGCGGATATCGCTACGAGATCCCATGATTATGGCGGAGAAGAGTCTTCGAAATCTAAGGATATTCCTGATGCTACTGAGCCGCTTCACATTACCAAGCCTACTATTGAGTCTATGCCTCGGATGCCCAAAGCATCTTCTAAGCGATCGACGATTAATCCAAATGCTAGGGCTGCCCAGAACTACTCGATTGTGGAAGATCTGGCGTAGAGTCCTTGTGCTATGTAAACTTTAGAGGTACTCCAGTCTTGTTCGGCTCAGTGCAGTGCTTTGCTCACTGCCATTGGGGCTATTGATCCAAAAAATTCTCTTCTGATTACTTTTGATATGACTAATTTTAAGAAGAGACTCCCCCATCACATGGCTTTTCATATTAAATCATCGTACCGGAACTGTAATATCTTTCGAACGGTTGTTGATGAGGGTGCTTCCACATGCGTGATGTCTCTCACATGTTGGAAGACAATTGGATCTCCCAAAGTTGTTCCATCTACCACTCTTCTGACTGCGTTCGATGGTCATTCTCACAGACCCCATGGTATTGTCCCATCTTTGCCCATCTGTGTTGGGGGCAAAACTATCAATATAGAGGCTGAGGTAGTTGACGCAAGCTTGGACTACAACCTTCTGTTGGGGAGAAACTGGATTTATGAGATGGATGCCATTGCATCCTCATTAATTCGGATTATATGTTTCCCCCACGAAGGGAGGATTGTTACAGTGGATCAACTGGATTGTCCTCCTGTAGACCTGAATGCGTCTACTGACTCATCTGTTCCTAAGTTGGATAATACTAAGGCGCCTGTTGAGAATTTAGGAGTTGGAATGTATTCTTCCTTAATGGGTACTTTCGATATTCCTCCTCCTACGGTTCATATTAATGCAATTTCATCCTCCAAGGCTCCTCTTCGAAGAGAGTTCTTCAGAACTCATTATTTTTCGGACCCTTGGACCTTACCTTCCCCTACAACCACATTAGCAGAAGGTCAAGTGGGTGGAATGGCATTTCCGATGTCTACAGCTGAGATTTCTTATTAGTCTATTGTTGACTCTACAGAATCCAGTTCAGCTCCTCTTTCGTCGGAAGAGTTGGATGGAGATGTGGCTCCGGCTTGGACGCTTAGTTCTTCTTCGGCCCAGGATTGCCTTGATACCACTCTTCCATCTGAAGAGGCCATCTTGGAAGCCATGACTGGTATAGATAGACCGTGGGATGATTTGCATCATCAGTCTTATTTTTTACCTGACTTAAGCGAAGTTGAAACGAGTTTTCCAAGTCCTCCGTCTCCTGGTCCTGTTCACCCAGTCTTGAACCCTTTAGCACCAACACAGGTTTATGCTGAAGGGAACATGGCTGTGATTTCTCCTACTATCCTGGTGAACATTTCCAGGGATCCCAATATTATTGAGAATGTCTTCATCGGAGCTTAATGTTCCCATGAAGAGATTCAAATTTACACCGAGCTCTTTAAAGAGTATAGGGATGTATTCGCTTGGTCTTATGAGGAAATGCCTGGTATAGATCCATCTATTGTCCAGCATGAGATCAAGATTTATGAAAACGCTAAGCCGGTGAGGCAAAAACTTCGTCTGGTCAATCCAAGGAAGGCAGCAGCTATCAAAGCTGAGGTTGAGAAGCTTCTTAAGGAGGGATTCATTTTCCCTGTTCCTTTGACTGAATGGGTTTCAAATCCCGTTCCCGTAGATAAAAAGCAAGGAACGATTCGAGTTTGCATCGATTTCAGAGACCTAAATAAAGCATGTCCTAAAGATAATTACCCCACACCATTTATCGATCAGATCATTGACGAGTGTGTCGGTAATGATATTTTCTCCTTGATGGACGGTTTCTCCGGATATAATCAGATTACTATCCGTCCTGAAGATCAGCATAAGACTGCCTTTATTTGTCCCTGGGGTACTTTTGCATACAAGAAGATGCCTTTTGGTCTTAAAAATGTTGGGGCTACCTTTCAGCGGGCCATGTCATATGCCTTCCATGACATCAAAAAGATTATCGAGGCGTACTTGGATGATTTAGCTGCTCATTCTCGAAAGAGGATGGATCATCCTTCTCACCTCCGGAAAATATTTAAAAGATGTCGTTTCTATAAGATTAGATTGAATCCGAACAAGTGCATTTTCGCGGTTACATACGGCCGGTTATTGGGATTCATTGTGTCTATGGAAGGGATTAGGGTAGATCCCTTCAAGGTTGAGGCAATACTTCGGTTGCCTCCCCCGTCCTCTATCTGTCAGCTTCAAAGTCTACAAGGAAAGTCTAATTTTCTTCGGAGATTTATCGTAAATTATGTTGAAGTTACAAAGGGATTTATGAGATTGTTGAAGAAGGGAGTTCCATTTCTTTGGGATGACTACGCTCAACGCTCATTCGATGCTTTGAAGAAATCATTGACCTCTGCTCCTTTATTGAGTCCACCTGATTATAGCAGGGATTTCCTTTTGTATCTGGCAGCAACAGAATCTACTATTGGTATGGTTCTGGTTTAGGAGGATGATGCTCTTGCAGAACATGTTATATACTACCTTAGTCAAGGCTTGGTAGGACCTGAACTCCGGTACACTCTGATAGAAAAGTTAGCTTTAGCAGTATTTCATGTTGTGCAGCGACTCCGGCATTACATTATTCTTCGAAAAACTTATGTTTTGGCAGCAGCCAATCCATTTCAGTTTGTCCTCAGTAGGCGAGTGATTGGGGGCAAATACAATAGATGGATTGTGATTTTACAGGAATTTGATCTTGAGTTTATGTCTGCCAAGTCCAAGAAATCATTAGTTTTCGCGGAATTGATCTCCGAGTTTCCCTGTGGGGAAGAGATGATCTATGATGAATCCTTCCCGGATGAACATTTGTTTCTTATCTCTTCACAAGATCCTTGGTATGGAGATATAATTGTGTATCTTCAGACTGCGAAGTTTCCCTCTAATTTTTCGAAAGATGAGCGTCGTAAGCTGCGTCACTTGGCCAAGAATTATTTGATTATTGGTGATGCTTTATACCGTCGAGGGGTTGATTCAATCCTGAGACGCTACTTAACTCTTGAAGAAGCTGAGGTTGTGCTGAATGATTCCCACAGTGGAGCTTGTGGGGGTCATTTATCTGGGCTTGCTACAGCCCAAAAAATCTTGCGTGCTAGGTACTTTTGGCCTTCGATTTTCAAGGATTGTATCGAATCGGTCAAAAAGTGTCATCCGTGTCAAGTCTATACTCGAAAAATGCGCGCTCATCCAGCTCCGCTTTTTCCAGTCATTACTGTTGCTCCCTTTACAAAGTGGGGTATTGATTATACTACTTGTAACCCGCCTTCGGCTAAAGGTCACAAGTACATTATTGTAGCAGTAGACTACTTTACAAAGTGGGTCGAGGCTATGCCTACTTTTGGGAATGATGGTGAGACTGCAGCTCTTTTTCTTTTCAACCAGGTTATTGCTCGTTTTGGTATTCCTAGAGAGATTGTCACTGATCATGGCAGTCATTTTCAGAATAGCATGATGGCTGAGTTGGCTCTAAAATTAGGTTTCCGGAAGGAGCATTCATCTCCGTATTATCCTCAAGCCAATGGGAAAGTGGAAGCCGTGAATAAATCCTTGAAGACAATTCTTCAAAGGACAATTGATAAAGCTAGATCCAATTGGCATATTATGCTATATCCTGCACTTTGGGCATACAGGACGTCAGTGAAAACTGCAACTGGCTTTACTCCGTTTCAGCTAGTGCACGGGTTGGAATCTGTATTTCCCATTGAATGTGAGATTCCTTCTCTTAAGTTAGTTGTTGAACTTCTTCCTGACACTTCTAGTCTTGAAGAACGGCTCCTTCATCTGGAACATCTCGATGAGCAGCGTCGGGATGCTGCCACGATGAATGAAGCACATAAAAACCGAGTTAAAGTTCAGTACGATAAGGCAGTCAAACCCAGGGTTTTTTCGGAAGGTGACCTTGTTTTGGTCTATGCCCAAGAAAAAGATGCCCTGGGGGCAGGAAAGTTTAAGTCTATGTGGTATGGCCCCTTCATCGTTAAAAAAGTCCTTAAGAAAGGAGCATATACCTTGGTTGATTTCGAAGGAAACGAGTTGCCGGAGCCCCAAAATGGGCTCTATTTGAAGAAGTATTATGCCTAGGCTTCGGCCTGGCATGTTGCTTTTGTATATAGTAGTTTTTTTCTTTGTACATATCTGGTTGATTTTCGATCTTTGATGAGTTGGTGATGTTTTTGATCTGCTTTGGCAGGTTGTGTCGGATGTCATGAGTCATTTTGGTTTCGCCGATGGTGCTAGTAGACACACCCGAAACTTAGCTTCCGCGGCTTGGGTGCTTCATTATCCTTCCGGTCAGCTGTTAGTATCAAGAGGGGTCTGCATTGGTCCTGCTTCCAATAATATAGCAGAATACACTGCAGTTGTTTATCTACTCTCAGAGGAAATATCTTTGGGTGTTGATTCGTTGGTAGTTTTCTTGGACTCTCAGCTGGTGGTGTCGCAGTTGAACAATACTTATCGGGTTCGAGATCCATTTTTATTACGATTGTTATTGAGGATACGTTTGTTACAAAGATCATTTCAATTTTTAACTTTCATTCATATTCCTCGAGCCGACAATTGGTTAGCTGACTCATTAGCTAATCAGGCACTAGATTGGCACATTAATCATTCCATACAATAAAATTTTATCATCAAAAACATCATACATTTTGATACATTTATCACATCACATCAAATATCGTTGTATATATATCATCAGAGTGTTCAAAAACTTTACAAAATTTGGATCCATAAGGTCATACAAAATTTGGGCTTATGCCCGATCATGTTCAGTCTCAAAAATATACAGTCATTTGATACATAATATCTATCTACTCCTGAGGTCCCTACCCAGAAGTCGTGTTCCTATAGAACATGATCGCGGTGGCAACTCGGCAGAATAACCGTACCCAGTCTCGGGGCACTCCTACCACCCGTCTCTGGACGGCTTCCGGCAGATCTTCCACGGTAGCCATAGGTATTTGGTGGGTTAACCCCTCCAAGTTCCTTTGTATAACCTGGAGGGTCCTGTCTGAATCCACTGGATCTGCTTCGCCCCTGCGACGCTTGTGGTGCGAGAAACCCTCAGGTCGAACTGGTCCAATATTTGTATCATGATCATGTTTACATTGTAAGTCATTATGAATCCAATCAAAAACATGTTTGTTTTTCATTTTTTCATACATATTTGAAAAAAAAATCCAAAAAATTATATAAGTCAAAAAAATTTGCAAACTTACCGACTGTGCCCCATGTTGTGCCTGGTGGAAGAACAAGATCTGGATCTCCATGAAAGTCCATCCCAGCATAGGGATAGTCGTCCACAGCGATGATTTGTTCTCCCCACCAAAGGAAGAACTCATCATCCCAAGTGGTCCGGGGAACTTCACTTCCCCCTAATCTCTTCATCATATCTACCCAACGGGCAATTCTTGGATCTCTAGGGCTATTGATGGTAGAGATGACTCTGGGTCTCAATGCTGGTATCTTCTCAAAGAAGAATGTCATCAAAATTGTACCGTATCCAAAGAGTTTTATCTTTTCTTGGCGGATTGAGGTAAATTGTTGCTTCATGTTCAGTAATAGGGCTGTGCACCAATCATATACATGAGTCAAGCATTCCACTGCTATGCTCATTTGCGTCCTGGACGCCTGATGTAGGGAGGCAGATCCTGCCACTCTGCCAATGGTGAAAAGGAGGATTTTCATGTGCAAATCCCTTAAATCCTTAATTGCAATCTGAGTTCCAACTTTCTTGGAACCCTCTACGCAGTACACGTGGACATAATCTTCCACGGTTAGCCCTCCCAGGGGCTTCCCGTGCAAGTCTACTGGTTCTCCCCTCCGGGAGAGTCCAGTGATAAAATATATGTCTTCCACTTCAATGCGTACTGGCATCTGATCTATCATAAAGCAGTCCTCTTCCGGTTCCCAATAATTGACGAGCATTTCTAGCAACCGGACATTTCTTTTCATATTTGGCATTTTGAAAAATTTGAGCAATCCGCAATTCCGAAGAATATTTTGCGATGCTCGATCTCGCATGACTTCTTGATCAATTGCACTGTGTTCACGCTCTCTCCATGAGATTGTCATCCTGTCAAAATTTAATAAATCCTTCATTAGCCATGCATTTTTCATTTGGGCCTGCGCATACGCGGCTTTCTTTATGCACAGTCGTGTGTATACGCGACTTTACCGTTACCAACCCGCGTATGTGCAAACCCGTGTTTTTTAGAAACGGTTTCTATGGTGAAAATCACTAAATTTTAATTTATGAACGGACAAAATGATTTGCAAGGATGATTGATGAGCTTACCTGACAAATTCGGTGCGATTCGACGGTCGGTTGCTCCTGATTTGACGAAAGAAGTTTTTTGCTCCAGAGCACTTTTTTCCAAATCAGCAATGTAATAATGAACCAAATATGAGGTAATTTGTCTATTTATGGCTAAAAAGTTGAAAATTTTCACAAAAATTTGTTATGCTTATTTTTTCGATCTATCTTAAGCTGCATAACCCGAATGCTTGGAAGTGCCCAGTTTGGTATGTTTTCAGGTACATTTTGACGAATTTGAGATTTTTCCCGTTTTTTATCCATGATTACCGACTCGTCACGGCAGGTATATGATCTTCACTGGCATATAGGTTAGGGAAATCACTTTCCGCTGCATCTTGCATACTAGCCTCCATACTGATCACTTGCCATAGGGTCGATCCCATCAAGTCATGACTATTACACCCATTTCACTCGCCGATTATTTAATCATGACTTGATGGTAGAGCCTTCCTTTACATGGGCTTCCTAGTTAGTTCCTCGCTATCACTTGTTGCCCATGCTGCGTTGTATGTAGGCTCGGGAGTCCTCTTTAGTCCCGCCATGACTTACGTGTTGAAGCTTCATTCTTCTTCTTCCTCACTATCATTTTTCTGGCTATTACCCTAGAGGCTCCCTGGTGTTGTTGAGTTGTATTACTGCATTGCATATTGGCTACTTGTTTATCCTGGCCTTTAGCCGGCTTCATTTGGACTCAATGTTTAAGCCAACTTTTTACCTTGTCTATCTGTACAAGTTAACCATTGCATGCACTTAGCTATCGCGACTTGACACCCTTTTACCCATGGATGGAACATTCCTCTGAGTATCGCTTACCAGTTTCCGCCACCTTGCATTGAGCATAGGATTGTTCCAATCCTAGGAACTAGTGCATCTGATTTTTGATACTCGTTCTATCCATTGTACCATAGCATTCTTTTATTCTTTTTTAGGCTTATTATATGAAAAAGACAAAAAAATCAAATATAACAAAAAGAGCAGGAACGGGATGTATCTTCGTTGTTTTGATGGTAGTACAGAGTCAGTTTTTCGCCCTTGAACACAACACATATACTTATATATATTTCCTACATTTGGGATGGTTTTAGTTTTTGACCTAGGTTCAGCCTTTACCTTGTTTCACTTGTCAGTCCTCCCCTGGTTGGTTATCTCTTCCAATCATATGGAGAGTTTGTTCTGCCTCCTGCATAACAGACTTATACAGTGTCACTTTTAACTGCCATGGTCATCACGAGTCGTGCTTTTGTTCAAGGGAAGTCTAACCAGAGTCGGCCATTCTGCAGTGTCTCTTGACTCATTATTCAGTCGCCCTTCCCGGTCTTGTCAGTATCTTGTTCTATCACATTAGATGTTTTGGTCTTCTGCTCGTGCTGGTTTGAGAAGGTCCCCATTGACTTCTTGCCGGCGGGTTTGTCTCTTATCGACTACGACATATTACTCTGAGAGCAAACCTAGAGTTGCATCCTGGCCCTATTTCCATCATTGATAGGTGACCTTGTTCTCAGCATTTGATCATCATTATGGGTCTTTGACTGAGTGGTTTCCCCTGTGTTCGATGTCAGCACACATTATCACACGTGGGATTCGTGCAGTACCTTGATTTCCATTTGACCCTATCGGTGGATTTCTCGCCTCTGTGTTAGCTTTCATTCTTGGTTGGTTCAGAGGGTTTCTTCCGTGCGCTAGCTTCATCTTGTGCATGTTGGAAACGTACTTCGGTTTTGGTTCCGTCACTCTACTTCATCCGATTCCTTCCAAATCTTGGCCTGCGGGTTACACTCGCGCTGGACTGATGTGGGATGCCTTAATGCCTTCCTTCCAGCAGATCTTTTCCCATCGACTCCGACTCATTGCTCTGGGAATAAGGTCTAGAGTCTTTTTGTCAGTACCTTAGGGTTTGCGGTCATCAGTGGCAGACTCTTCGCTATCGACAGTGGGGATTCATCATTTCCTCCTGATTGGTAGATTCTTTCAAGTGTTCGACTTCAACTCATTTATTCACACTTCTTAGATTGTACCGGGGCACCTTGACGCTCATTTTCATTATTGGTGGGTTGTCTCGCGTTGGTTAACGGTATACATCATTGACCGGTAATCCAACGATTTCTCACATGGTCGACTTTAGCTCATTTATTCCCATTGTGTAGAATTGTGCCATAGTGATCGGTGAAGACCTCGGGTTGCATCAGCATTTCTCGGTTCACTTTTGACAGTCCATTCAGTTTCTGCCAGTGATGCCATCCACCCTTATATGTTGCAGTTCAGTACAGCAGCATCCTATATGTTGGCTCCCGAGTTGCGTGATTGTACCGTTTGTTCCACCTCTTATGATTTGGTACTTGGAGATTCAGTTACTTATATGATCAGACATCTAGTTGCACCATCCTTGATCAACTTTCTATATGTGATACTTGGACATTGATTCAGAATTATATTTCCGGGCCATGCTCAGATGATTCATTGTGTACTTTCATTCAGCTATACTTGTATACATTTTGGATCTATTATGTACTTTCCATATGATGTATTTTTGACTGAGCATGGGTATGCCCGCCTCAGCATGAGTTGACTCTCTGTTTTCTTTCATTGGTTTTTGGCAGGCTCAAATCTGGTGAAGTCCTCTCTTGTCCTTGCGAAGTTCTTTCTATGTGCATAATACATTTCGGCCATCATGTACCCCTTCTGACCTCATATATTAGGGGGCATCTGTTATAGCATCATTTCTCACCTTCATATGATTCATGATTTCTTTTATGGCTTTGGGCACCCATTCCTACAGATTTGGACCAAATTCACTAAAAAACAGTGTAAAAATCCCCATACGCGGTTATGCCCAGACTTTTCCGCGTGTATACGCGAGTCCAAATGTACTTTTCCGTATATGCCATTAAAATCATTAAAAATATATATAAAAAATCCCTATTTTTGGGCTGGGTTGATGGTTACTCTGGTAGTTCAACCACCCTAGCACGTGGCCAACTGTTTCCAACTGTTGAAACTACTTTGAGGGAGTATAAAAGCCCCTCATGTGCATGGCCTAAGGGAGAGAGAAATTATTGATATTATACTATGTTGGTATTCCCTATCCAAGTCTGAATTCCCATGCCTCCTGCACTTCCCAGTTCATTACAGGAAACCCTTGTTTCCTGGAGATGCTCATCTCCCTATATGTCATCTCGTATGCACCAGTTCGGAAGGAATCTTAGCGAGGCAAGGGCGGGACGGATCCGGACGACGGTCTGCTCGACGATCGTGGAAGGATTCAGGTGATCTCTCCACTCGTTGTTTCTGTACATGCTATTTATAATATAGAAGAACCATCTTGTTCCCGAAATATACGTGTTAGTGTCCGCTTGCATATATGAGAATATTGTTATTTAAGCATTTATTATGGTTTATCTAATGTTTCATATGGATTTCACTAACATTTAGAGTAGATATATGCCGTACAACCAGTTCTTTGTGCTTGTTTCTTCTTGTCTTTCAAGTTAAGAAGGAAGAAGGGTTGCTGGGGGTTTGGACCCCGCGAGATCTGCTCCAACCGTAGGACCTACGGGTAAGTTCCTCAATCTGCTCTATTTAGTTTTTCATGAACATGTATGGTTGTGTGAGTCCTTCTTAAGTAGCATGCCCTACTCTGTGGAGGTTTAAACCCAACAAACCTCTAGGGTAATTTTCCCCGAAACACCCAAACCATTCCATACAAGATGAATGGCACATCATCACCATTTGGCATCCAAATCAGAAACTTGCTGAAGGTTATGTGAAAGTTTGGATGATACCAATGGTTTCTCAAGTGGATACAACGAAGTCTTCCCAACTGCTATTTGAGAACATCATGTGGCAAGTTTTCCTTCAGTAAATTACCAGTTGTGCATGTTTGCTTATCTACTATGTGGTAGAAATCAACAATATATATTAGTTGAGCATAATCAAAACAACAATACACTTTCCCAAAGTCATGTAGAGATGGGTTATCATTATTATAGAGGTTGGCCCTAAAGTGACCATGAAACCCAAGAATAATCTTGCTCCCTTGTGGAGCAATGCATTGTTCATAGATGGTGAGAAGATACAAATACTTAATGGAACAATCAATAAGTACAAAAATGTATTTCTTACCATGCATATTTAGTAAGCTGAAGGTGAGGTCTATGGATGAGTCCTCTCATGAGAATCTTCTCATAAAAATATGCAAAAGGTAGGGATGCATACTCCTCTTGGAACACTCGATCAATAGACACATACTCTCAAGTGACAGCATTGTTGGCCGTAGTGATAAGGCTCTTGTCACTCCATGACTCCTTCCTTTGACAGTCCACATGCCAAATCCATCCACCATCATGCTGCTATGTGAAGAAATATTCTTCCCATGGGGAAGCCTCTTCTTATCCTCTAATGCTGAAGGGTAGCCTCTTTTCACTTTGAATGTGCCATCCTCCTCTCTAGAAATATCATGATACGTTTGGGAAAGATTCTTCCCATACTCTCCCAAGAGCAACCACAACAACAATAACTCTTTCTGCTCCCTTATCTCTCCCTCATACAAGCCATAGAGTAATATCATAATAGTTGCCTTGTATGACCTTCCATACACATAAATATTCTGCTACCATATCATATGGGTGCCATGCAATGCCTCAATCCACAACATACATTTTGACAAAGGGTATGTCATATGATGGCCAAACTCTCTCAAGAGCAGCCAACGCAACCTTTCCTCTTGTTGCCCTGTGTCATATATTTTCAAGGGGCTTTCCCACCTCTTCCTCTCCAACATCACCTACTCAACCCAAGGGGAGTGTCTATCATCATGCTCAACATTTGTATCTCTCGAATAAAGAATATCATCATAGTAATGGAAGATAAGATACATCCCATCAGCCATATGTCCTTCCTTTGCTACATAAGTGGAGTGGTCATTGGAATGCCCCACTAATGATTGGGCCCCCAACTCATCATTGTCACTCAAGGACAGCGCTATTGGTCTCCATGATGCTACATCTACTGTTTTTAGATCATGTTCACTATTGAGTACACAGTTCTGCATTACATTGCAGAGAACAATGCTCATTCCATCCTTCAAAAATCTATACTCCAACCCCAAGAGTTGTGTACATCTCAACAATGAATAAGTGGGATGAGTGTTTATCCTTTCCTTGAGTTCATTAAGGCTCCTCAACATAGTGAGAGTGTGCTGCTCTAAATCAGCATTGTATTTTGTCCATAGGACATGCAATGGTATACAACTCTCCATAAGATTTGCTGAAACAAAAGGAAATGGAAACTTTGGCATACCTTGGTGAATCTTGGGAACATCTTTTAAGGATGCAAGAGTTCCTCCCTCCAATGTGATGGCTGCCCCAACTGCTGATGTAGATGGTTTCTCCACCAAGGTTGTGACAACGCTGGTACAAGTCTCCTCAAGTGGTGGTGAGGGCTCCCCCCTCTCTGATTCCTCTTATTCAAATCTCTTAATCACCTTCTGAGTGAAATTTTCAAAATCAGATACTCCTACATGACTCACATGGCTGAATCACCAAGTGCTTGCCTTACCCTCCAGGTGCAGCACTGATATCTCAACAACCTCTCTATCTACTACTGGATGTAGTAGGAAGAATGCCTCTAACTTCATCACCCAAGCCTTTGCTGTACATGTGGGTGATCCATCAAATGTAGACAACATAAATATATTTCCACTTATCATTTTATTATTGTAGGGCCTTATTTCTTCTTCTAGCTAGATAAACTGAGGAAAATCTAGAGTCTCCTTGAAGGCTCTAGGTTGAGATTTGTACTCAACAAGGTATTCACTTAGAATCTGATGATCCAAGTGTCCTCCATCCTTCTTGTCTTTTTCTCTATGAGAATAGGAAGTACATGGCCCTTCCTCTTCTTGAAACCCTCTAGGAATTTCATTGCATTTCTTCTCCTTCATCTGCTTAACGTCTTTGGAGAGGTTCTTCCTGGATCTGAAAAGTGATGAGAGCAAGCTCATTCTTTCCATCATTCTGATCTGCTCCTTCTCTTTGGATTCTCATTCTTCGTATAGAATAATAGCTGGAACTCACGAGCTGAGGCAAGATTATGCTCTGATACCAATATAATATCCTAAAAATGGAATGCAACAATACTTGAACACAAAACTGGAACAACAGTGTTGATTAGTCTCATAAAATGTGTTAGAAACACATAGCCATCAATTAGTGTTACAGTAGCAACTTATTATGCCTTTTATGATCCCAAAATTTGGGGAAATGTAGCAATAAGGGCCATAAAAATGTTATCTTCACTAAATTACACTATAACTGTGAGAAATGGGACTTGGATCCCTTATTTCATACATTATACATCTCACATACAGAATGGGAGCAGAAACAAATCACTCTAGCCAAGTCTGCAACATGAAATTACTGCATAAAGAGACAATGCAATCTAATGAGGGTTTGTACACATAAATAGCAGAGACAAATAGATCTGAGATTATATTAAACAATATGGCTCAAGAACAGAGATCTAGTCTCCTTATTACAAAATCTAGAGAACCCGGATATGGTTTCTAGGAATACACCCAAATAGAAATGGTGCTCTTCAGCAATAAGGTTGAATAATCACTGAAAACTAAAGCACAAGAGTATAAAAGGCTATAAGAATATAGATCTGATGTAGATCTGATCAATGGTCTTCCCCCATGGAAGGATCAACCCTCCAATCACAGGAAAACTCCCAAAAAGAGCCACAAAAGACACTACTGAAATTGCCCTCCAGAAATAACACAATTCCTAGACTGGAATAACATTTTAGGTGATGGAAATACGTTGGAATGCTACCAAAGGTGTGAAATAAGCTCTGGAACCCTCCAAAATGATCTCCCACAAGAAGGAATCCTTCCTCCTATGCAAAATCAACTTAGAAAGTGGGATTCTAACCCCTCCACTGTTGCACCCTGCAACACAGCACAATATCCTGTAGAAACTGTGTTGTTGAAGAAGTTGTAGCTTGGCCTGAAAAACTAAATGTGGAAATGAATAAAATACTCTTTGAAGAGGCCCCTCAAGGAAAAAGGTGGGATTCCCGCTCGGGAACACCTGGTGCTAAACAGCACTACAACGCTACTAAACAGCAAAAGGAAGCAAAAGCCTAAGAAGACCAATATCAAAATAATAATTTAAAACATGAATCACAAATGCATGCATTGTTGAGCAGTCCCATTTTGGGATATTACAGTGGTATCAGAGCATAATCTTGGCTCAGCCTGTGAGTTCCAACCATTATACCATTAAGAGGGGGGGAAATGTCTAAGAGGGAAACTCTTAGTGACTTTTTGCAAGAATGTGAATCTCAAACCAAGAGGTTTAGAGATTATATCACCTTCCAGGAGTTCTGCAAATCAAGGTGGAGAGAAGAAAGTAGTATGACATGGGTAGATTTTTTCTATCCACTTTTGATGGAGCCCCTACATGTTCAGCTAGAGCTTGGGTGGAGGAGCTACACACTTATTTGCAGCATCAGCAAGTTACTGAAGATGAAGCCATCAAAGTTGCAGCGCTACATTTTGAAGGTAAGCCCTATGCTTGGTGGATGTTTGAGTCTTTTTCATTAAACAATGTAAATACTTCTTGTTATGCAAATTTCACTAAGATATTGGTGGAAAGGTTTCAGGGAAAACATTCTGAAACATTATGGAAGGAGCCAAACAAACCAAAACAAAAAAAACCTTTGCATAGGTTGGAGGAATCTATATACCCAACTCCACTTTAGAAAAATGTTGCAGAAGCCAACATCTTGCATAATGCCTTGCTTAAGGCAAGATCTTTACCTCATATTCTGAAACAAGAAGGCATGGAGATCCTTTTTTCCAAAGAGGATCCTCTTATTAAGCAGGATACACCCATTCATATTGAAGAAGGAGAAGAAGATGGGGGTAAGAGCATTGTCACATATAGAGCATATCCAGTACCTCATGCAGAGGGTGGAGGAGAACATGCTCCAATAGGAGGAATTCTTGTATCATTGCAAGAAATTCCCTAGGATCTCACATATGGAGGTCAAGGCACAATCAATGAACAACATGATTGTGAGACATTGCAGATGGAAGGAGAAGGTAGGGTGGAAGGTCAACATCATATGATGAGGAGCACACACCCCTATCTATTTCAGAAGGGTAATGCAAAGAAGAGGCAGAGTGATTTGCGCTCTGAGGGCAAGGGCAAAATTGCCCATCCATATGTATAGTCTACTCTTGACATTGATGTCTCATTACATGGAGGCATTCCACCCGGGAGGCCACCAGATCTAGAGTTGGTGAGAGACATCTTCCCATTTAGTTCACCACTCTTAGATTCCAGAGGGGTGAATACTTTTGAGGAGTCTAGTACAACGCAAAGAGTTTGGGATAGACTCAAGGAGGAGGGGAACATTCTCCCATTTTCAGCATCACCCACTCTCACCACCTATTCTGTGCTAACAGAAGTTACTGTAGTGATGGAGGATGGCACATTAATGGTGCAAGGGAGATGCTCTATGGATTTGGAGAAACAGAGGGTACTTCCTTTGAGGAAGGAATCCTCCATATATTGGAGTAGACGGAGGCCACTCATGCTTACATTGGCCAAGATCAGGAGGTTCTTTTTGGAACGTAGCTTCTCATGGGAGGCCAACTTCCAAAAGTCACCACTTCTATTTTAGCATGAGCAGCTGCATGATGGGAATGGCATCAATTTGGAGGATGAATTTGGCATGAAGGATGTCAAAGGAGTAGACAGCAGCATCGGGAGAGCTTCACATTCCAGATCACCAGCGCTGTCTCTTAGGAGGATTGATCCATATTGGAGGTCTCAACTTTTGGTAGAGTACTCCAAGGATCTTGGTGCTTGCATGATTCTTGATGTTCCGAATGGAGATGATAGATACGTG
Organism: Pinus albicaulis; assembly: GCA_034641835.2. Lineage (NCBI taxonomy): Eukaryota > Viridiplantae > Streptophyta > Pinopsida > Pinales > Pinaceae > Pinus > Pinus albicaulis. Next base: position 215,349 of record JAXQQM020058988.1, read on the forward strand.
GTGGATGATGTGGTAATCTATTCTTATGGCAGGATCTTCTTGACTATATTTTCTAAGCTCAAGAGGAAGCTACTACATGCAGCACATGTGGACCTTTTTTCCGTGCACTTTGATGCATTCCATTCTTTGATGGAGGAGTTCACTTGGGAGGGCATACAGTAGTGTATATATCAGCATTGGGAGAGATGCATAGCCCAGATGATGATGGATAATATGTCACAACCACTTCCCTATTCATTGAAAGTGAGGGAAAATTTTCAGTTGAGCCATTTTAGCTCAAGGACCAAAGTACATGGTGGAGAAGGTACAATTTTTCATTTTTATTTGTACTTCTTTACTTATATGAGTAGAATGTTGTACCAAGGAGGATTATCCCTTATTGCATGTTATATTATGATGTACTTGAGGCCAATTACAGCATTGAGGTTGGCTATTCTATTGGTGGTTTGTGCGGGAAGCCACATGATTCTTGGTGTGCACCATTGACACCACATTCTATATTCATGCTCCTATCTTTTAGGATGATTGTGGCAGAAAAAAAGTGGCTAGGAAAGAAATTTTTATTCCTTATTTTGAGGCAGGCAAGGGATGCACTGTTCTGGTTCCATGTGTGGAACTATGATCCACTTTCCGGTTGTCATATGACAATTTTTTTTCATTGGTTTTTTAATCCATGTATTGCTGATATTTTTATGATCATGGGAATTTTTGTTTGGAGAGTGGGACAAGAGCTGGAGGTGCTCATTGGAGGCATGATTCTCCATACTTTACATGTTTCATGTTTTAGGAGAGCCAATGGGCAAGCCATGATTTCTATGCTACATCTCTTTTCTTCACATGGGAGGAGCCATTTGGAGAACTTGAGTTCTTGGAGGAAGCACTTCATGGCTGATTTGTTTAGTGGGGTAACTTGGGCCACTGTTGGAGGTCATGAGATTTCATACCAATATCAGCAAAAACCCCATACTTACCATAAATGGAGAGAGAAATAACTTGGATGGGAATATCTAATCTCTCCATGTAGCCCCAACACATTGCATAAACCGGGGGTTGAGGATTCTTTTGACGAGCTACCTAGAATGACTCATTTCATTTGGATGACAACATGGGTTTGGGAGTCTCTCATTGGGCATGAGATCCCCTATGCTTGTCATAACTCCGACCTTGAGGAGGCCATTGTACAGCAAGAGGGTTTCCACTTACACCTTCCACCTTTTCATGATGTGAGCCATTTGGTTTTGCATACTTGGGAGGAAACATTGGAGGGCAGATTTATTGCAAGTTGTTTTGAGCAGTGGTGGGGACTATTGATGAGGAGGCCACAAGAGGAGAAGGGGAGGAATTTTTCTCTCCTTATACATTTTCTTGAGGAAAAGAAACATTTTGGAGGGGAGGACTGTAATATTCCAAAAATTTAGCCTTCAAGCTAAATGGAATATTATAGTTTTTTTATCACTAGGTAGGTGAATAAGTGGGTGGGAAGGCCCATAAGTCTCCTTAGCAGCAATAAAAATACTTCAAGTATGAAAGGAGACCATTTTTAGCAGCTAAATAAGCACCTCCAAGTGTGAACATGGGTTGGGTCATGTTTATTAAGTCAACCTTGACCATGTCAACAGCGCTATTATGGAGTGGAGATTAATGAAGGAATAACACAGTTTTGGAGGGATATTAATCTCTTGAAGGAAATGACCTAATGGAGTGGGGCCAAAGGCAAGAAAGATCACATTATATTTAAGGAAGATGATGTCAGCCTTTGTGATTCATATTTTAAATTATTATTTTGATATTGGTCTGCTTAGACTTTTGCTTCCTCTTGCTGTTTAGCACTTGGGTTGCAATGTTGTTTAGCACCGGGTGTTCCTGAGCGAGAATCCCACCTCTTTGCTTGAGGGGCCTCTTGGAAGAGTATTGTATTCATTTCCACATTTAGGTTTTCAGGCTAAGATATAGCTTCTTCATCAGTGCAGTTTCTATAGGATATTGTGTTGTGTTGCAGGGTGCAGCAGTGGAGGGGTTAGTATCCCACTTTCTGAGATAGTTTCTCATAGGAGGAATGGTTCATTCTCTTGGGAGACCTATTTGGGGAGTTCTTGGGAAAATTTCAGATATGGGGCATTAGGCCATACATTTCCCATCATTTCCAGCACTATTCCAGTTGGAAATTGCATTATTTCTGAAGGCAACTACAATAGAAGATCTTGTGACTCCTTAGTAGTGTTTTCTTGTGATTGAGGGGTTCATCTCTTCATGGGAGGAGACCTTTAAGGGATATACATCACATCTGATATCTTTCAGCCTTCTACACTCTTATTCTTTAGTTTTCAGTGATTCCTCAACGTTATTTCTGAAGATCACCATTGTACTCAGAGTGTATTGCAAGAAACCCTTCTTGGGTATTCTTGATTTTGTAATAAGGAGACTAGATCTTAGTTTTTGAGCATTATTGATTAATATATGATCAGATCTATTTGGATCTATAATTTCCATTTGAAACCCTCATAAGACTGCACTGTCTCTTTTATGTAATAATTTTGTGTGGCAGTGTTTTTGGGATTTAGTTTTTTTCAGCTATACTAGGTGTGGGAGGTCAGTATACCTCACCTAGTTTGATTTGTTTTTTTTCTCCTCTTGGATTTAGAAGATATATTTCTAGTTCTAATGGTTCCAAGTGTTGGTTTTCATTTTTATGGCATATATTTCTGAAAATTCATTTTTAAATGCATGCATTGCTGAGCAGTCCCATTTTGGGATATTATGCACACTCAATATTCAAAACAAGATAACGGTGGAAATGAAGAAGGATTTGAGAAAGTTTCATACCATCAAAGGAATAAGAAGAAAAAGACTAAATTAAAGGGGGAATTTAGAAAAACAAAACCTCCAAATTTTTATGGAGAAATGGAGGAAGCTTCTAAAGCTTGGTTAATTAAAATTAACAAATGCTTCTAGATTTATGAATATGATGACAACCTAAAGGCAAGGTTAGAAATATAACAGATTCAAGGAAATGACATACCATGGTGGGAAGAGGTTAATGAAATTCATGTAATCGATGAGCAAAAGGTGAGTTGGGGGGATTTCCAGAAATATTTTAAAGAGAAGTATTTGAATGAATGATTCTACGAGGACAAGGAATTTCATGATCTTCGACTCAGAAAACTCTCTATAGATGAGTATGTGGTCAAATTTACATCAATGTTGAGATATGTGCCTTACATTCAAGAAGAAAAAACAAAAGTGCAACAGTTTATGAGCAACCTATCCATCTATATGAAAGAAATATTGCAATTTGATAACCCTAAGACTATGCATGAAGCCATTCAAAAGGCATGAATTTCTATCAATGGGTCAAGAAGAAAGGGGGAAGTGGTAAATCTTGGGTTAAAAAGAAAGCACCAAATAATTTGCAAAACGTGAAAGGTATGAAAGGGGGAAATTTTAGGAGTATACATAGAAATGATTCGAATAAAACTCCTGGAAGAAGTCAACAGAAGTTTAAATCTCACAATGAATCCAAGCATATGGAGTTTTCTAGTAAACTAGAACCTGGTTCGGTACAAAAACCTCCCTTGCAGTTTTGGAGTGCGGGGAGCCACATTATTATAAAAATTTCCCCCATAGTATGAGAGAAGAATGAGCTGCCAAAGCAGAGGAAGCTTCCATAGTTAGTTATTTAGCCCAGAACATACCAAGGATTAATGCTGCCTTGGATGATCATCAAGAAAAAATTCAAAAAATCGTGATCGAGTTGGAAGGAAAAATGTTTAATCATGTTGTATCAATTTTAATAGATTTGGGAGCTAGCTTGAGTTATGTTAGTCCTAAAATTGTTGAAAAATGTCACCTGCAAACCAATAAATTTAAAAATTATTAACTAGTGCAATTAGCTATCGGAGCAAAAAGGAAAGTGACAACGAAAGTAGATAACTGTACTATTGAAATAGCATGACATATAATCAATGTGGTCTGAATGTGTTACCTTTGGGGTCTTATGATGTACTAATAGGGATAGACTGGTTGGAGGAACATTGGTCCTGAGTGAATTGCAAAGATAAAACCATCAACTACCTAAGGAAGTAGGGTATTAGACAGGAGCTACAAGGAATTAGAAGGCCTATGGTACTGCGACCAATTACTGCCTCTCAGTTAGGAAAATGCATTCACAAAGGATGTTTAATATATGCAGTTGAAGTGGGATTTACTAATTTGAAACATAAATCAGCCTCCCTAGGAAATTTACTGGTAATTCAAGAATTCGCTGATGTATTCCCAGAGGATATCCTGGGGTTACCTTCCAAACGAGATATTGATTTTACTATAGAGTTAATACCGGGGGTTGTGCCAGTGTCCCAGACTCCTTATCAGATGAGTATACCCGAATTGATTGAACTTAAATTGAAATTGCATGAATTTCTTGCTAAGGGTTACATTCGCCCTAGTGTATCCCCTTGGGGAGCTCCTATTTTTTTGTTAAGAAAAAGGATGAGACCTTAAGGTTTTTTGTTAACTACAGGCGACTTAATAAGCTAACTTTCAAAAATAAATATCCTTTTCCAAGGATTGATGACTTGTTCAATCAAGTCAAGGAGCTACAATATTCTCTAAGATAGACTTATGGTCTCGGTACCATTAAATGAGGGTGAAAGAAGAAGATATCCTAAAATTGATTTTAGCACATGCTATGGTCACTATGAGTTTGTGGTTTATGGTCACTATGAGGAAGTTGATGAAGCTACCGAGAAAATTAAGACTATCATGGAATGGCATGTACCGTCTAACTTTGATCAAATTCGATCTTTCATGGGCTTGCCAAGATATTATTGACGTTTCATTAAAGGATTTTCCAAGATAGCTTACCCCATAACAACCTTACAGAAAAATGGAAATATCTTCATGTGAATTGTTTAATGCCAGCATATTTTTGAGACACTAAAACATTTATTAACTACCGCCATAGTATTAAATATTGCAAACCCGGATAAGGAGTTTTTGGTATGCACTGACGCTTTTCAGGAGGGGGTAGGTGGAGTATTAATGCAGGAGGGAAAAGTGATTTCCTATGAATCATGGAAAATGAAAGAACATGAGCAGAGATATTATGCCTATGATCTAGAGCTTACAACAATAGTAAATGCCCTAAAAGTATGGAGTCATTATTTTTTGGGCAAGAAATTTGTATTGATGACATATCATAACAGTTTAACTAATTTCTTTAAGAAACCTAGTCCAAATGCACAACAAGTGAGGTGGAAAACCTTATTGGGAGAATTTTACTTTGACATCAAACATCTTAAACGGAAAGAAAAACGGGTGGCATATGCCTTGAGAAGGAAACTGCATCACCTATATGAAATAACATATAGTTAAGTAGAATTTAACTTTTCCGATTTAATCAAAGAAGTTTCCAACAAAGACCCATAATAGATATTTTTATGGTCGAAATAAATCAATCAAATAATTCAAAAATAAAAACTGATTACAATATAAATGAGAACAATTTTCTAACATTTAGAGGCGGAACATATGTTCCTAATCAACCAGTTTTTAGACTATTTCTTTTGGATGAATTCCATAAAAGGCCTTATATTTCTCACCCCAGTTATCAAAAAAAAAATTATGCTATTAAGAAAAAATATTTTTGGCTTGGAATGAGGAAATTCATCATAGCATATCTGGCCAAATTCTTATAGTGTCAACAAGTTAAATATGAGCACCAACACCCAACTGGGTGACTTAACCCATTATCCATTCCAGAATGGAAGTGGGAGCTAAACACTTTGTATTTTATCACTAGTTTTCCTAAAACAAGGAAACAAAATGACTCAATAATGGTGTTGGTTGATAATTTAAGCAAGGAAACCCATTTTATTCATGTCCCATCCACATATAAAACTAGACAAATTGAAAATATTTTTATTTGAGAAATCTTTAGGTTGCATGGGATGCCTAAATTCATGATTTATGATCGGGATGTAAAATTTACATCCTCAATTTGGAAAACTCTCTTTATAGTTTTGGGTACTCAGGTTCAATCTAGGACTGCTTACCACCCACAAATGGATGGAAAAATCGAGCGGGTAAACCAGGTGCTGGAGGATATGTTGCGAATGTACATAATGCAACCATTCAAGAAATGGGAAGAGTATCACCACTTAGTGGAATTCGCCTATAACAATGACTATCATGAGTCACTAAATATAAGTCCTTTTGAAGTTCTATATGGGAAGAGATGCAAGACATGTGTCAGTTGGACTAACACAGAGGAAAAAATTATGTTGGGACTTGATATGTCAGCCGAAATGGAAACCGCTGTAAAACAAAATCGACAGAATATGAAAGTTGCACATGACAGGAAAAAGGAATATGTGAATAGGAAAAGAAATTATAGAGAGTTTAATATAGGATATCATGTATATATCCGATTATGACCTAGAAAAAGTACATTACAATGGAAGGGTTGTACAAAGTTAGCTCCTAGATACTGTGGACCTTTGCAAGTATTGGAAAGAATTGTACAAGTTGCATACCCATTAGCGCTACCAAGTCACGTACGAGTCGATAATGTGTTTCATGTATCTCTATTATATATATATATATATATATATATATATATATATATATATATATATATATATATATATATATATATATATATATATATATATATATATATATATGACTCTAGACACATCATTCACTGACACGAGGTGCAGGTAAGAATGTAAACTAAATGTCTTGTTTATAACAACTAAATTTGCTAAAAACTAGTCACTAATGACATTGCATTTTATGGACAGGTGGAGTTGGACAGAGAGTTCCTGGTAGATACCCTATGTATTCTCGATTGGAGACAGAAACAATATTATGAAGGCGAGCCATCATCTAGGTTAAAGTGCAGTGGCGACACTTCAGCACGGAAGAGGCTACCTGGGAAGATGAAGGTTGGATGTTGTAATCATACCATCATTCGTTTCAAGAAACATGATTAAACATTGAGGAAAATGTTTTGCTCAAGGGGGGGAGTTGTAACAACCCTGGGCATATTGGCATTTTCGTTTACTGGCATTTACACTTCCGTTTTACTTTTACATACTTCATAAAAACAAGTTGTGGTTTGAGTTTGGTAGAAGAATATGGAAAGAATAGTATAATTATTTTAGGATTTTGTTAATCCTATTTAGTTAAGGAAAGAAGGCGGAAATGAATTGAAAGAGGATCTTGGCTTCCAGGTAGTTAGAAAAAAAATTACTTCATCCCAAGAAGGGAAATGAGAAAAGGAAAAAAGAAATATAATCCTAAATAGGACGCTATCAAGAGAAGGCGGTACGTTGTTGAGAGGAGTTGTCCTGATCTGGTAGTAGCCAGTGGGAACTCTGCGCAAGAACAATGTGGACTGGACTGGAGTCTCAAGGTCCTGTTTTGGTAATGTTTTAAACTACTCTGGAAGTCGAGAGGCTCGAGGGGAGGCTTGGACGTGATAGCCATTCTCGTTCCATGCAAACACATTATACCATTACCCATGAATAATGTTAGCCATTGTCTAAGTCATGATTTGAGTAGACATAGCAGAAAAATGTAGATGGTTGGTGTTATGATAGGTGTTACCGAAACATTATAACCATGTTATGTTAATCACTGAGTATTACTTGTCGAATCACCATAGACCCTAGACTTAACACATTACTTACAACATGTACCGGGTGCATATCTTATGACTATAAATTAACATGAGTCACGTGATATAGTGTTAACAATATTTTATTATTCTAAAACAACTTGGTAAAAAAAAAATTATTTGTCTTTATTTACTATTACTAACTTTGTGGGAAAGCACTGTTACATTAAATTTAAATAATAATGCTAAATACCTTTTTTTCTTAAAATTAAGAAAAAATATAGTATTTTATTTTTTTTCTTCTTAAAATTAAGAAAAAATGTAACATTTTAATTATAATACGTAGATAAAAGGCTACATGAAAAATCATTCTCTCTTATGATTATATAAAAATCAAAATTTTTAATATTTAAGTTAATAGTAAAAATGTATAAACAACTTAGATGGAGAAAATACTTCCTAAAATTGTTTCCAACTCTACCCTTGTGGCTCGCAAGAGTTTTCCAAAGAATGTGATGGTGATGTTCTCTATGAAAAGTGTGTTGCGTACACACGACGAAAGAAAACGTTGAAGATGAAAATACATGGGAGGAGGAGGACCAACTGTCCATCAAACGCTGTGAGTTGGATTGAGAAAATAGATTGGGGAAAATGAAAGAGGGAGCGATTAACAACAAATAATTTGAGAGTTGAGTGGGGCAGAGGGGCGTTGTTTGTTTTCATAGAGTTATTCCATGGGTGGTGGTGGGCTTTACCACAAAGATAATATTTCGCATCTTCAATGCGAACATCTCACAGGCCTGAGAGGATGTTTGGGTGGTGGTGGTATTTACCACAAAGATAATATTTGGCATCTTCAATGCGAACAGATCACAGGCCTACGAGGATGTTAGACTCTCTGAAAACAAACAACGCCCCTCTGCCCCACTCAACTCTCAAAGTCTTTTTTTACCAACTTAATGGCTCCCTCTTTGTTTTGCTGGCATCTATTTTGATGCTCCAGCCCACAGCGTAACAGATTGGTTGAGTATTAGGGCAGAGGGGTGGTGGGTAAAACGAAAGACGAAGCGATTGACAAAGACTTTGAGAGTTGAGTGGGTAGAGGGCCGTTGTTTGTTTTCTGAGAGAGTCTAACATCCTGGCAGGCCTATGAGCTATTCGCATTGAAGATGCCAAATATAATCTTTGTGGTAAAGACCACCACCATCACTGCTCTCTGAAAACAAACAACACCTCTCTGAAGGTCTTTGTCAATCGCATCGTCTTTCAATTTACCCACCGCAAAATATTATCTGTGTTTGTGGGAATGACCATCACCCACCATGGGGTAGCTCTGTACTAATAGATGTTAGACTCTGTGAACCAATCTGTTCGATAAGGAATTCAGATTTGTGACATCAAGGGATGCAGATGTATTACGAGAATGATCAGTGGTGGTCTCATCTTCCACAAGATGGAAAAAAGTTGACAGAATCTTTATTGGAGGTCTGGTCTTGAATCACATCTAGACAGGAAGAATTGGTCAGTAGAATTGGACAATTGAGTGGGTGGGGCGCAATTGGACAATGGCATAATTGTTTAATGTTTATTAAATTGTTAAAATCTTGCCATTCTTATTTATTTGGAAGTTGTTTCACAAAGGCATTTTGAATGGTAATATTCTCTTTTTAAAAATTGAGAAAGAGAAAAATTAATCACAAATTAATTGTCAAATGAGTAATGTTTTTTAGACTAGGGTAGATCCATCTTAACTATTGACCTATTAAACACTCTAGGGATCCAATTTCTTGAGGTACAAACCTCTTTTTGGATTGCAAAACTTGAGGAACGGTTTGCACCTCGAGAGATTTGATCCCTCTCGATGCTTAATAGATCCAGAGTTTGAGTTGTGCATGGCCACAAAAAATATGTTGATGAACATATAATTAATGTGCTCATTTTAAATATATTAAATATGTTTAAGATTATACATGTACGATTATATATTACTACAATAAAAATAAGAAGTTATAATAATGTTAAATGTGTTAGTCATCAGTATTTTCCACTATCTTTAGATGACTATAGGATGGTTATAGTTTTCTGAAAACAACATTCCTTGAATATTGTGAATTTCAAAAATCTCATTGCCTTCATTATCCTTATAATTTTTTTTCACTATTCCTCAGTTTACCATCTCAAGGTCACCCTATTGCTCCCAAAAGACTCCTTATGGGCTTATGCCTCTCATCTTCATCCTCCTTTCTTGCCTATAACCTCATTTCCCTGTTTTCCCTTGTCAAATAGACTCCATCCTCCCTCTAGGGTTTCCTAGTGTTGATTCATCCCCATGTCCCTTTGGGCCTAATAACCCATAACAATACTCTGTTTTCACCTGAAGATCTCCAAGTCAAATTTCAGTCAAAATCAGGTCAAAGAACACCCCCACTAAGTCATTAGGGTTTTTACATTGTTTAAGGTCATCCTTGGATGTTTCAAGCACTGCTTTTCCTTTGCTAGAATCCGGCTTAGATGGAATATAATGTCAAGACATGGTTATTCAAAAAGTACCTAAAATATCCAAAGAAGTTTTCCTTATCAGTTCAGGACCTGCAAATGAGAAAAATGGAAAAGGTTCAACACTTCTGCAGGAGTGTTGAAAGATTTATCAGCAAAAGGTACTAATGATGTAGACTATATACTCCTGAATTAAAACAACTTACATCAAGGGAAAGAGGAAACACTTGTTCTTATAGATTACTAGGGTTATGAACTTGATAGTCCAGTTAAGTGCCAAAACAATGATCACTTGCTGAAAATGACATGGAGGAAGCCCACAAGGCCAAACATGAAGAAAATCTATTAGAGACTATTGATGAGATTTGGAAAAGGGTAAGGTGAACTGGACATAAATGAATGAACTTGAAAGGGCTATAGAGAACTCTGAAGACAACATCGATGATTTCTGTAAAGACTTCAAACACTTAGGATTTTGGAAAAGATGGCCAGAGAAGGTGGAAAAGATAAGTTAAACTTAATGGTGGAAACAAGAGAGGATTTTGAAGATGTTGCTATGTGTAATCATCCTAAAGTTGTCAAAATAAACGTGTCATGCCTCAATGATCAAAGGAAATTCCAATTCAATGTTTTTAGTCACTTGCAAGGAAAAAAAGTGTAAAAGGGTTAGTGAGAAAAGAAAAAGGATTTTTGACATTAGAAACTGGGTTGTTCAAATTAAATAAAACTTCCATTTTCCTATAAAGCCTATCTAACATTTTAAAAGAATCATTGTTTCCTTGCAAAGCATTTAGAGGAGAAGAGTTTGTGAGTTTTCAAGAAAAATTTGGGCAAATTTTCTCGGCAGTGTGCACCTGGGAGTGGGCGCTGCGCATTTAGCTTGGCGTTGCATGCTTGGGAGTGAGCGTTGTGCCCTTGGCATTTTTCCTCATTCATTTTCTGAAGGCACTGCGCACTTGGGAGGTGGCATTGTGCGCTGGGAGTGACGCTACGCTCTTACCTGAAAAGACCCTCCGCTCATTCCCTTAGCATTTCACGCTCAGAACTCACGCTGCGCGCTTAGGCCTGGCATTCCGCCCTCAGCCCTAGCGCTGTGCGCTTGGATAGAAGGGATTTCAAAGTGTTATAACCACCCAAATCAAATCAAAACTCCTTCAAATCTTTTCTCAAGTCTTCTAAGGCACTGGTAAGAGGTAAGTACATGACATGAGCTCATCTTCAAGCTATGTTGGTCATCATTTAATGAATGGAATGAAACCCTAAATCAAACCCTAGGTTTTCAGCTGAAATCACTATTTTTCCATTTCTTCATCCTCCTTTTAGAAAATCAGTGATAAGACAGGGAAATTGCACTGTTTGAGGGCTGCCATTTATCTTGATTGTCTGAACATCCACTCCCTTCATTCTCACTCATTCCATTCATTTGCAAAACTGCCATTTCATACCATCCGTTAATCTCATTTCACATCAGTCCAAGGGTTTGTAAAACAGAGTTTTCAACATGTCAGAGGGTGAAGACATTGGTGGCGAGGCCCAAATGCCAACGAGGAATGATCATAAAGGAGGAAAGATAAACAGATTTGAACCCCTCAATACAAGAGAACTCATGGCATCTCCTCTTATTGTTTCTTGCTTCAAACATGTGGGCTGCTTTGATTTTTATGAGAAGGTGAAGCAAGTACAAAACCTCCCTGAGCTAACAAGTCTATTTATTATCAATTTGCATGAAAACCAAGTTAATCTTGATGGAGTTACATTTGAGATGTCCACTGATGCTATTGCTATAGCTACTGGGATACCAAGTGTGGGAGAAAAGTGGTTCAAGCAAGCAAACCTAGACATCAGTTACTTTGAACCCTACCTAAAGCCTAGGTATAAATATCACCACAAGTCCATATTCCCATTTTCTCATTTTCTTGATAGATATGCACCTATGATGAGGATCATTATGAAGTATTTCACATGTGAGGGAAGATTATCCTGCCTCTACTCATACCACATCAGGCTTCTTATGCATTTTACTAGAGTGAGGATGTTGCATATACCATATTACCTCTTCTGGAGCATTGACAAAATGGCCTACATAGTGCAAAAGAGAGATTATCCTCAACAAATGCAGAGCTTATTTCACCACTCACTCATCAAGATGATGGTTATGAACCAACTACAGCAGAAAGGCATTCCATGGGAGACTTTCATTGCCAATGAGGCTTTCACTACTCCACATGGCCATCATCAGCAAGACATTCCTTCATCTTCTCATCCTCCCATTCCTACTTCTCCATCATATCCCACTACTCATGCATCACCATCCACTCACATTCCTTCACCCTATGATGGCCCTTCCACATCACCATCCACTCACATTCCTTCACCTCATCATGATCCTCCTTCATCACCTTTTCACAATCCTTCACCATCATCCCTTGATACCAGAGCATCCAGTAGTGAAGAGAATAGTGAGATAGATGACACTGAGATGGTTGACATAGAGCCTTTTCCTTTGACCTATCAAAGAGGCCACAGACAGGTGTTTTCTCCACAGATTGTGGTAGGGGACCTACCTTCTACATCAACAAAACAACTTGATAAGGGTAAAGAAAAGGTTGCAGAGCAGGTCATTGCCGAAGAGGATGATGCACATGAAACAAAAAAAGAGTTTCAACTTATTGACCTTAAAGATGAAGATGAGGAGAGGATCAAAAATATGCTGCTCAAAAGCAAGGATGCCAAGATTAGTGAGCTACAAGCTAATCTTGGTAGGGCTAAGAATGTGATCAATTTCCTTGAGTTAGAAAACTAGCAGTTAGAGACAGAGAAAGCCATCAGGGAGGTCAGGGAAATCAGAGCCCAGAAAGAGGCTAGAAAGGCCAAGGCTATGTTAGATGAGACCTTGGGTACTCTTGATGACAGTGAGTATGAGGAAGAACAACTTCCTAGGAAGAGACCAAGGACAATTGGGTTGAAGAAGGCTTTGGCTAGGGAAAGAGAGAAAAAGATAGAATTCACAGAGCAGCTCACTCCAAGTGAGCTGCTTGCCATGGAGATTAGCTATGATTGAGAATCTTGTCTTGAGAGGGAAAACTTGCACCTAGAGGGTCAACTTGAGAAGGCAAAAAAGAGACATTGACATGCAGAAGAAGAAGGAAAAGCATTATGCCATGAGAAACATGATTGCAAGGGCCAAGCTCAAAAGAGCCTTTGCAAAGATTCAAGCCCTAAATGAGGCAAAGGAGAAGGAAAAACTGAATATCCTTGCTGATTTATCCCTCCAAGCATCCAAATCATGATCAACAAGCTAAATTCCAAATTTTGGCACTTGGTGCAACTTTTTCATTTTTGACAGTTTGGCTAGCAGAAAAAGGGCCAAACACACAGCATCACTAGCGCTGCACTCTTTTTTGGGGCACTAAAATGGGAAAAACTTAGCATTTTCATGATCCTCATGCCAAGGACATCATCCTCAGAAAATTTCAGGTAATTTGGAGCAAAACTGGTCCCTCAAAAGGGCTAAAAACCACCTAAAAAACACCTTTCTGCCCTCTTTTAAGCACTGGTGTTGTGTGCTGAGAAGTATTTGGAGAAATGGTTTTTGACTAATAAAATGGGCACCAATCTGGAAACTGAAGGTAGATCTGGAAACCAGACAGTATAGGTTTTCCATTCAGCTATCATGGAGCTCATTTGGACACTAGGAAGGCCTCCAAAATGCAGCTGCAAAATAGGTTATTTTTCTAGTTTTGGCGGTGCGTCCTTGGCCTAGCACTGCGCCCCTGTACCTTGGAGCTGCGCCCTTTCTAGGTTATTGAAAAAGATATTTTGAGGCCTTAAAGTCATCTTTTTCTCCAAATTAGCTCAAATAGTTATGTTAGAAGTTATTTTTGCCATAAATGAGTTTAGATATTTTTGCCTTGGGCCTTGCATGGTCTCAAAGGTCAAAGTGCCTTAAATGTGTAATTAATGACTTCTAAAACCATAGCTAGGGTTCAATTCATCATGTTGCAGTTAAATACTGCATGCAAGGCTTCATAATGTGGTTGGTTGTTGAGATAAAAACCTCATAGACTTTGAGTTGTAGAGAGTTTTTGGCTTTTGAGCTTTGTAACTGTCTTGGACTGAATATCAATGGAGCAAGCACATTCACATGATTCATGGACTTTGTTAAATGGTGATGTTGTCCTAAATTTGTAATTTTTTTCCTTATGTTTCCATATTGTTCATATTTTCTCTTATGACATAGTAGAAAATTTAGGTTAAGATACACTGTTGAGAGGCACCTTAATTTTGTTTACTTTCTATTGTTTAGATGTTTTCGTCTGCTAAGCCTGATTAGAGAATTCTTAATTGCTCTCTACTTCCACTTAGCTTGTTTGCCTTGAAAAATGATTTAATGGAGTCAAGCCAAAGAAGTTTATTGTATGCCCTATCCTTTGGTGTAGCTTAAAACATTGTTTTTAAGGCCTTTTCGTTGAAGTTTGCTAATTAGGGTTTGGTTGAAGAAGTTTATGGTTTGCCCTGTCCTTTAGTCCATCTTGAGTAGTTACATTGAAGGTCTTTATAGTTTGATTGAAGAAACTTAGGAGTTCCCTGCTCTTTAATCATTACTTATGTGTTATCTTGAATGTTTTCTTTCTCTAAAAGTAAATAACTAGAGAATTTAGGAGTTCCCTACTCTCTAGGGTTTGTTGGATTGTTGTTTTAAAGTTTACTTGGTAAATCTAGGTCAAAGAAGTTTATGGTGCACCCTGTCTTTTGATTCCTTCTTAAACATAGTGATCTTAAAGACCCTTCTTGTTTTAGTATATGTTAAAGGATTTTTAATTGCCCTTTAAACCTACCAAGTTCACAATTTAATGTTCATTTCACACACACCCAAGCTATTAAGATCCATTTTTCTTTGTTAACTTGCCCTATGAAACACCCTTGATTAATTATTGTACTTTTCAAGCCTTCCACAAACCCCATAGCCCAATGGTTTAAACCTCTCTTACTCTATATGTTCTACTTGACAAGAAACCCAACCAAACAAAACAAAACAAACAAACCCTATCATTTTAACTAGCCTAAAATCAAAACCCTAAAATCAATCAAGTTACATCTTTTACACAAATATAGAGAGAGCCCTCTCTGAGTCCAGGAAGGCTAGGTCCTAGGGCTCCAAAGTTGGATTGCTGTTACCCTTGTTCATTTAGTCTTGCCAATCTGACAAATTACAGGGACCTAACAAAATGATTGAAAATGCAAATAATAAGAATATAATGGACTATTCAAAAATCATGAGAAATTAGTCAGTTACGACTACATCTCATGCAAATGACCATAGATGAATGACTTACTTAACCCAGTGTAATCCCAAAAGTGATATCTAAGAATATATTTGATTTCTAGATTCATCTTAACTTCAAAACTACCAAGTTTAGAGAAAGATCAAATCCCTTGAGTTGCAAACCTTTTCTATTGTAAAATGATATTTGATCCCTTTAAGTTCTTCGTAGATCAAAAGTTAAAAAAAATATAAAACATTATATAATTTTTTATTAATAAAAAATTAAAAAAATTGTTATTTAATATTCTTTCATTTGGATTTTTTTTTTTCATTTTAATTTTAATGTTACATATGTGATGCTTACATTTTTACAAAAAAAATAAAAATTATTTAGTATTTTTTCATTTGGATTTGATTTTTTTTTTTTTCATTTTACTGTTACATATGTGATGCTTTTATTAATAAAAGGTTTTACCGAAAATATCATTTATTAATTTTCTAATATGAATTTTATCATTTTTTGTTGTTTTTATTTCTTTTGAACACTTTTAGCTTTAGTTTTTATTTAAATTACAAAATATGCAATCAAATTTATCTTGAGAAATTTATGAAATTACACATTGATAAATCTATTTATTAGGCAAACACAAAATAATTTCATATTATTTTTTAATATTATACAAACATTACATTAAAATGTTAAACATACATGGAGAAGATAGTAGATATAAAGGATAAACCTGAATTCAATTTTATATTAATCATAGTTGTACATTTATGATACATGGGTGTGATTATTGGATTCATATTTCAACGTCTCTTGGACTCTTTTTGACCGCTCAACTCCCCCACTTTAACTTTTGATGGATTAGGTGTCCAACATGTATGAGTCCATAGATTTTCTATTTTAGTAATCTTCTAGTTTACACTTTTAACATTTTATTTTTTGTTTTTTAATTACAATATACAAATAAATTATGATATCAAAATTATCTTGTGAACTTTATTAAACTGCACATTGATACATTGATAAATAGACTTATTTGGTGAACAGAAAAACATTTCAAATTATTTTTATATTATATAAACATTCTACTAAAATCAAAAAACCTGCAAAACAAATTCACATTATTTTCTCATATTATATTAAACAATATTTTTCATTTAATAAAGAGTGTAGGTAAATTAGACAAACTATTCACATTATTTTCTCATATTATATTAAACAAAATTTTGTAGGTAAATTAATTTTCTCATATTATACTAAATAAAATTTTTCATTTAATAAAGAGTGTAGGTAAATTAGGCAGACTACTCCTGGATTATCATGTTCTTATGGACTAGAAAGTTTGAATAAATTTCATTCAATATTATAAGTACTTTTAGCACAACAATCTCGCAAGTTAAATGTTCTCTCTTATTTAAAAGTTTGTATCCATTTTCTGGGTTAACTTATCGCATTAAATTAGTTTATAGATTTTGTGTTCACCCTTTATTTTGACCGACTCACTCACTATCTATTGCTTATTATTGTTCCACTGATTTATTATTGTTTAAATTTATATTTTTTCTACTTATTTATGTGCATTTACAAATAAAATTGTATGAAGTTGTTGTATGTTTTATATTTATATATTTAATTTTAATGTTGAACTCAACATTAAATTGTGTTATTTTTTAAAATGATTATTATTATTATTATTCTTGTATAACAGACATTAAAAATGTTGACATCTAATATTTTTTACATTACATCTAATGCATACCCAATTTCTATCCTTTTTTTTTTTTCCAGATGAAAAAATTTGGTTTCATAATGTACCTATGCGTATTATAAAAAATAGTGTCTTGTACAAGTGACTTACATAATATTAACCAAGGAAAATGTATAGTGAGGAGAAGAGAATATATTCAAACACATAATTAGATAGCCCAACCAAAGCTTTAGTATAAGTTCAAAAAATATGTTTTAGTAGAACTCCATAAAGACACGAGGAAAATATAAAGTGCAAAAATCATAATAAAAACCACAATTCAAAATATGATGAGGAGGATAGTAAAAAAACTAGGGGAGGGGAATAGATCCCCCATATCTGATGGTGTTAGAGTCTAGATGTATACAATGCATGAATCCAGTGGTTGCTAAGCACCCTTTCTTACACAGAGAGTTTGTTGTCCCATTTTCCTCCCAGAAGAAATACTGGAAAGAGATCGATGTAAAATACCTCCTCAGAATTTTTATCTGTGATATCCATGCAGTGAGCTAGGGAGGAGAGAAGTTTGAATTTGTTGTCATCCCCTCAATAAGTACCTGTGAGTCCAAATATACATTTAAGGAATCGATTGACAAATTTTTGGAAAACCAAAGAAGTCCCCAGAGAAGCATGACTGCTACCATTGTGTTAGTGCCATGGCCACCATTCCAATGTGTCTTACAATGATAATTATGATCCACATGAAGCCATGCACCACAACCACAAAGTTTTCTCTGAGAAGCACCGTCGACGTACCCAGCCGGGAAGAGCAAGGGGTGAGGAAGAAATTTGTACAAACGGTATAGAATAAGTTGAGAGGGATTCTTTATATTCTCCAACCATAACATAATTTTATGAATTATTAGATGAGTGGAAATCAGAAATCCCTCACAAATGTGTCCATTTCTAGCACTCCAAATTTCCCAAAATATATAAAGCGGAGTAGCCTGCAATTTTCCACCTCCAGCCAACCACCATTGAATACATTTTTCAATGGGAAAAAAATATCCTATAAGACAAATTCAAAGAAGAGAAAATACCATCCCAGACCATGATATAAATAGGGAATTCCAAAAAAGACAGACATTAATTTCAGGAGAAACCCTAGTGCACATTGGCCATCTCCCAGGCCCATATAAACCCCTCTTAACAAGGTTCTCCCGAGTAAGAGTTTTGTTCCTCTAGACCAACCAGACATAAAGAATAATATTTATAGGAACATCAAGTTGACATACCTTTTAGAACCAACAAGAATGATAAAGATCTCGTAAAGTGTGAATAAGATACCTGTAAGTGTCCGCCACCTCCACAATCTTAGACCAAATTTTGCTGGCCTAGATAATATGGCCCCCCTCCTCAGATCTATATAGGCCTGCATTTCTAAGGATATGAATGTAGGCCTTCCATTTCATAGCATTTTTTCCTTCCAAACCCATCTCCCTTTCTAGCTTCAAAACAGGAAAACTCCCATACCAACCAGAAATGGCTTGTTGTGAAAGAAAAATACCACAAGAGTGTAAACATCGAACAAGGCTTTCATTTAAAGAAAGTGCAACTCCCATGCCCTGAATTCTATCAATACCAATGATGATATGATTCCCCCTACCAAAATGCCAACTAATTCTCTTCAAAAATAGATCCTTAAATTTATGGAAGCATCTCCAAGTGTAATATCCAAATTTGATGTCGAGAGGGACCGACCTAATCCAATCCGTAGCCCTTTTCTTGTGCAGATATGTTGATGAAATGATATCCCTCCATATCCCTTCCTTAAAAAGTCCTCGCCACAGGGATTTGATAGTGAGGGTGCATCCGAATATTTTAATATCTAAAATTCCCTATCCATCTTGCTCCTTTGCAATAGTGGTATTATCCCATTTTATGAGATGAAATTTCCAAATTGTGTCCGTACCCGCCTAGATAAAATGTGCCATGATGCTTTTGATTTTATTTATGATGGCCATAGGGAGGATGTATAGATGCTCCCAGTACACTACCAGCTATTTTAGAACATCTTGTGGCAGAATGTATCTACCACCAATGGTCAGGCATTGGTGTTCCCATCCATTAAGTTTGCATCTGCATTTATCAATTAGCCAAAGCCAATTTGCACACCTGTAGTTATTGGGCTTGAGTCTAAATCTAATGTAACAGAGACCGTCACTTAAAGGCCTGGATTGGAAATTAAACAAATGGAAAATATCATTGATCTCCCCAGGATCGCCCGATAAGTGCAGAATGTAATACTTTCCTTCATTTTCCGTCATACCTGAGGCCACTCCAAATCGATGCAATATTTTATAGAAGACCCTCCATTGAGCCCTAGACACCATACCAAAGGCCAGGATGTCATCCAAAAAGAAATTATGTGATATTTCAATGCATGTGCTCAGCCTAATGTCGTTGAAGTGCCTCCCTTTACATGTTGATTTTATTTTGTGACTAAGGCAATCCATCACCAAAATAAATGACAAGGGAGAAAGTGAGCATCCATGACGCAAACCCCACCTGGCTATAAAAAAATAGGATGGGTAACCATTGACCAAAATAGAAAAATGAACATTATTGACACAAGCCATAATCCACTAAATAATTTGAATATAGACGTTGATCTTCATCACGATGAGTCGCAAAAAAGACCAATCAACATAATCATAAGCCTTCCTTAGGTACACCTTCATTACTAACGCCTGAAGTTTCCTTGTATGGATAGTATGGATAATTTCCTGAGTGATGGCGACAACATTGTGGATCATCCTATTATGAAGGAAACCCGATTGTTCCTAGGAGATGTAAAGGGATGGAAATCAAGAAAGGTAGAAGTGATCGATGCTTTTAGAACCAAAACGATAAACGATGAATTGGTAGAGCCAGAAACATGTCTTGAAGACTGTGATTCCTCCACCTAATTCAAAAGGTCCACTCCAAACAAGTCGAAATATTGTAGAAAAAACTTCACCGTCCAACCATTTGGGCCTGAACATTTATCTTTAGCAACGGAATTTAACACCTGATAGATTTCCTCAATTGTAACCAGTTGAAATATTGCCTCGTTCAGATCCTCATTGAACATGAGGGGATATTCCATCGTTCCCCATATCTGATATTCTATGTTGACGTTGGGATGAGACTCGAAGAAGGTCTCAAAATAGTGAACAACTTCCCTTTGAATATCCTTAGTGGAGTTAACCATATCCCCATTTCTACCCCGAATCTACCATATAGTAATTCCATTCTTTCTAATATTTGAATATTTGTGAAAATATTTAATGTTTTTATCACCTTCATGTAATCAAAGTGCTATGCTCTTCAATATCCAAGTCAATTCTTGTATCTGTAGTATCTATCGTTTTCTATGTTCCATTATTTTGAGTCTTTCTCAAATATGTTTTGATGGGGAGCCCCAATCTACAATATGGCTGAGATTCTCAATTTCCTTAATGATAGACTTTAGTTCATGGGCCATAGCCTTATTTTTCTCCCTTTACCAAATCCTAACCTCACTTTTAAGTGATTGAAGTATGCCTATGAGATGGTCCATCAAGGAGTGACCATCCACCCATACTTGTGTCTTCTAGAAATTATTTACCAATTCATTGAATCCCTCATCTTCCAGAAAATTCTTATTAAATTTGAAAGGAATTCCCAAGTGAGGGTGTTTCGAATGCCATTGGAGTACAATTGAAAAATTATCAGATATAGAGGTTCTCACCACCCAAGTTTTCATACACCCCAAGCTCTCCAGAAGGTTTTCGTGGACTAATAAACGATCCAGTATTTTTCCTACGTGATCATCTCCCGCTCTTCCATTATGCCAAGAAGGATACAAAGGTTGTGGCCAAACATCCAACAAGTGATTGGAGTAAAAAATATGGTGTAAAGTGCCAGCCATAAGATCCATTCTGCATTTGACCTCCCAACATTCCTCCCTAGTCAGTGTCACATTAAAATCTCCAACCATAATCAAGAATCCTACCTTGAGAAGCTCATGGTCTTCCATGCGCTTCCAAAAGGTATTTATGTCTTTGTATGAGGCATATAAATTTAGAGCATGTAGTCGAATAGGATACCCCACAATAAAAAATTTTAATAATATTCCTGCGAAAATTTTATATGCAGATAAAGTAGCCCATCTGGGATCCTAGAGGGCAGGCATGCCTCTCGACAGTCCGATTGAATCAACTACCACCATGTAACAGTCTGGAAAAATGTTACAAAAATATGAGAAAATTATTTTAGAGACAACCATAATTTCTTGAAGCAAAAAAAGGGTGAATAAAGGAAAAAAGTTTTTTGAGGGATAAGAGTTTGGAATGGTCCCCCAGACCATGCATATTCATAGAGAGAAAATTCATGCAGCAGTCATCATATCGGGTGTGTTAGATCCAAGGGCTCGATAGTATGTAGTAGCAATGGGAATGTCACGAAGTCCATGAGAATCCTGGAATGGAGGGATTTAGCTGACGAACCCGTTTTATGATTGTGGGATCCCCACCCACCCCTCATGCGAACATTGATATTGCGAGAAGAGTTGGGACTGATATAAAATGAGGATATGTGTGGCAAGCCTTTGTGAATGGATAAGGTGATGAGATCCATAACTCGGTTGACCATAAGGAAATCAATATCGCTACCGATAGAGTTGTGCAGGGATAGATCTGAGGTTGACTTCTAAGGAGACTGTGGTGAAGGGGGGGAGGAGTTCATGTAGAAATTATATAATTTATGTGTTATATGTCCAAGATTCTCCTGATCTCACACTATTTTAACTTCATGCAAAATACAAAATCTATTCCACCATTGATCATCATATGCGGAAATTAAATCAAGATTGCAATGCACAAATGAAACAATAACAATTCACACACATTAACACAGTTTTTTAATGGGAAAGCCTGAAGCTGGAAACCCCAACTATCTGTATATAATATATGTCATAGAGATCATGTAACAATCCTGATACAAAGCTGAACATGTCAAGCTCTCAGTACAATACAATCGCTACACACTAATAAGGCCTAATCTTGCACCGATCTTCGCCACCTGCTAGCTTGCCTCTACTGTGCAATCCTTACTGAAGAATGGCTCTGAATGAATTTTATTTCCTCTAGGATTGACTGCGCAATCCTCATTGGCATCTCCACTGAGTGTTGGATGCAATCAATGCATCACTATAGTCACAACTGATAGTCACACTTGCTCTTTCACCTATCTCTCCACTGGTCTCCACTGAAACTACCATGCAATGCCAGTTAGCGATGTATTCTTCGATTGATTAATGATTTATTAATTAGTGAATTAATTAACTAATTAATTCACACCACTCTCACTAGTGTATCAATCAGTTAGACTAGATACAACTAGCTCAACTGAGTCTAACTGAGTTAAACTGAATACAACTCCACCAACTACTTCTCTAACTCCACCAAACTCTGTCATATGAGTTCTAACTAAAGTCCTCATGCATTAGCTCCAGTAAAGCCTTAGGAATAGCGTAATTCCTTCTGTCAGCTGTTGTGCCACATCTGTGCACTTAATTGAAGTGCTCCAAGAGAATAAGATAATGTTTAGAGTCCAAATATTATTAAGAGCTAATAATATTCGACATATCTATTTTTAGACTAGCAATCTAAAAATAGATTCTACCCAATATGTATAAAAATAGAAGTCCATCTATTTTTCCAACTTGACCAACCATCCAGAAATAGCATCCTGCAACTCATAGAATATGATCGACATGTCTAAAAATAGACATAGTCTAAAAATAGACTTTTCGCCAAAAATAGCCTGTGGGCCCACTTAGTGAAGGTGACTTTTTTCACTAAGCTCATCATCTTGTTGAATCTCAACACTCCCTCTCAACAAGATAGGGATTATCCGCCACCCCGATCCTATCTTTATGGTATTCAAATTTTCTCCTAGTGAGCGCCTTCGTCAGAATATCTACATCCTGATCCTTCGTAGGAATGTAAGAAAGCAACATGATCTAATGCTGCACACAATCTCTGATATGATGATACCGGATGTCAATATGTTTAGATCTATCATGAAATACTGGATTAACCAAGAGTTGAATGCAACTCTGATTATCACAATATATCACCGTGGGATCTAAATGAGAATCGAACAACCAGGATCTTCCTCATCCATATAGCCTCGCATACAACCAAACATGCTGCCATGTACTCGGCCTCCGCTGAACTAAGTGCCACGGATATCTGTTTCCTGCTGTACCATGAAACTGCTGTAGATCCGATACTGAAAATCCCTCCAGATGTGCTCTTTCTATTCGTTGGGCTTCTTGCCCAATTTGCATCCGTGAAGCCATGCAGCTTCAACTCATCCGACTATCTGTACCACAATCCATATCAAGATGTGCTCCTGAGATACCTCAGGACATGCTTGCCTGCCTTCCAAAAGATCTTGGTAGGCTTAACCATCGCTTGTGAAAGTTGCTTCACCGCATAGCATATGTCTGGTCTTGTATTGACTAAATACATGAGCGAACCAACCAACTGTCGATAAACAGTGGCATCCACTACCTCTGCTGATGTAGCATCCTCTTTCCTCCAACCACCAGGAAGAGGAGTGTCGATAGGCTTGTAGCCTTGCATGTGAAACTTCTCTAGTATCTCCCAGGCATACTTGCCTTGAGACACAAACAGTCCACCCTTCCGCTGCCAAATTTCTAATCCTAGGAAATAATGAAGGAGGCCCAAGTCCTTCATCTCAAACTCCTTTGCAAGATCTGCCTTGCATGAGTGTATCAACAGTTCATCATCTGTTAGTATTAAATCATCTACATAAAGCACAATGATCAAAAGCTTACCATCCACCACAATCTGGTATAGGTTCAAATCTGCCTCACTCTTGGCGAAACCAAGTCTGGTGAAATAACTATCTATCTATGTGTACCAAGCATGAGGTGCTTGTTTCAGCCCATACAACGTTCTTTTGAGCTTGTACACATGCGACTCGCTGCTGAATATTTCGAATCCTTCAGGCTGCTCAATGTACGCCTCCTCTTCAGTGACTCCATTGAGGAACGCAGTCTTCACATCCATCTGATGAATGTGCCAAACCATCTGCATTGAGAGAGCAAGGATGGTATGTATGGAAGAATACCTTGTGACAGGTGCAAAGGTTTCTTCATAGTCAATCACCTTGATTTGTGAGAAGCCTCGGGCAAAAAATCTTGCCTTATACTTCTCGACACTCCTGTCAGTAGCTTGCTTCACTTTGTAGATCCATCTCAAACTTACCACTGATTTCCCTTCCGGCCTTAGGACAATCTCCCATGCACTATTTCTAACAATCAAATCATACTCTTCCACCATGGCATATACCCATGCGGGATCCTCCACATCTTCCTCGAAAGAGGATGGCTCCGTCATGATACACTTGCTCATCAGAGCCATGTATCCAGTAAATCGGTCATGTGACTATCTCTGTCTGCGCTGTGTGTATGTGCTCCTACATTCTGCATTGCATGAAGATTCAGTCGCTCAGCTTCTGTAGTGCGCTTCTGCCCTCTGATATTTGGCGCTGCATGAGTGGTTTCTTCCACTCCATGAACCTCCTCTTGTGGCTGATCCAAATCCTGAGGCTCACCTTTAGGAACAAGTAGATCCTCATCTGCATGCAAGTGTAGCTCCCTCTCAAGCGACAACTTCATGGCTTTCTCCTCATGAAATTTGATATCTCGTCGCACAACAGTCATCCGACTGTTTGGAAAATACACACGATAATTGTGGGGTGTTTCTGTGTACCCCACAAATATCCCAACCTCTGCAGTCAGCTCCAACTTCTTCCTCGCATCCTTTGTCACATGAATGTAAATAGGTGAGCCAAAAATCTTCAAATGAGAAATATCAGGCTTCTTACCAGAAAACGCCTCTTCGGTTATACTCATGCCAAGTACTCTATGAGGACAACGGTTTTGCACATAAACCAAAGTGTTTCATGCCTCAGCCCACAAGTGTATGGGAAGGCCCTGATCATGCAACATCGCTCACGAAGCACCCACGATCGTTCTATTCTTTCTCTCCACAACCCCATTCTATTGTGGGTTATGAGGCGCTATGAGTTCTCCTCGAATTCCTTCTTTGCTACAGAAGTCTTTGAATTCGCCAGAGATGAATTCACCACCATTATCGCTCCTTAGACCTTTCACCTACTTCCCCGACTCTTTCTCAACCAGCGCCTTGAACTCATAGAACTTTGAGTATGTCTCGCTCTTCTTCTGCATGAAGAAGATCTAGGACTTACGAGAAAAGTCATCAACAAAAATCACATAATACCTGTGTTTCGCTGTTGAAGCAACTGAGAAAGGTCCACACACGTCTGTGTGAATTCTCTCAAGGATCGTCGTGGCATGACTATCCTTCTCATGAAATGTGGTCTTCACAAATTTTCCCAAAGTACAACCCTTGCACTAATTTGATTGCGCAAGTGTACCCTTGGGAAGGCCGGTAGAAATCTGCTACAAAATTTTCAAAGCACCATGGTGAAGATGGCCCAATCTCCTGTGCCACAATTCACCCTCATCTCGGCTCACCACTACTTTTGCTTTTCCTGCCATTGCTGCGCATCCATCTACCTGCAATTGATAAATATTCTTAACTTGAATCCCTATCCTCCTGGTTTGACCAGTTGTTTTACTACGCAGGAAGGCTTTTCCCTCGCTAAAAACAACATCATGACCCTTGTCTTCCAACATCGCCACAGAGATCAGATTATTCTTCAATCCTGGAACATGCATGACATCCTTCAAGATGAAAGGTTTACCAGACTCCCTCTCAAAGGAAATGGTCCCGATACTAGTTGCACTGTATCTACAATCATTTCCCATCTCGATGTGCACTCCAAGATGCTTTTTATCCAGATCACTATGTAGAAATTAGCTGAATAAATCACTTATTCAATGAAGATTAACCCGATCATACATCAATTTCGAATTGCATGCATAACACATAACCTTCTTCTACAATTAATTGTCACATGCGGAAAATATAGAAGCAATCTCACATCAAATCAATCACACATTAACTCAGTATGTATGGGGAAAGCCTATAGCTGAAAACCCCGCAGCTATTGTGTATATTATAATGGAGAAATCAAGTAACCAAACAAGTACAATACCCCTCACAAGTACTCAGTACTCTCTCATGAAGTTACTCACAATCTGACTCAGTTTTGAACAAGTCTGAGGTTCAAAACTCCCCGCCAATTGCCTTGCCTCTATTGCGCAATCATGGCCCGTATATGAAGAGGTTCAAGGTTCGAATCCCCTTCCCTTGATTGCGTAATTTTCATGGACAATTCCTCCAAGTGTAATGCAAATCTCATGCAAAACAAATCTACCAACTGATAGCTTTACTCACCCTTTCATCTACCTCTTCCACTGGTCTCCACTGAACTGATCATGCACCGTAGTGAACTGAAGTGTTCTTGAGTTGACTAATGAGTTAATATTTAGTAAATTAAATATTATTTAATTTACTCCACTCATATCTAGTTGATTAGTTAGTTAACTAATCCCAATCTCAACTAGTTCAACTGAAATAAATAGAACACAACTCCACTATTTGTCCCGTTAACTCCTCCAAAACTTCTGCCACTGAAGTCTAACTGAAGTAAACCATGCAAGATGCCATCAAACCCTAGGAACCACGTGATTCCTTGTGTCAGTTGCATGAGTCACCTCCATGACTCAAATTGAAGTGCGCCAAGAGAGTAAACTGCTGTTTATAGTCAAAATATTATTAAGGGTAAATAATATTTGACTTCCATATTTTTAGGAGATCAGTCTAAAAATAGTCTGGGTCCTAAAAATTAGGGTCTCATCTATTTTTTACCGACATGTCGCATCCATCAAGAATCTCCAAGTAGAATTCCCAAATTATGCTCCGTATGTCTAAAAATAGACATAGTCTAAAAATAGACTTTGCGCCAGAATTTGCCTGCGGGCCCACTTAGTGAAGGCGACTTCATTCCACTAAGCTCCATCATCTTGCTGCATTCTCAACACTCCCTCTCAGCAAGATATGGATTATCTGCAATCCCTATCTTGCCTCTGTGGAATTCGAACTTGCTCCTGGTGAGCGCCTTCGTCAGGATGTCGGCATCCTGATCCTCCGTGGGAACATATGAAAGCATCATGATCCTCCGCTGAACACAATCTCTGATGTGATGATACCTGATGTCGATATGTTTGGACCTATCATGAAAAAATGGATTAGCCGAGAGCTTGATGCAGCTCTGGTTATCACAGTAGATCACTGTAGGCTCCAAATGCAACCTGAACAAACCTGCGAGGATCTTCCTCATCCAAATAGCCTCACATGCGGCCAAGCTTGCTGCCATGTACTCGGCCTCTGCTGAACTGAGTGCCACGGATCTCTGCTTCCTGCTGTACCAGGAAACTGCTGTCGACCCAATGCTGAAAACTCCTCCAGAAGTGATCTTCCGGTCCGTTGGGCTCCCTGCCCAATCTGCATCAGTGAAGCCAGAAAGCTTCACTCCATCCTCTTGTCTGTACCATAGACCATATCCCGATGTGCCTCTGATATAACGCAATACATGCTTGCCTGCCTTCCAAAAGAGCTTGGTAGGCTTAACCATAGCTTGCGAAAGCTGGTTAACTGCATAGCATATATCGGGTCGTGTATTGACCAGATACATAAGCGACCCCACCAACTGTCGATAGACGGTGGCATCCACTACCTCCGCTGAAGTAGCATCCTCCTTCCTCCAACCACCAGGAAGAGGAGTGTCAACAGGCTTGCAGCCTTGCATGTTGAACCTCTCCAAAATCTCCCGGGCATACTTGCCCTGAGAAGCAAACAGTCCTCCGCTGCGCTGCCAAATCTCCAATCCCAGGAAATAATGAAGGATGCCCAAGTCCTTCATCTCAAACTCTCGTGCAAGATCCTCCTTGCATGAAAGTATCAGCTGCTCGTCGCCAGTCAAAATCAGATCATCTACATACAGTACGATGATCAACAGCTTCCCCTCCACCACAATCTGGTACAGGTTTGGATCCGCCTCACTCTTGGAGAATCCAAGCCCGGTGAAGTAGCTGTCTATCAGAGTGTACCAAGCACGAGGTGCTTGCTTCAGCCCATACAGTGCTCTCTTGAGTCGGCACACATGCGACTCACTGCTGAAGATCTCAAAACCTTCAGGCTGCTCTATGTACTCCTCTTCCTCAATAACTCCATTGAGGAACGCAGTCTTCACATCCATCTGATGAATGTGCCACCCCATCTGCGCTGAGAGAGCAAGGATCGTCCGTATGGAAGAGTACCTTGCGACAGGTGAAAAAGTCTCCTCATAGTCAATCCCCTCGATCTGTGAGAAGCCACGGGCGACAAATCTCGCCTTGTACTTCTCCACTCTCCCGTCAGCCACTTGCTTCACCTTGTAGATCCATCGCGAACCTACCACTGATTTCCCAACCGGTCTTGGGACAATCTCCCATGCACTGTTCCTGATGATCGAATCATATTCTTCGATCATGGCATCAACCCATGCGGGTTCCTCCACAGCTTCCTCAAAAGAGGATGGCTCTGTCACAACACATTGACTCATAAGAGCCATGTATCCAGTGTACCGATCCGGTGACTGTCTCTGTCTGCGCTGTGCTGTAGGTGGTCCTACAACCTTCTCTGCATCCAGAGCCAGTCGCTCAGCTTCTGTAGTGCGCATGCGCCCTCTAATGGTTGGCGCTGCCTGGGTGGTTTCTTCCACCTCCTGAACCTCCTCTTGTGGCTGATCCACATCCGAAAGCTCCTCCTTAGGAACTAACAGCTCCTCATCTGCATGCAAGTGTAGCTCCCTCTCAAGCGAACACTGCATGGCTTTCTCCTCTTGAAATTTTATATCCCGTCGCACAACAGTCTTGCGACTGTCTGGCACATACACCCGATAGTTGTGAGGTGTATCAGTGTACCCCACAAATATTCCAACTTCAGCAGTTGGATCCAGCTTCCTTCTCGCATCCTTCGTCACATGCATGTAGACAGGAGATCAGAAAATCCGCAAATGGGAAATATCAGGCCTCTTGCCAGAATAAGCCTCCTCTGGTGTACTCATGCCAAGAACCTTGTGAGGACAACGGTTCTGCACATACACTGCTATATTGCATGCCTCGGCCCACAAGTGAAGGGGTAGGCCCTGATCATGCAACATCGCCCGTGCAGCACCCACGATCGTTCTGTTCTTCCGCTCAGCCACCCCGTTCTGCTGTGGGTTATGGGGTGCGATGAGCTCTCTACGAATCCCTTCTGCGCTGCAGAACTCCTTGAATTCAGCCGAGATGAATTCACCACCGTTATCACTCCTTAGAGCAATCACCTTCTTCCCAGACTCCTTCTCGACCAGTGCTTTAAACTCACAGAACTTCGCGAATGTATCGCTCTTCTTCTGCATGAAGAAGATCCAGCACTTTCGAGAGAAATCATCAACAAGGATCACATAATACCTGTGCTTTGCTGTCGAAGCAACTGAGAAAGGACCACACACGTCTGTGTGAACTCTCTCAAGGATCGTCGTGGCGCGACTATCCTTCTCGTGAAAGGTGGCTTTCACATACTTCCCTAAAGTACACCCCTTGCACTGATCTGATTGCGCAAGGGTGCCCTTAGGAAGTCCAGTAGAAATCTGCTGCAGAATCTTCAAAGCTCCATGGTGAAGATGGCCCAATCTCCTGTGCCATCGTTCGCCCTCATCATCCCGGCTCACCACATCTCCAGCCTTGCATGCCATAGCTGCGCAGTCATCTACCTGCAACTGATAAAGGTTCTGAGTTCGAACCCCTATCTTCCGGGTCTCTCCAGTAGTCTTACTGCGCAGGGCAGCTTTTCCTTCGCTGAAGACCACATCATAACCCTTATCCTCCAACATCGCTACTAAAATCAGGTTCTTCTTCAATCCAGGTACATGCATGACATCCTTTAAGACAAAGGGTTTACCAGACTCCCTCTGAAAGGATACGGTACCGATACCAGTCGCACTGTATCTACCGTCATCGCCCATCTCGATGTGCATACCCAAATCCTTGTCCTCCAGGTCTGAGAACAACTCCCGATCTCCCGTCATATGAAATGACGCACCGCTGTCCAAGAACCACACCGATCCCAGCATACTTGAAACTAAGCATGCAATCAGTGAGACTTTGACAACCACCCCCACACTTCCCAGCTCATCTCTGCACTGAGTGAACTTCGTGAGGTATTTGGCGATGCTGTCGCCCTTCTCCATCTTGATGTTCCTGAGCTTATCTTTGAGCGCCAGCTTCCTTTGGTCACTCTTACTCTGGAATAGATCTGTCAAAGCTTTCCACATTAAATATGGAGTAGCCTTTCCATGCAGGCTGGATACAATATGATCCTTGACGCCCTCCAACGGGATCCTTCGACACTTCGCCATCTTCTTTTTCCATGCATCGACTTCAGCAGGATCAGTGGGCTTTTGGACATCCGTATCTACGAACTCCTTGAGACCATTATCTTCTAATACTGCTTCCATGCGATCCTTCCATGCAACATAATTCGAACTGCCTTCAAGAGCATATTCGAGTCGCAAACCGTTGAAAGACATTTTCAACACCGGCACCAAGAAAACAAAGCTGCTGCAAAATTCGAATTCCAAACTCCAAGCTCTATCGCTTTCGATCTACACTTGAAAACAAATTATTTCCAAATCAGAGATTGACTGCAAAGGGCATTCACCAGATCTTTCACCTTACAAAGAAGGATGAATATTCCGGAGGCTACCTGGCCCGCATGCAGACTCTGTCCGAGGAAATAAGTTTGCGATCACCGTAATAGACTTCGACAATTACGATACCATGTAGAAATTAGCTGAATAAATCACTTATTCACTGAAGATTAACCTGGTCATATATCAATTTCGAATTGCATACATAACACATAACCTTCTTCTACAATTAATTGTCACATGCGAAAATAACAGAAGCAATCTCACATCAATTCAATCACACATTAACTCAGTATGTATGGGGAAAGCCTATAGCTGAAAACCCCGCAGCTATTGTGTATATTATAATGGAGAAATCAAGTAACCAAACAAGTACAATACTCCTCACAAGTACTCAGTACTCTCTCATGAAGTTACTCACAATCTGACTCAGTTTTGAACAAGTCTGAGGTTCAAAACTCCCTGCCAATTGCCTTGCCTCTATTGCGCAATCATGGCCTGTATATGAAGAGGTTCAAGGTTCGAATCCCCTTCCCTTGATTGCGTAATTGTCATGGACAATTCCTCCAAGTGTAATGCAAATCTCATGCAAAACAAATCTACCAACCGATAGCTTTACTCACCCTTTCATCTACCTCTTCCACTGGTCTCCACTGAACTGATCATGCACTGTAGTGAACTGAAGTGTTCTTGAGTTGACTAATGAGTTAATATTTAGTAAATTAAATATTATTTAATCTACTCCACTCATATCTAGTTGATTAGTTAGTTAACTAATCCCAACTAGTTCAACTAAAACAAACAGAACACAACTCCACTACTTGTCCCGTTAACTCCTCCAAAACTCCTGCCACTGAAGTCTAACTGAAGCCAACCATGCAAGATGCCATCAAACCCTAAGAACCACGTGATTCCTTGTGTCAGTTGCATGAGTCACCTCCATGACTCAAACTGAAGTGCGCCAAGAGAGTAAACTGCTGTTTATAGTCAAAATATTATTAAGGGTAAATAATATTTGATTTCCATATTTTTAGGAGATCAGTCTAAAAATAGCCTGGGTCCTAAAAAATAGGGTCTCATCTATTTTTACCGACATGTCGCATCCATCAAGAATCTCCAAGTAGAATTCCCAAATTATGCTCCGTATGTCTAAAAATAGACATAGTCTAAAAATAGACTTTGCGCCAGAATTTGCCTGCGGGCCCACTTAGTGAAGGCGACTTCATTTCACTAAGCTCCATCATCTTGCTGCATTCTCAACACACTAAACAAATCTTTGTCTCCGGTCATATCGAAAGACGCACCACTTTCAAGAAACCACACCGATCCCATCACACTTGAAACCAAGCATGCGATTAAAGAAAAAGCCAGCTCAAACTGCGAGGCTAAGGCCTCTCCATCTGTAGATCCAGCAGCTTGCTTATTCTTCTTCTTCTGTGGACAATTAGTGGCAAAATTTCCATGTTGGTGACAGTGAAAGCACTTCACCTTGGACAAGTCTTACTTCTTGCCTTTCGCACTGGATTGAGAAGGATTTTTCTTTCCCTTCCCTTTCCTTGCTTTGGCAGCCAAAGCAAAATTTTCTTCATCTTCATTCTTCGATGAAGATCCATCCCTGGTACACCGCCTCATCTCCTCCTGCACAAGATTCGACCAAAGTCGCTCACATCTTGGTAGTTTCTCCCGACCATTGACAGAGTCTTTGTAGCTATGCCAACTCCTTGGAAGCCCAAGGAGAGCCAAGCTCACCAAGTCTTCTTCATCAACAGTAACCCCCAGAATTCCCAGCTCATCCTTGCAGTGGACAAACTTCGTGAGGTATTTTGGTATATTGTCACCTTTCTCCATTTTTATTTTTCTGAGCTTGTATTTAAGCGCCAACTTCCTTTGGTCACTTCTGCTTTGGAACAAGTCTGTCAAAGCCTTCCACATTAAGAATGGAGTGGCTTTACCATGAAGGCTGGACAAAATGTGGTCCTTCACACCTTCCAACAGAATCCTTCGAAACTATGTTGTCTTCTTTTGCCATGCGTCAAGTGCAGCTGCATCGCTAGAAGTAGGCTTTGGAATTTGAGCATCTATGAACTCCTTCAACCCATTATCCTCTAGCACCACCTCCATCCTATCCTTCGATGCAATATAATTTGAGCTTCCAGCAAGGGCATACTCCAATCACAATCCGTTGAAAGACATTTCAATGAATGCTCAACTTCGACACCAAGAAAACAATGCAGCAAATTCGAATTCCACCAGCACAAAACTCAACCGCTTAAATAATTGCAATCTTCTCCAATGATAAACTGCTCTAATACCATGTAGAAATTATACAACTTATGTGTTATATGTCCAAGATTCTCCTGATCTCACACTATTTTAACTTCATGAAAAATACAAAATCTATTCCACCATTGATCATCATATGTGGAAATTAAATCAATATTGCAATGCACACATGAAACTGTTGGAAAAATACTGAGAGGGGGGGCTGAATCAGTATTTTGAGCTGACTGAAATTTTTTTTACTTTTTCTTTCTCAAAAACCCATACGCTACTTTACAGAAAAAAAATAGCGTATATACGCGGATCTCCTTAAGGAAACTCGCATATTCTCAAAGATCTTATTAAGCAGATAATTCTTTTCTTAGATCATTGCATCATTCATTCATTAAATGTTTAGTAAGAAGTAAACATGTGCAGTAAAAACAAAATAAATCATCACACATAAACATCACACATGAACACCATAATTTAAGGTGGAAACCCAATTTGGGAGAAAACCACCGCTGCTGTTGTCTTAGTCTTCAATATTTATTATTATAAAGAAAACATCGTACAACCATGTATTGGCGCAGACTCATACCAGCACGTAGGCACCCACCTGCAGAAGGCTACAACCTTCTCTTGTTTACCAGCCTCTCCTGGAAGGGAGCTACAACCCCCTGCTCTCGTTTACTAGCCTCTCCTGGAAGGGAGCTACTACCCCCTGCTCTCGTTTACCAGCTACCACTAGAAGGGAGCTACAACCCCCTCACTGAAGGCTCTGACCCTCAGCACCACCATGGACCACGTTTCATCAATTTTCAAACTGGATCAAACAGCTTCAACACAACCCTTCACTTATCAACAAATACACTTTGTCTAATACTTCAAACAGAACAGTGAGACCACTATAACCAGAATATCAGAAATAACCCAGACATCAGAGTAAATAATCAGATGCACTTCCAACCTTGAACAACCATTAATTCAGATTCCATACGCTACTTTTCTTCACCGAAGCCGCGTGCATACGCGCTTTCATGAAAACCAACCCACGTATTCTTTTGTGTATATTATTTTTCAAACCCTGACTGACATACATGCTTTTAATGCAGATAACTCGCGTATATACATGCTTTTCATCACAACAATCCACGTGTACTTCTGAACATATTTTCTTTCAGAATCTATTCAGACTCAGATTCAGATGTGGATCATTCAGTTCAGAAAATTTCACAGCAATACTGAACTGTTAAACAATTATTCCTTCTTCACCATGTCTTCTCAATCATTGATTAGATTTTTTCATCATTATATTAGCAGCATACATCATATTCAAAACAGCCCAAAAATTCAAGAAGACCAGATTTATTGACAGATAGCAGAGAGATAGCAGAAATCGCAGCAGTAAAATAAGCTTCAGAAACCCTAACTTCCATACGCGCTTTTCATCAAGCTAACCCGCATATATACGCGCTTTTACCGATACCGACTAGCGTATAGATCTGTAAAAGATAATTTTTGCATAACAGATCAGATCTATAAACTTACCCAGATTTCTTCAATTTCTTCATCATAATGGCGCCAGTTCTTCATCATTTCTTTTGCAGATCATTCTAGAGATTCATCATTTGTAGATCTAGAGATCTTAAGCCTTCATCATATCCATAGGTGCATCAAGATTCAGATTTATCAATTAAGAACAGAGTTCCACCATGCAGATATACTTCAAAGTGAAGTATTCATTAAAACTCAGACATTTGCACACCCTTGCACAATGATCTCCTTCTCCTTATATAGATTTAGCCTTTATCAATACCATGAGTCAAAACCACACCACTTCCGATGGTATTCCTGGACGGGATCAAATAGATAATCCAACGCTCAATACTATGGGCCTATACCATGGTTATGTCCCCTAGATTTATAAAATTAGAGCGCAAATTGGCATACACGACTTGGCACGTACTTTTCCGCATGCATACGCTACTTCTCCTTAACAAACCCGTGTATGCTTTGTGGCATACCATTTTCATCATTTCTCTGGCACTTACAGAGAATTCCTTTCTCTGTTACTTCTGAACTTCTCTGTAGACATCAGATTTACATCATTAACAAATAGGACAAGTCAGTTTCCATTAAGAACAACTTCATCAAGTAGGTTGCCATCAACTTCATCAAGTGGGTTGCCATCAAGGACAACACATTGCATCATATTGCCAACAATCTCCCCCTTTAGACTTGATGGCAACCATGATGGTGTTTGATCACCACAACAGATAGATACATTGATTATAACCATTATTCAAACACCATGATACTATCCCCCTATTCAAACACCATGCTACTCTCTCCCTTTGACATCAAGGGCAAAGGGTGGGTCAAAACCAAAACAAGATTTTTCTTCTCATGTAGAAAGAAGAGCTCTGTAGATTTGATGTGCACTGAAGTTACCATGCTCCCCCTGAGTTCATGCTGAATCTTCAAACATATTTTTCAATGAAGTACATGACTCTATGACCTTTCCTATCACCAAGGACTCATACTTTCATCAAAGATCCAACCAAGTGGATTTACATATATGACTCAAGTACCCAACCAAGTGGGTTTACACATTTGATCAAGTCCTTACATTACAATTTTACATTATAGGTCTCAACATGACCTTTTCATCAAATTACAACAATGACCTTTTGTAAAAAATACCAAAAAGACCTCAAGAGAGAGATCATATTTCAGAACCATCATAATGCCAACAATGCATAATTCTTAGCTAGGCTAATGTTCCTCCTGAACCTGTACACCTGTTCTTGAGCCATTTCACTCCTTCATCTCCCCCTTAGCTTGTGCATCCTAAACACTTTCAACAGCAAATCATCAAGGCATCTGCATCAAATATCAGAAACAGAAATATGAGAGTTGAAACATCACCAGAGATACCCAACAGCACCACAGCTGTGCTGAAGAATGCCGACCCAGAAGAATTTGTCAGCAACCACCCATACGTGGTTTTATGTGTACAAACTCGCGTATATACGCGACTGTCTTTCAAGAAACCTGCGTATCCAATTTAATCTTTTGAATTTAAGCAGATCTGATCTTCTGCATGGCAAAGACTACTCCCAGCTTCTTTCTGACATATTCGAGCGCTTCCCTGGGCAGAGGTTTGGTAAATATATCAGCAACTTGTTCTTTGGAGGGAACATATGCTAACTTCACCTTTTGTTCAAGCACTTGTTCACGTAAGAAGTGATACTTGATGGGAATGTGCTTGGTCTTGGAATGCATAACAGGATTCTTTGAGATACTGATGGCACTTGTATTATCACACATAATGGAGATAGGAGGTGAACACTTGATTTGAAAGTCTTGTAAGGTTTGCATCATCCAAAGAAGTTGAGTGCAACATGATGCGACAGCCACATATTCTGCTTCTACTGTAGATAAGGCAATCGAGTTTTGCTTCTTGTTGAACCAAGATACTAACCGGGGCCCCATATAGAATGCACCACCACTAGTGCTTTTCCAATCATCAACATTTCCAGCCCAATCTGCATCAGTGTAAGCATGAAGAGTGAGATCAACATTCTTTGGATACCATAGTCCAAAGTCTTGAGTTCCTTGTAGATATTTGAATATTCTTTTGACAGCCTGAAGATGATACTCTTTTGGATTAGCTTGGAATCGTCCAACAATCCCAACTGCATGCATAATGTCTGGTCTAGTCCCAGTCAGATAAAGTATACTTTCAATCATAGATCTGTATTTTGGTTGATTCACCGTGGGAGAATCATCATGAGAACTGAGATTGCATCCGGTTATCATTGGTGTACTTACAGGTTTGTACTCTTCCATGCCATACTTCTTTAGAATTTGCTTAAGGTATTTTGCTTGTGACAAGAATATGCCATCTGTAGTTTGATGCACTTGCAAGCCAAGAAAGAATGTTAGTTGCCCAAGTAAAGAAATTTCAAATTCTTGCTGCATAGAAGAAGCAAATTTCTGACTCATAGATTCTTCATTACTTCCAAAAATGATATCACTAACATATACAACCACAATCAATAGTTTATTACTTTCAGTTTTTGTGTATAAATTTCTATCAGCAGACTCCTTTGAAAATCCTTGTTGATGAAGATATTTGTCAAGACAATAATACCATGCCCTTGGAGCTTGTTTGAGACCATATAGAGCCTTTTTAAGTCTACAAACAAGTTTTTCATCATTTCCCAAAATGAAGCCTTCTGGTTGTTCTATATACACTTCTTCTTCTAGATCACCATTGAGAAACGCATATTTAACATCCATTTGATAAACTTTGATCTGTTGGAAGCTTGAAAGAGCAAGAAACATTCTTATGGCTTCAAGTCTAGCTACAGGAGCAAAAGTTTCTTCAAAGTCTATACCTTCTTGTTGAGCATACCCCTTGCAAACAAGTCTAGCTTTATTTCTTATAACCTCCCCATTCTCATTTAACTTGTTTTTGAATATCCATTTAGTTCCAATGACATTTTTTTCATGAGGTCTTGGTACTAATTCCCAAGTGTGATTCTTTTCAATTTGATCAAGTTCTTCATTCATGGCTTGAATCCAACATTCATCTTTGCTAGCTTGATTGACAATGTGTGGTTCAATAGTGGATAGAAATGCCAGATAGCTAGAAGATCCCACAAGAGTCCTTATTGTTTGTACACCTGATCCCTTATCTCCAAAAATTTGAGATTCTGGATGATTCTTTTGAACATATCTAGATGTAGCTTTTTCAGATAAATCATCTTCAGGTTCTTCATTGGGTTCACTGTCTATATCATTTCTATTTGATGTAGAAGGACATATGTCACCATCATCTTCATTTGTTTTTTGTTTTTCTTCTTTTGGGGCTGCAGGAGACTCATCAATAACAACATCAATACATTCAACAATATTTCAAAGTCCTTTATTGTAACATTTATATGCTCTACTCCTAGAGGAGTAACCAAGAAGTATTCCTTCATCTGCTCTAGGTTCAAACTTGCCAAGTTTTTCATCATTATTTTTGATAAAGCATTTTCTTCCAAAAACTTTAAAATGCTTCACAGTGGGAGGATTACCATACCAAAGTTCATATGGAGTTTTGTCACTATTTACACGAACATGTGCCTTGTTAAGAATATTTACCGTTGTATGTGTCGCTTCTCCTCAAAATGTTTCAGGTGTTTCAGACTCATCAAGCATAACTCTAGCCATTTGTTGAACTTTTCTATTCGTTCTTTCTACTACGCCATTTTTTTGTGGAGTGCCGGCTACAGTAAACTGTCTTTTTATGCCATGTTGTTCACAAAATTCAAGGAATTCATCTGAAGTATATTATCCACCTCGATCAGATCTAAGAAACTTGATTTTTAGATCTAATTCATTTTCAACCAGAGCTTTAAAGCTTTGAAATTTCTCAAATGCTTCATCTTTGTGTTTAAGCAACCCAATCCAACACATTCTAGAGAAATCATCAATAAACAAGATATAGTATTGTTCACCACGTGGTGAATTTTTCCTCATAGGTCCACATATGTCAGTGTGAATAATTTCAAGAGGCTTTCTTGATGATCCTTCCTTGGCATTAAACTGTACTCTGGTTTGTTTACCAAATTGGCAAGACTTGCATATGATATTTTCGGGTAGAGTAATATTGGGAAGATCATGGACAGCTTTAAGTTTGCTTGATTTGTTGATCTGAGAGAAGCTCATATGTCCCAACCTTCTATGCCATAGCCAGTTTTCTAAAGATTTACTCAAGTAACATTGTTCTTTGCAGTTCTTCAATACATACAGGTTGCTTGGAGTTCTTTTTCCTTTGATAATTGTTTTACCTGTATCAAGATCATGTACCACACATTCTTTTGAACTAAATACAACTTCAGTTCCTTGATCACACATTTGACTTACACTTAACAGGTTATGCCTTAGTCCATCCACAAACATGACATCATTAGATTTCACCTTCTCCTTTAGAAACACAGACCCTTTTCCCTTAATTACCACAGGAGTATCATTTCAAAATGTAACCTTCTTTTCCTTTTCTAGAGCACTATATGCAAGAAGTTTGTTTTTGTCACCTGTCATGTGTCTTGAGCATCCACTATCAATGTACCATTGATTTTCTTCACCTTCTGCAAATAATGCTATGCCACAATTTTCAACCTGTAATTCCTTCTTTTTCCATACTTTGGAGCTTGAAGGAAAATGCTCTTTTGGCTGAACTTTGCTCCTACATTCAGATTCTTCATGGCCAAATTTATTGCAATAAGCACATTCAACTTCATTTAGAAGAGGATAAAAATTGTTATAGGTATTCCCTTTTGTTTCAATATCAATCCTTTTATTTCTTGCTTCTCTTGTCAAAATGGTTTTATATGCAACACATTGAATAGCTTTATGACCAAAATTGTGACATGAGAAACATTGTCCATTGAAGAAGAAATTTCTGCGATCATGAAATATTCTACTTGAATTTACCTGTTGATTGGTGTTTCTTTG
The DNA here is from genome assembly GCA_034641835.2 of Pinus albicaulis. NCBI lineage: Eukaryota > Viridiplantae > Streptophyta > Pinopsida > Pinales > Pinaceae > Pinus > Pinus albicaulis. The sequence goes on from JAXQQM020058988.1 coordinate 254,977, forward strand.
AAAGGTATTCCTATTAATGTTCTTTGAATTGAGATGATCATGCTTTACCTGTAAAGACTCTTTATTCCCTTGTTGAGTGGCAGAATGTTGTAAACCAGTTGTAGCTGCTTTTAGATAATTTGGTGCTGAAGCCTGAGAGGATTATCCGATATATCCAAGACCTGTCTTTATAAGAGGAGAATGTTGTACCTTGATAATCTCTTCTAAAGTTTCAGATCCTTTAGCAAATTTAAGATTCAGAGTCTTTAATTTCTCAACTTCTTTTCTTAGACTTACCACTTCACATTCTAATTTCTCATTGTGTTTCTTCACTTCTTCAATCTTCTTTTCCAGAGTCTCTATGGTTATTTTCCTTTCTTCTAAGAGAATTTTACTTTCTTCTAAGCGTATTTTGAGTTGATTGTTTTCTTCAAGAAAATCGTTGTCCTCTAGAGCATCCACAAAGTATCCTTTTCTTCTCTAGATTCTTTTTCAAATGCCATGAGAAGTCTAAGATCTTGTTCACATTCTTCCTCACTATCGGATAACCCATCACTGTCTTCATGAGTATAGTAACTTTTTCTAGTGCTAAACCGATTCTTATTCCTTCTTGCTACTTCCTTCCCTTTTGAAGGTGTTTCTTTATAAGGACACTTAGCAGCATAATGACCAACTCTTCCACAATCAAAACATTTGAAAGGAAGCTTACCTCTGAACCGTCCTGTCCCAAGTTGAAGTTTCTTTACAAAATTAACCTCATCTTCTTCTGAGATATATCCTGATCCTTCTGCTTCTTGTACTTCTTTCCCTTTTGCAGAAGCTCTAAAGATGACTTCTTTGACTTCAGATGATCCTCCTCTTCTCATTTCATAAGAAGTTAGTATGCCATGAAGTTGCACCACAGTAAGATTTTGAAGATCCTATTTTTCTTCAAGAGCAGAAACTTTTGACTCAAATTTTGCCGTTAGAGATCTTAAAATTTTCTCAACCAAAGTATATTCGGTTATTGTTTCTCCCAGATTTCTCATACGATTTACAACATCATCAAGACGTAAAAAGAAACTGGCAATATTCTCATCACTATGCATCTTCAGATTTTCATATTCAATTCTGAGAGTTTGGAGTTTTGCACTTTTTACCTTTGCATCACCTTCATAACTTAGAATGATTTTGTCCCATATTTCCTTTGTTGTATTAAGCTGCATGACTTTGACAAATTCAGATTAAGTTAGACTTCCCGTTAGAGCATTGACCACCTTTGCATTTGATTCATAATTCTTCTTTTCAGTCGGATCTGTTGGTACTGCAGTTGGATATTGATATCCTCCTTCTACAATGGCCCATACATATGCTCCCAGAGACTGAAGATAGGATCTCATCCTTGTTTTTCAGAAGATTAAATTGTTTCCATTAAAGAGCGGAGGCCTGATAGATGTTATACCTTCTTGATTTCTCATCTTGCTTGATCTTCCTTCTAGCGGCTAAGCTTTTTCAGAAGGACCTGCTCTGATTCCAATTGTTGGAAAAATACTGAGAGGGGGGGGGGGTGAATCAGTATTTTGAGCTGACTGAATTTTTTTTACTTTTTCTTTCTCAAAAACCCATACACTACTTTACAGAACAAAACTAGCGTATATACACGGATCTCCTTAAGGAATCTCGTGTATTCTCAGAGCTCTTATTAAGCAGATAATTCTTTTCTTAGATCATTGCTTCATTCATTCATTAAATTTTTAGTAAGCAGTAAACATGTGCAGTAAAAACATAATAAATCATCACACATAAGCATCACACATGAACACCAGAATTTAAGGTGGAAACCCAATTCGGGAGAATACCACCACTACCATCGTCTCAGTCTTCAATATTTATTATTATAAAGAAAACATCGTACAACCATGTACTAGCGTAGACTCATACCAGCACGTAGGCACCCACCTGCAGAAGGCTACAACCTTCTCTTGTTTACCAGCCTCTCCTGGAAGGGAGCTACAACCCCCTGCTCTCATTTACTAGCCTCTCCTGGAAGGGAGCTACTACCCCCTGCTCTCGTTTACCAGCTACCACTAGAAGGGAGCTACAACCCCCTCACTGAAGGCTCTGACCCTCAGCACCACCATGGACCACGTTTCATCAATTTTCAAACTGGATCAAACAGCTTCAACACAACCCTTCACTTATAAACAAATATAATTTTCCCAATACTTCAAACAGAACAGTGAGACCACTATAACCAAAATATCAGAAATAACCCAGACATCAGAGTAAATAATCAGATACACTTCCAACCTTGAACAACCATTAATTCAGATTCCATACACTACCTTTCTTCACCGAAGCTGTGTGCATACGCGCTTTCATGCAAACCAACCCGCGTATTCTTCTGTGTATATTATTTTTCAAACCCTGACTGACATACGCGCTTTTAATGAAGATACCTCGCGTATATACGCGCTTTTAATGAAGATACCTCACGTATATACGCGCTTTTCATCACAACAATACGAGTATACTTCTGAACATATTTTCTTTCAGAATCTATTTAGACTCAGATTCAGATGTGGATCATTCAGTTTAGAAAATTTCACAGCAATACCAAACTGTTAAACAGTTATTCCTTCTTCACCCTGTCTTCTCAATCATTGATTAGATTTGTTCATCATTATATTAGCAACATACATCATATTCAAAACAGCCTAGAACTTCAAGAAGACCAGATTTATTGACAGATAGCAGAGAGATAGTAGAAATCATAGCAGTAAAATAAGCTTTAGAAACCCTAACTTCCATACGCACTTTTCATCAAGCTAACCCGCGTATACACGCGCTTTTACCGATACCGACTAGCGTATAGATCTGTAAAAGATAATTTTTACATAACAGATCAGATCTATAAACTTACCCAGATTTCTTCAATTTCTTCATCAGACTGGCGCCAGGTCTTCATCATTTCTTTTGCAGATCATTCTAGAGATTCATCATTTGTAGATCTAGAGATATTAAGCCTTCATCATATCCATAGGTGCATCAAGATTCAGATTTATCAATTAATAACAGAGTTCCACCATACAGATATACTTCAAAGTGAAGTATTCATTAAAACTCAGACATTTTCACACCCTTGCACAATGATCTCCTTCTCCTTATAGAGATTTAGCCTTTATCAATACCATGAGTCAAAACCACACCACTTTCGATGGTATTCCTGGACGGGATCAAATAGATAATCTAGCGCTCAATACTATGGGCCTATACCATGGTTATGTCCCCTAGATTTATAAAATTAGAGCGCAAATTGGCATACTCGACTTGGCACGTACTTTTCCACGTGCATACGCTACTTCTCCTTAACAAACCCGCGTATGCTTTGTGGCATGCCATTTTCATAATTTCTCTGGCACTTACAGGGAATTCCTTTCTCTGTTACTTCTGAACTGCTCTGTAGACATCAGATTTACATCATTAACAAATAGGACAAGTAGTTTCCATTAAGAACAACTTCATCAAGTAGGTTGCCATCAACTTCATCAAGTGGGTTGCCATCAAGGACAACACATTGCATCATATTGCCAACAGAAACAATAAAAATTCACACACATTAACACAGTTGTTCAACAGGAAATCTTGAAACTGAAAACCCCAACTATCTGTATATAATATATGTCATAGAGATCATGTAAAAATCCTCATACAAAGCTGAACATGTCAAGCTCTCAATACAATACAATCACTACACACTAATCAGGCCCGATCTTGCAAATCCATGCATTGATCTTCGCCACCTGCTAGCCTGCATCTACTGCGCAATTCCTGTTGAAGAATGGCTCTGAATGAATTCAATTTCCTCCAAGATTGGCTGTGCAATCCTCATTGGCATCTCCACTGAGTGTTGGATGCAATCAATGCATCACTATAGTCACAACTGATAGTCACAATTGATAGTCACACTTGCTCCTTCACCTATCTTTCCACTGGTCTCCACTGAAACTGCCATGGATTGTAGTTAACTGATGTATTCTTTAGTTGATTAATGAGTTATTATTTAGTGAATTAATTAACTAATTAATTCACACCACTCTCACTAGTGTATCAATTAGTTAGACTGGATACAACTAGCTCAACTGAGTCTAACTGAGTTAAACTGAATACAACTCCACCAACTACTTCTCTAACTCCACCAAACTCTGTCACATGAGTTCTAACTAAAGTCCTCATGCACTAGCTCTAGTAAATCCTCAGGAATAGTGTAATTCCTTATGTTAGCTGTTGTGCCACATTTGTGCACTTAACTGAAGTGCCCCAAGAGAATAAGATAATGTTTAGAGTCCAAATATTATTAAGAGCTAATAATATTCGACATATCTATTTTTAGACTGGCAATCTAAAAATAGATTCCGCCCAATATGTCTAAAAATAGAAGTCCATCTATTTTTCCAACTTGACCAACCATCCACAAATAGCATCCTGCAACTCATAGAATATGATCGACATGTTTAAAAATAGACTTTCAGCTAAAATAGCCTCAGGGGCCCACTTAGTGAAGGCGACTCTTTTCATCAATCTCTCATCATCTTTTTTTAATATCAACACTCCCTCTCAACAAGATAGGGATTATCCTTCACCCCGATCCTGCCTCTATGGTATTCAAATTTTCTCCTGGTGAGCACCTTCATCAAAATATCTACATCCTGATCCTCCATAGGAATCTATTCAAGCAACATGATATTCCGCTGCACACAATCTCTGATATGATGATACCAGATATCAATATGTTTAGATCTATCATGAAACATAGGATTAACCGAGATTTTAATGCAACTTTGATTATCACAATGTATCATCGTGGGATCTAAATGTGAACTGAACAAACCAACCAGAATCTTCCTTATCCAGATAGCCTCACATGCAGCTAAAATTGCTGCCATGCTCATTTCTCCACAAATGAGTTCAACAATCTCTGTTTCTATCAGACTCAAGAAAACCGTCGAGATCCATACCGAAAATCCTCCGCATGTGCTCTTTCTATCTCATGGGCTTCCCGCCCCACTGCAGATCCATGAAGCCATGTAACAATTATCTGATTGTTCTGTATCCACAATCCATATCCGTGATAAAATCCTCGAGATACCTCAAGAGATGTCCGCTTCCAAAATAGCTTGGTAGGCTTAACCATCGCTAGGAAGTCAAGTTCACCCCATAGAATATGTCTGGTCTTGTATTGACTAAATACATGAGCGAACCAAACAACTGTCGATAAACAGTGGCATCCACTACCTTTGTTGATGTAGCATCCTCTTCCCTCCAACCACCAGGAGGAGGAGTGGCGATAGGCTTGCAGCCTTGCATGTGAAACTTCTCTAGTATATCCCAGGCATACTTGCCTTGAGACACAAACAGTCCACCCTTCCACTGCCAAATTTCCAATCCCAAGAAATAATGAAGGAGGCCCAAGTCCTTCATCTCAAACTCCTTTGCAAGATCTGCCTTGCATGAGTGTATCAACAGTTCATCATCTGTTAGTATTAAATCATCTACATAAAGCAAAATGATCAAAAGATTACCCTCCACTACAATCTGGTATAGGTTCGGATCTGCCTCACTCTTGGTGAAACCAAGTCCGGTGAAATAACTGTCTATCCGTGTGTACCAAGCACGAGGTGCTTGTTTCAGCCCATACAACGCTCTTTTGAGCCTGCACACATGCGAATTGCTACTGAAGATTTTGAATCCTTCAGGCTGCTCAATGTACACCTCCTCCTCAATGACTCTGTTGAGGAACGCAGTCTTCACATCCATCTGATGAATGTGCCAACCCATCTGTACTGAGAGAGAAAGGATGGTCTGTATGGAAGAATACCTTGTGACAGGTGCAAAGGTTTCTTCATAGTCAATCCCCTTGATCTGTGAGAAGCTCCAGGAAACAAATCTTGACTTATACTTCTCGACACTCCCATCAGTAGCTTGCTTCACTTTGTAGATCCATCTCGAACCTACCACTGATTTCCCTTCCGGCCTTGGGATAATCTCCCATGCACTGTTTCTAAAAATCAAATCTTACTCTTCCACCATGGCATCTACCCATGCGGGATCCTCCACAGCTTCCTCGAAAGAGGAATGCTCCATCACGATACACTTGCTCATCAGAGCCATGTATCTAGTAAATTGGTCAGGTGACTGTCTCTATCTGCACTATGATGTAGGTGCTCCTACATTCTGCACTGCATCAAGATTCAGTCGCTCAGCTTCTGTAGTGCGCTTCCACCCTCTGATGTTTAGCGCTACATGAGTGGTTTCTTCCACTCCATGAACCTCCTCTTGTGGCTGATCCACATCCTGAGGCTCATGTTTAGGAACAAGTAGCTCCTCATCTACATGTAAGTGTAGCTCCCTCTCAAGCGACAACTTCATGGCTTTCTCCTCATGAAATTTGATATCCCATCGCACAACAGTCATCCGATTGTCTGGAAAATACACACAATAATTGTGGGGTGTTTCTGTGTACCCCAAAAATATCCCAACCTCTACGGTTGGCTCCAGCTTATTCCTAGCATCCTTCGTCACATGAATGTAAATAGGTGAGCCAAAAATCTTCAAATGAGAAATATCAGGCTTCTTACCGGAAAACACCTCTTCAGATGTACTCAAGCCAAGTACTCTATGAGGACAACGGTTTTGCACATAAACTGCAGTGTTGCATGCCTCAGCCCAAAAGTGTATGGGAAGGCCTTGATCATGCAGCATTCCCCGTGCAGCACCCACGATCGTTCTATTCTTTTAGTCTGTGACCCCATTCTACTGTGGGTTATGAGGCGCTATGAGTTCTCTTCGAATTCCTTCTTTGCTACAGAAGTCTTTAAATTTTCCAGAGATGAATTCACCACCATTATCACTCCTTAGAGATTTCACCTACTTCCCCGACTCTTTCTCAACCAGCACCTTGAACCCAGAGAACTTTGAGTATGTCTCGCTCTTCTTCTGCGTGAAGAAGATCCACCACTTACTAGAAAAGTCATCAACAAAAATCACATAATACCTGTGTTTCCCTGTTGAAGCAACTTAGAAAGGTCCACACACGTCTGTGTGAATTCTCTCAAGGATTTTCGTGGCATGACTATCCTTCTCATGAAAAGTGGTCTTCACAAATTTTCTCAAAGTACATCCCTTGCACTGATCTGACTGTGCAAGTGTACCCTTGGGAAGCTCGGTAGAAATCTACTGCAAAATTTTCAAAGCACCATGGTGAAGATGGCCCAATCTCCTGTGCCACAATTCACCCTCATCCCAGCTCACCACTGCTTCTTCTTTTCCTGCCATTACTGCGTAGCCATCTACCTACAATTGATAAATATTCTTAACTCGAATCCCTAACCTCATGGTTTGACCAGTTGTTTTACTGCGCAGGAAGGCTTTTCCCTCGCTAAAAACAACATCATAACCCTTGTCTTCCAACATCTCCACAGAGATCAGATTCTTCTTCAATCCTGGAACATGCATGACATCCTTCAAGATGAAAGGTTTACTAGACTCCCTCTCAAAGGAAATGGTCCCGATACCAGTCACACTGTATCTATCATCATCGCCCATCTCAATGTGCACTCCAAGATCCTTTTCATCCAAATCACTAAACAAATCTTTATCTCCGGTCATATGGAAAGACACACCACTGTCAAGAAACCACAATGATCCCATCACACTTGAAAGCAAGCATGCGATCAAAGAAAAATCCAGCTCAAACTGCGAGGCTAAGGCTTCTCCAACTAAAGATCTAGCAACCTGCTTATTCTTCTTCTTCTGTGGACAATTAGTGGCAAAATGTCTGTGTTGAAGCACTTCACCTTGGACAAGTCCTGCTTCTTGCCTTTCACACCGGATTGAGAAATATTTTTCTTTCCCTTCCCTTTCCTTGCTTCGGCGGCCAAAGTAAAATTTTCTTCATCTTCATTCTTCCATGAAGATCCATCCCTGGTACCTCGCCTTATCTCCTCCTACACAAGATCTGACCAAAGTCGCTCCCATCCTGGCAGTTTCTCCCGACCATTGACAGAGTCTTCGTAGCTATTCCAACTCTTCAGAAGCCCAAGGAGAGCCAGGCTCACCAAGTATTCTTCATCAATAGTAACCCCCACACTTCCCAGCTCATCCTTGCAGTGGACAAACTTCGTGAGGTATTTTGGTATACTGTCGCCTTTCTCCATTTTTATTTTTCTGAGCTTATCTTTAAGCACCAACTTCCTCTGGTCGCTTTTTCTTTGGAACAAGTCTGTCAAAGCCTTCCACATTAAGAATGGAGTGGCTTTACCGTGAAGGTTGGACATAATGTGGTCCTTCACACCTTCCAACAGAATCCTTCGACACTTTTCTGTCTTCTTTTTCCATGCATCAAGTGCGGCTGCATCGCTAGAAGCGGCTTCAGAATTTGAGCATCTATGAACTCCTTCAACCCATTATCCTCTAGCACCACCTCCATCCTGTCCTTCCATGAAATATAATTCAAGCTGCCATGAAGGGCATACTCCAATCACAATCCATTGAAAGACATTTCAATGAATGATCAACTTCGACACCAAGAAAACAATGTAGCAGATTTGAATTCCACTAGAACAAAACTCAACTGCTTCAATAATTGCAATCTTCTCCAATGATCAACTGCTCTGATACCATGTAGAAATTATATAACTTATGTGTTATATGTCCAATATTCTCCTGATCTCACACTATTTTAAATTCATGTAAAATACATAATCTATTCCACCATTGATCATCATATGCGGAAATTAAATCAAAATTGCAATGCACACATGAAACAATAAAAATTCACACACATTGCTACAATTGCTACACACTAATCAGGCCTGCTCTTGCAAATCCATGCACCGATCTTCACCACCTGCTAGCCTGCCTCTACTGTGCAATCCCTACTGAAGAATGGCTCTGAATGAATTTGATTTCCTCCAAGATTTACTGCGCAATCCTCATTGGCATCTCCACTGAGGGTTGTATGCAATCAATGCATCACTATAGTCACAAATGATAGTCACACTTGCTCTTTCACCTATCTCTCCACTGGTCTCCACTGAAACTTCCATGCACTTTAGTTAACTGATGTATTCTTCAGTTGATTAATGAGTTATTATTTAGTGAATTAATTAACTAATTAATTCACACCACTCTCACTAGTGTATCAATCAGTTAGACTAGATACAAATAGCTCAACTGAGTCTAACTGAGTTAAACTGAATACAACTCCACCAACTACTTCTCTAACTCCACCAAACTCTGTCGCATGAGTTCTAACTGAAATCCTCATGCATTAGCTCCAGTAAACCCTCAGGAATATCGTAATTCCTTCTGTCAGCTACTGTGCCACATCTGTACACTTAACTGATGTGCTCCAAGAGAATAAGATAATGTTTAGAGTCCAAAAATTATTAAGAGCTAATAATATTCGACATATCTATTTTTAGACTGGAAATCTAAAAATAGATTCCGCCCAATATGTCTAAAAATCGAAGTCCATCTATTTTTCAAACTTGACCAACCATCCAGAAATAGCATCCTGCAACTCATATAATATGATCGACATGTCTAAAAATAGACATAGTATAAAAATAGAATTTGCGCCAAAAATAGCCTACAGGCCCACTTAGTGAAGGTGAATCTTTTCACTAAGCTCATCATCTTGTTGAACCTCAACAGTTCATATGTGGAGAGGATGAAAGCCCCGCAGGAGGAGGGTAAATAAAAGAGGGAGAAATTTCTAGGTGGTGTGGGATGGGAAGGGGATTTAAGGTCTGAGAAATAGATGGTAAATATTTGGGTACTAGGTGTTAGGGTCCTATAAATATAGGATTCATAATTTTGATTTGACTCTGTTAAAATCTTGAAATATTATACATACCTCTGCTTTTTGCAAATGTATTCCCAAATTGAAAAATGGAAAGAGGGTATGTCCTAAAAGAAAAATCAAAGGACAAAAAGAAACAAAGATCAAAAGAATATTAAATATGAACCCCATCAAAAATAGATCATGAAAGTTTTGCAAGTTTAAATGCCACTACTATTTACTTTTACTGCAAAATAAATATTATGTGCAGCTTGTTCAAAATGCCAAAATCCATAATAAGTCAAATAACTTAACCTTGAATTTTTCATGCTTTAAAAATTTCATGTTGATAGATAGAGAATAAAGATCTGACCAAACTTTTTAATCTTTGTAGATCAGTAGTTAGGTAGAGAAAAATAAGGAGCTCAACAGTTTAATCTAAGCCCTTGGATGAAAAAAGGTTAGAATTAGATAGTTTCTTGTTTTAAAAGAAAAATGAAAATGGTTTGCAAGCTCAAATTCACCTAAAGTAAAAGAATAAAAATGCTAGGGTAGAGAATGGGTAAATACAAGCAGTTTTACAAGCATGGATCAACATCATCTGGCAGATTACTAATTTCCCTCCCTACAAAGCATTCCAGTACTAAACCCTTCAGTTATAAAGTCTCAGAGAATTTCTCTGACTTTTGGTGGGAACGGACCCATGGCTTAATGACTGACTGGTACTAAAATATTGGAATCTCCTTCATAACAAGCCCTTTTTCCCCTTCATCATTCATTTTAGCCTAATAAAACCCCTTTTCCTAAACACAATTTACCTAGGAAAAGTAAAACCCTTTTTAACTAATTTCATTTCATACAAAAATACTCAAAAAACCCACAAAAATACATTATCCTAAAGTATAAGTGTGAAATGGGGTCACCACTATGAAAATTGCGCCCAAACACTTAAAATTACACTTTACATAGGGTATTTTGTATATTCCGCTCATTCATTTTCATATTAACACTAATATAATGTATTAACTCCCTATTTACCCTTTAGCCCGTATTAATATTAATTCACGTTATATATTAATTCCCCAACAAAATTTTAATTATAACCTATAGTATTAACTCCACACATGTTGAATATGTCAGACTCACTATATATATCAATGTAAGGTCCCACCTTACCTACCATAATTATTATAGAGAAATATTATATTAAATTAAAAATGCGATATTTTTTTTTTTTTTTAATTTATTTATTTATTTATTATTATTATTCTTTATTTTATTTTATTTTATTTTTATTATTTTTATTATTATTTTTATATAGAAGTTATTGGTGTCCTTTACACTACACCCTAAATTCTATCAACTTATCTTCAAAGCTACCAAGTTCAAGGTTTATCAAGATCCAAAAAAAATGCAACCATAATACTTGCTTCTCAAGACTAAAATCACCTTTAAAATATAAATTGTTTAGTGGGATGAATGAATGTCAACCTTTATGAACCACAATTTACAATAAACTAATTGTTAACTCCATTGTAATTAAATGTGTTCAAGAGTGACTAATAACATGCTTATGAATTATTTTCTTAAAAGGATAATTTAAATTATATAGAGTTGGCATCCCATAATTAGGAATTCATATGTGAGCTGATATTGCAACAAATTACTTATTGCAATTTTGACTTTTCAGCAAGACCCTTTAACTCAATGAGTTATTACACTAGAAATACCTTGATTGCAAATCTTAAATTAACTTAAGCCTTTTGTTTTATGGACGGTTCATAAACGTAATTAGATGCAACCATTGAACATTATGGAAACCAATTTACAAGTATGGAATGTATAGCCATTGAGGCATTTTGTCAAACACTTACAACCATTATCTCTTTAAGGTGTTTTCACAACAATTAGCTAACATGAATCCAAAGTTGCATGACTTCATTTCTTTTTGTAAGTAGTGTCAATAATTGAAATTAAGATATTAGTAGACTATCAGCCATATTCATTGTTGAAGCTATACCAATGAATATAAGTATTTAGAAATTTCAAACATAGCTCACAATATTGTAAGTTACAGCCATTGAGGAATTTTGACAAATAGTTGGTAGTCATAAAACAAGTTGCCGTAAGGTTATTTAAATTTTCAAATTATTAACCATTTATACTTTAAAAACCATTTCCAAGTGGTTAGCCTATATCATATTCATCACTATAAATTATCAGGCAGTTCCAATATAAAAAGAACCAAACAGCAAAACAAAACAATAGGTTCTACATGCAACAGCAAATCTGCAAAACAGAGCAGATTTGGGAATTGATGTCCGAAACCTTGATTTTTGAAATCAAAGTTGGGGTGAAATGGCCTATTGGTACGGATACCCCTTGAAGTGGAGCTGAATCGCAACAGGGACGCCCAGAAATGCGATTCTTTAAAACAACAAAATTTATAGCCTAAATGTTTCATTTATGACTTTTGTCAAACATATGGAATGAAAACTTACAGCTACACCTCTACATGAGGAAAAACAACCCAGAGTTATGCTACTAATATATGCTCATTGAAATAACACATTTCTAAATCCACCATATGAGTTCTTGAAACATTTTACCACCCACAAGCTAATTCATTTGACATGAGTGACAAGCTTTTTGCACCAATTGCTACAATTTAACAAACACATGGAAGCCCTGAATGCTACAGACATTAAGAATTTCTATCAAAATTCTGATAGTACTATTACAACAACTTGAATAACAAAGCATTGAAGAATATGAAACATAAGCCATAACTAAAATTTATCTCCAACTTACCTCAAGCATTTGATCTTCCACACTATACTTTAGTTGCCATTATTTTTGCATTTTCTTTTAAGGGTTGATTCTGTAATTCCTCCAAGCATATTTTGGGTACATGTCCATTTTCTTACTTCTGCAAGTTAGCACTTATTCGTGCATAAATAAATTTATAACATTACTCATTCATAGATTTTGTCAAACACTTTGCAAACTATCCTAAAACCATTTATAAAACATGCATCTATTAATTACTTGAAACAGAACCATAAATCATGAAATACTTACCCAAGTCCTTTGGAGTTTATTTATTGAAATTACCTTCAACAATATTTGGCTTTCCTTTCTCAAATGCTACAATACCAAGATTAGTACCATAAACTATACCAATAATAAGTCCAATATTGAGATCTAAACATCCATACATATAGATTGATCTAGTCTTCATTTTTAACTAATCAATAATATTTTAGATAACATAAGCCTAAACCAAAATTAGATGCTTACAACAATTTAAATTTCTACCTTTTATTTTATGCTAAATCTATACTATAATTTTAGGACAATGGAAATTATACCTGAAGAGATATTCAACTCCAATCGTTGAGAATATGATCCACCTTCGATCCCTTAACCAACTCATTTGAACCATCCGGTTTTCCACCCAACCATATCCAGGGAGAACTCCTCCCCCTGGAAGCCCTGAGATGTAAAAGCTCACAAACAGTACCAAAATACAACAGTAGAGAGAGAGAGATGCAAGGAAAACTAAGGAAAATAGTTTTCACTTCCTCTAAATACCACTCATGTTCAACCTCAATAGATACTTAGTAGATTAGTAAGAAATTCAGATTTGTTTTGGAAGTAATTGGATACTCTCCATATCTCTCCCTCTCACAATATTCCTCAAGTCTCTTCCAGCATTACCCCCCTCCCTCCAAATGAGAATACATGAGACTCATATATAGGAGGAGCAACAATCTCTTATCATAAAGAAGTAATATGCATGCATTGTATTCCTTTTAGAGGAGTGTAACTTATGCCATTAAGGAGAGGTATGCATGCCTTATTTAAGGAGAGTGTAACATATGCATTAAAGTGAGTGTAAGAGGAATATTTTATGACACATATTTAATGAATGTAGGAATATTTTATGACATATATTTAATGAGTGTAAGAGGAATATGCCATTCCTTGATGAGTGCATAAAAGAGAGTGTAATGTAATATTTAAAATAGAAAGAGTTACATAGAGCCATGAGAGTCATGAAGGAGAGAGGTGTGAAGTGATTGAGGAGATATAATTTCCTTTTAATAATAATATCATAGTCTCATAAAAGATAATAATAATATTAATAATATTAATAATATTGAGGATTAAGTCGAGATTGAACTATTACAATTGATTAATCACAATTTAAGTGATTTTCCTTCAAGTATACTTGTTTACCCATTGATTGGAGGTGATTTACTATTTTTGGAAAGTCATACTTGAAATGGTAGACATGACTTTCTATTTTTAGAAAGTCACTCCAAAACTGTTAGGAATTAGATTATTAAGGAAATTCATCTACGAGTTGCCCATGAGTGGTATTTTTCTTCTGGATAATAGGGATTCCGCACCCCTATTGTATGCATCTTCATGCCTTAGTAGATTGAGGACTCCGCGCCCTAATCTACTCTAAAGATCCAAGATTCCACACCTTGATATTTTTAAATATTCAGGACTCCGCGCCCCAAACATTTCATTATAGATTCAAGACTCCGCGTCTTTATATTTCATGGATTTAGGACTCCGCGTCCTAATCCTTTTATCATATATCCAAGGCTCCACGTCTTTATATTTCATGGATTTAGGACTCCGCACCCTAATTTCCAGGGCTTCTCATCTATTCTGCTTTGAAACTCCGCGTTTCACCTTAAGGTACTGATTGTGAGCTTATACCCATCTGATGGTTCGTTGGTAAGGTCTTCTTCCAAGACCTGCACACATCACAATCTCAATGATCAAATCAATCAAATAAATTTCATAATTAACTTATTCAAATTTTACCAAATATTGTGCATGACTTCCACAATCATTTTGGTTTTGGAGAAATGACTTCCGTAGTCATTTATAACTTGAGCATCCCTGTTGGCAATGACCAAGTCCCCTGCCACATCATGCTTAGTACGAGATTATGCACATATAATCATACAAATCATGTGTCATCCATAAATCATAATTAACCATATGTTCCACATAACCATGATCGTCCATGGATTTGTGTCTCAATTCTAAATCACCATTCACATCATACACCTATGTCCAAAATAGGATACCAAAAGAGAAAACATCGCTAATATTCTCTTAACCAAAATCAATCCTTGTGCACGCAACCATAGATATTATCATAAGCACACAACAACCAAGTGACCCAAACTAGGTCATAGCATATAAGCATGTACATAAGTCTTTCATACATAATATTATATCAAAATCACCATCTCTAAGTGTCATCAAAGCTATCTCACTAATAAGGGACACTACAATCAACCCCCGCCACATTAAGTTTCCCGGGACCCACACCTTTTGACCAACAACTCCATCGCATGATCCGCACTGTCAATCTCCATGACCTAGATCTAACGATGGAGATGGCCTATCGCATATCCAAAGGCGCGATAGTTAACCAAACCTCAACCTTGTGAAAAGAGTTGTTTTCACGCTTTCTCTCCCCTCAACATGTCCTATTCCCATTGGATCACATCCCTTTGAGCAAAACCACTTACCACCTCTTGAATGTGCGATAAACCACTAGTTCAATTCGTCTACTGTGCTAAAACTTCTTTCCTGATTCCTACATTATGCGGTAAATCTCCCAGCCCTATGAAAAAATCAAAACACTGTTTTAAAACCCTGCAATTGAGTTATTTCTAAGGATTAGTGAATGAAACCACGAGACCCTTGACAAACGCATAATTGAAACCTTCTGTTGTCTGGGATTCTCCCACAGATTTCCCCATTTTCAGAAGCCATTATCCATGTCAAAACTGGTTTCATTAAACTGATGTTTTATTTTTGCGGGTGATCGAACAAAACTTGAATAAACAGTCTAATACTACTTAAGACTTGTTTAATCCATGAATTCACAAGGAAATGAGTTCAAATGGTTTTCCTAAAAAAAATAAGATTTCCTATAGCAACAAAATAGAAAGAAGTCATTTACAAAGAAAGAGATAAATTTTCACAGTGAATGGTAAAAGTGAAATCAGAATTCACAGCGACAATTAAAGTGTATCAGTAAAAGTCAGAGTGAAAGTCAAATCAGTAAAAAAAGAGCAGTCAAAGTAAAATAGTAAAAGTAAACATGGAGGCAGTAATGGTTAAACAGAGATGAAAAAAACTTTCACCAACAACAATGAAGTTTATCCAAAGTAAAAGAAAAAAATAGTTAAAAGAACAATAAAAGATGAAAACATAGCAGTAAGGAACATTTTTGTAGAAATTTCCTGTTTAAGTCATTGTTTTGCAGACAATATTGTGACCAATACAAGATGAATTTTGCAAAACTGGGGGATGGTTATGTTCCTAAGAGGCCAATCTACAAAAACCTATCTCACTTTATGCACAATTATTACATAATGAGAGATACATGCACATATTTACAGCCTATTCTTCAGACTGTGAAAAGTTCTTTTTTACACATATTTTTGCAGAGCATATGGTAAACAGCTGGAATTGAATTTTGGGAAATTGAGAGAGGTTTATATTAGTAACATATGTATCTACAAAAACCTCTTTCACTGTTTACATATATATTTCAGATTGAGATATACAAAGGTATCATTGGACCCAAATTTTACATAATTTCTGGAGCAAAATGCACAAAGGAAGGAGACAGTTAGTGACTTGGATGCATCATCATCAACTAAGAGTTGCTATCAAATTAGAATACTCTTCTTTGTCACCATAAATCCATAAGTATAGTGACAAGTATCTTCGTGACAGTGCATGATCTAGGTGGATATCGGTGGCCACCCACCTATTCCATTTGGGCCTGCACCATCAGTTCTTCCAGTTTTTAAGTTGCAGCACAACTTACTATTTTTAGTAGTTTTTCGGGTTCTGAACTTCCGGAGCCATTTTGAGGCCCTAAACAATGATTTTTGGGAAAACTGGGAGCAACATTGGTCCTTCGACCGATGTTTCTCACACCAAAAGTTGTGGTCCTCAGAAAGATCTTTCTAACGAGCTATTGAGCACGTCAAATGGAGATCGAATGCCAAAGTTACATCCCCAGGAAGTTGAAACACCAATTTACCCAAACGGGGCCCATAGCCCATAGTTTTGGTGCTTCATCTCATAGGGTTAGGTTTTTGGACGTTTAGAGTTCTCCATTGTTTCTCAATAATAAATAGGCCCTCAAGCCTCATTGTAACACAGTTCAGAGGTCTGTAGCCACCACATCTCTTCTCAGATATTCGCTACTAGCACCCTAGCTATTTTATTTCCATTCTATCTATAAGCATATTTTGGTTATTTGATATTAATGAAATGAAGCATTATTTCCGCTGCATCTCTATGTTCATGGTTATTTCTATATTCTGTTGTGTACCTGCATAAATCTGGATTAGTGGTATCAGAGTGGTATGCTCTTTCTTTGTTTTCCTTTGCATGTCCCCAACACGGTCAGGGTATAAGGAGTTAGGGCTCGATCTATTTGAACCCTTGCAAGATCAGCCTCACAAACCCTGACGACCTCCCATGGCAGAAGAAAAGAAAGACGAGGGAGCAGGAGATCCTATCAAAATACTGCTGGAGGAGGCCCTCGAGAAACAAAGGAATACCATGATGGATAACTTTGCTCAGATCCTTCAACGACTGCCCACCTATGGCACATCTGCATCCAACAACCACTCTGGAGGTGCTGCACCCTTCAAGGTACAGGTAAACTTTGAAATTCCTATATTTGAAGGCAAAATAGATGCAGACGTCGTAGATAGATGGTTAAATTTGCTGGAAGGGTATTTCTCGGTCCATGATTTATCTGACCAAGAAAAGATTATTTTTGCACTTCTAAAAGCTGCCCCCCATGTCAAAGACTGGTGGGAAACCTACCGTGAGCAAGAGGACGAAGGGAAACCCTCTCTGTTCTTGGCCACACCCACTTGGAATTCATTGTGAGATGGCATCAAGGAACAATACTACCCCGTGGGGAGCTATGAGGACAAATACATCCAATGGACCACGCTGTGGCAGCAAAGGGATCAAGGTGTGAACGAACTGATGAATTTTTTCCATACCCTGCACACAAAGTTTGGTATTAAAGATTCAGAGAGACATTCGGTGCTCAAGTACTGCAGCTGTCTACACAAACACATTCAGGAGGAAATGGAGTTCCTCGACATTACATCGTTTGGCACGACATATCGCTATGCCACCAAGATCGAGCATAAATTTAAGTAGAAGAAGTGAGAATTTGGATCTTTGAATCCAAAAGGTGCCTCTAAACCAAAGAACAAGGGGCAAGGCCAAAGCGGTGCCACTCAGAAGAACACCACAAATCCAAAGAAGGACACAGGGAAGTGGTGTGAATTTCTGTGACCTCACGTAATTGAGTGTGGGATTATTTATTAAGTCTATCTATTATGGTGTAGTCCCTTATTTTGTTAGTGTGGCCCCTTGTTGTTTTTTTACCCACTGTAACCCCCATATTGTTATTATTGTTGCCTTGTGTGTTAGGTGGCTAGGATTACATTATTTACATGGACTCCTATATATAGAAGGAGGTTTTGTTCATTTATCATCCAAGAATTGTTCATTTATGTAATGTATTGAGTTTCCCCCTCTTTGAGTTTCCCCCCTCAAAGTGGCTTATTTATAAGGCGTTGATATCTCTTTTCTTCTATTTTTGGAGCTGGCTTCACAACATTTGGTATCAGAGCTTTGGATTCTAGGGTTTCGCTACTCCAAACAGGTCAACGTGGAATTTTCACTATAACTATTTTTATACGAAGTTTCAGAAGCTGGAATTTTTAGGGTATGAAACTAAAATTGTGAGGAACATCGTTGCAAAATTTCAGATCTTGGTTCGTATTATTTGCGGAGATATGATCTGTGGAAGTTAGGTCTTTTTGCAGGCTCCTCAATTTAATATAAACAGGTCATCGTGGAATTTGCATTGTAACTATTTTTCTACGAAGGTTCAGAATCGGAAATTTTCAGGGTGTGAAGCTGAAATCCTGAGGAAATTCGTCACAAAATTTCAGATCTTGGTTCGCAATAGTTTCGGAGATATGATCTGTGGAAGGTAGTGCTTTTTCAAGCTCCTGAATTTCATCTCAAAGAGGTGATCGTGGGAAAATATTCATAACTCTCTCTTTGAGCATCGGATTGGAGTGCCGTAAAAAGTCTTCAAAAGTACACGGACTGTAGTTTCTTTTCTATCAATTTTAAAGCTAAAATATGAAACAGTGACACGTGGAAAGTCATACAAGTTCGCTCTACTGAACCAGTCCATAATTAGGTCATTGTGGGAGATTGGACATAACTTTGCCTTGGAGAATCCAAATCAAGTCATACCTGTGGCATTCAAAAGATAATTTTGAAGGCTACCTTAGTTCCAAATTTCAGATATTGAAGAGCCTCAATCACAGAGATAATCCAATTTCAATATCGAACTCCTCAAAAGAAAGAAAAAGGTGTGTATTTGGTTTTTAAAATTGCATAACGTTTGTTTAAAAAAGCAGTTTGAAGTGATTCCAAGGGCATATTTTAGAATTTTTATCATATTGGGTTCTATAATGCCTCCAAAAAATAATTCCATACCCATTAAGCCCTCAAAAATCTATACTATGACGCATGAAGAGGAAGAATTGCAGTATGAGATATCAAAATTACGGTACCAAGTGCAACAAATTTTGATATTACGAAGAGCAACTGAAGATGACATAGATGGTTTAAAAGTAGAAATGAAGGCTAAGTTAGATGGTTTGGAGGATCAAATAATAGCTAATATGGATGATAAATTAGTGGAAGATCACATCGAGCATCAACAACAAGTTCTCCAACTCTCAAAGGATAACCTAACTTTGGTGCAGAATCTAATGAAACAATAGGAAGATCAACATCACATCAAAATAATTTCTGAAGCAGTCATAGAAACAAGAACTCGATAAGTACGATCAATTTCAGAGTATCTCAGCAAGTGGAAGAACTTTCCTGTAGAATATTCCACATGGGAGGATACAAATTTTATACAGAAGCATCAAGAAATAATCAAGCGTTGAGGAAAACACTTGTTTGAAGGAGAGGGGCATGTTAAGTCCATATATTAATAGTGTAGTCCCTTATTATGTTAGTCTAGCCCCCTTATTGTTATTTTTGTACCCCTATAACCCCCATATTGTTATTATTGTGCCCTTCCATTATTATTGTTAGGTCGGCTAGGATTACATTGTGGCCCCACTAGGATTATATTGTGACCCCATGGACTCCTATATATAGAAGGAGGTTTTGGTCATTTGTATCATCCAAGAATTGTTCATTCATGTAATGTATTGGAGGTTACCCCCTCGAAGTGGCTTATTTCTAAGGCGTTGATATCTCTTTTATTCTATTTTTGGAGCTGGATTCACAACACAAACAGTCATTGGTGGCCGAACTAAAGGCACCCGAATCAGATGCATTTTCTGATCCTGAGTCAGAACTAGACAAAGGAAATGAAAGAGGGAAGAAGATCATTGATGCGGATCCTAGTGCCATTTTTTCCACCACTAAGATCCAGAGGATCCAGAGGAGGGGGAGCGCCTCTTCCATTCACAGATGTGGGTGAAGGGTTCTTCGCTGCAATTTCTTGTCGATAGCAGAAGCAAAAAGAACCTCATTTCAATAGAGCTTGTGAAGTGACTCGGCCTACTGACCATAGCACACCCGCAGCCATATACCATCGGGTGGCTCCACCCAGGGAGAGATCTCCGCATCGGCCAACAGTGTCGCCTTCTGTACAGTATCAAGCCATTCATGGCTGAGGTATTGTGTGATATTGCTCCTCTTGATGTAGCTGATGTATTATTGGGCCAACCATACTTGTGGAGGTGACATGCTATGTATGATTCTAGGCCTCGTGTTGTTGTTATTACTTTGGGAAATAACTTGTATAGGATACCGGAGGTAGTATTGCCTCCTGTCATCTCTTTGACTATTGCAAAAAACGCAATAAGATTATTTCTCAAACCAGGAAATTTATTTTCCTTACAACTCACTCACATGGAAAGAATAATATTGTGGTCACAACCTCGAAACAGCGCTCCCCTACAAAGTTGTAGCAGATGGAAAAAGTCATGAAGGAATACGAGGAAAATTTTCCCTCACTCACAGTGGTTCCTCTTCACTGTGAGGACAAGCACTCCATTGATCTGACCACCGACGCACCGCTGCCTGATGTTGCCATACCTCATGTGACTACACAGATAAAATCCACACATGTACTGTCTGAGGCTGATAAAGAAACCAAATTTACTAATGGCATCTAGCATGTCTGCCCGCAGGTCCATGACATCTTCAACAACAGAACGTGCTTCATCTCATGGAGGATCTCAACGCAATGGGGACCATTGCTTCTTAAGGAGGGAGGAATGATCTAGGTGGATATCGATGGCCACTCACCTATTCCATTTGGGCCCACACCATCATTTCTTTCAGTTTTTAAGTTGTAGCACTACTTACTATTTTTAGCAGTTTTTCGGGTCCTGAACTTCTGGAGCCGTTTTGAGGCCCTAAACGAGGTTTTTTGGGAAAACTGGGAGCAAAATGGGTCCATGGACTGATGTTTCTCACACCAAAAGTTGTATTTCTTAGACAGATCTTTCTAATGAGCTATTGAGCGCGTCAAATGGAGATTGGATGCCAAAGTTAAGTCCCTGGGAACTTGAAACACTAATCTACCCAAACGGGGCCCTTAGTTTTGGCGCTTCATCTCCTAGGGTTAGGTTTTTGTATGTTTAGAGTTATCCATTATTTCTCAATAATAACTAGGCCCTTGAGCCTCATTGTAACACAGTTCAGAGGTCTGTAGCTGCCACGTATCTTCTCAGAGATTTGCTACTAGCACCCTAGCTATTTTATTTTCATTTTGTCTATAAGCATATTTCGGTTATTTGATATTAATGAAATGAAGCATTATTTCCGTTGCATCTCTATGTTCATGGTTATTTCTATATTCTATTGTGTTCTTGCATAAATCTGGATTAGTGTAGAAGGTGGAAAGTTTTTGGATGATACTTTGCAAATTTGGACTTCACTACAGGAAGATCCAAATGTACAGAAGATAGAATAATACATAAAAAAAAAACATAAACAGTTGGAGGATATTCAAGAAACTGCAAAGACCTATCGCAGAAGCTCACCAAGATTAGTGAAGGAAAGGTCATTCAGAAGCAGATAGAAGAACTGAGGAAAGAGGAGCAAGTTTTGATGGAGAGAACTCAACCTTGGAAGGATGAGGCTCTTCATATTTCGTAGGAAGTGGATGGGAAGCTCGAAGATATTCGACAAAGGGAAGGAGAAGGGTTGTAGAATATTAAAGGACCAGTAACAAAGGAACTCCTAGAAGAGGTGCGGAGTGAAGAGAATTAGGCCACCAAGTTACTTCATCAGTACAATAATGCATACAACAACATCGATGCAAAAATTAGAGGCAAAGAAAGTGAGTAACTTAGGACGAGTCACATGTGAATGATGGGGGCCTATTGGGGGTAGCCCAACTTGGCATAGATTTTGGCTAAGAATCTGCATTTTGAGGAGCAGAGCATGAATTGGACCACACAGTGGATCATTTTAGATATACTAGGTAGTACCATAGGACCTTTGAGGTGGGTAGAAGCCCCTCCTTTTTGTAACATGTTTCGGGTTATGTTGGCCTGTTTTGTGGATCCCATGGTATTTGGACCATGGTATTTTGTCAATGTAATAATATATAAAGGGATGAAATTCTATATTTAGGACATCGATCATGGTTAAGGGAAATCTTTGTGATCTATTTGTAGCGAAGGGAAGGCTCTACAACTGAGTGTGTAGAGACCTTGGAAGACTCTGGAGCTTAGTGCACAGGGTACCTATAACTATGTGCATAGGTCGAATAACTAACTGTAATCAAAGATCCATAATAATAAAAAATCAGTTTTGGGATGATATTATGTGTTCTTATGTGCTTTCTGTACCTATTTGCTTAATATCTGTTATTGGGAAGTAGTTAATACAATTGCATGTTATGACATCACATTGTTAGTTTAAGATGTTATATGATCTTCTTTATGTGATTAAATAAATGTGGTGAAGTAATTATAATTTGTAAGCATAAGATAATAAAAAAATAACACATCTTCGCATCCCTCAAGGCTGCAGAAACATGGTCCTGCAACCACCCATAGTCACCTCGGGTGAGACTACGATTGGCTTGTAGGTAGTTGCCGAATGGGCTAGTGTTTGAGGGTTTTGTTCATGCATAGTCTACATCGAACCTTGTTCATGCCCAAACAAGCCAAAAACTATATTTAGAATTCCATAATAACTGGAAGGAAAAAGCAAAGGAAGCCCTTACCTAGTGCATTCACTACGAAATGTTGTAGCACCTTTGAAGAAAACCCACAAAAAAACCTGACCATAAAATAAATAAGTCTCTGAAGACATGATGATCAATCTCAGCCATAACAGTAAAGAGGTTTGTGTACTTGTAACTTAGAAGAAACTCATCGATGCCGGGGTGGTTGTATCAAAATCCATGGAAGCCCGATGAGGAGGTTAGGACGTGTTGGAAATGTTGTCATTGATGGATAAGGAGATGGAAAAGGAGTACCACCTGAACCAGCAATAAGGAAAAGTAGAAGACAAGAAGCAGAGACAACAATAAGAAAGAATAAGAGGTAGCGGAGGCAGCTCAGACACCAGGAAGAAGCAGAGACAAAAGAGGCAGCTCAGACACTAAGAAAAATAGAACAGAGGGCTAGAGAAATCTGTAGAGTGTGTGCAGGACAGATTAGTGAAGATAGTAGGAGGCCATGGAATTGAAAATTAGGCCGAGAGGGAAGATTTCTATGTAAGGGTTGCATAATTAATAGAAGACTTGATTTCTGAGTTAATTTCCAATTTTGAGCTATACAATTATGGAATTGTTGTGTTTGTATGTAATTGAATGACTCGAGTTGACGTATTCTCTGTATGAAATATATATATGCATTCTTGACTGAATTTGGTGTGAATAATAATTGTGTTTCTGTGAGCTAGTCGAACCTCTGTGTTCAAGGATGAATTTGGTGTCTAACTTTCAGACATAAGCTTGTTAAGACGCCTGGTTCAAATTATGTAAGTTATATTCGTGTGATTATATACATAGCGGGCTGAGTGTCAACTACTGTGAAAGGGTTGGAGTCAAATTGAGAATCCTATTAAATTCTGTTGCACGATTAAGTATTTATGGTGTAGAAGCAAGTTGACGGGTTTCATAAGAAACAGTGTTAACGAGGGAATTCATAACCTGCTATGAATCCATGATGAAATAAGAATCTAGGGTTAAAGGCTGGTCGAGACACAATAATTATTAAGCAGAGTTAAGAGCCACCGATAGTGACTGTTTGAATACATTACGGGTTAATTAAACCGTAGAAATCTTGCCTTGGATGATCAGAAGCCGGTCTATGAGCTCCGTCATAGACTATGGCGTAATGAATCATGCTACATCACATTTATAGAATCCCGAATGCGCAAGGGGAGATCGGTAATTCGAATCATAGCAGAATTGGAGCTAATAGCAGAGGTGTCGTAGAGGAGTTTGGAAGGAGAGAAACGCCAAGGCAGAATGTAACTAAAACAGAGTTATAAAGACGGCGGAACCTTGAGGAACGGAACTCCGATTTAATGAGCATTAAAACTGGGGTTCGGAATACCGGCTGTATCGCGCAACCAAAAGGTGGTATCGAAAATTTGGAGAAAAAATGCGATTATGGTCTTGGCTTGACACGCGTCTAAGAGTGGTAATTAGAAAGCACTTACGTCGCGCAATTTTGGAAGATTAAGAACCGAGCATTTTAAAAACGCGATATGCAATTCTGTTCTTTCGATTGTTAATGAGAACGTGAGAGTGTATGAACCATTGGATGGAGAGGTGCATTTACACTGGACCCCAGTTGATCTATCGCATCAATGGTTGATTATTAACCTTTGTTAAATCAGTGTTGAATGATAAGTATATATAAGTATATATATATATATATATATATATATATATATATATATATATATATATATATATATATATATATATATATATATATATATATATATATATATATATATATATATATATATATATATATATGCGGGAGCCCAAGGCATATTAAGGGCCCAAACGAATTCTTATAATTGTTGGATTCACATTTCTATATGTGAGTTGGTCAGCCACAGATCTGTGTTGTAAATTAGGTTTGTCCAAAGTCAAAGAAACGCGTGTAGAACCTTGGCTTATTGGAAATCCGGGTGGTGATTCGATTTCCTTCGGATTGGGTCTTAATATAAAACCAAGGCTTATCAAAAGTCCTGCAACATTTGATTATGGTATATGAATGGCAAGTCGTGGATATGTACATTTGATGAGAGTGGCATTGTTAGATGTGAACCATAAAGGCGTGGGTCTTTATTAAGTTGAAGTTTTGATCCAACCTTGAGTTAGGGTAAAATCGAATATTATTCGATTTCCATATAGTGGGTTTATAGCCAAGGGTTGGAAACCCGCATAGGAAGCTTATACATTTGGTTTTAAATAAAAGGGCATATTATATGCGTCGTGTGGTTTTAAAACCATAGGAATTGTAATTTAATAATTGAATCTGAGTCAGAATTAAAAGGCTTCCACATAGTGTTAGCATTTGACCAGATAATTTTATTTATTTATTTATTTGGGCCATGAATATAAAGAATGCATTTTACATGCAACAGAACGAAGATTGTGGGTGGAGCTGGCAGCTCGAGCATCAAATATCGTTAAATTAAAGGGAACCATTGGATATGAGAGTTATTTAGGTTATATAGTGAACACTGTATATGCGTTGTATGGATTTTAAAGTTATTGAATTTTTTTTTTTGGATGAGCATTTTAAATGTGCAATATAACAGAAGAGTGAGGGTAGCCTGGGCATCAAGGAGCTTCTGCAATGAAAAGATTCTGCCCATATATAAAATTAATTGGGTTACAACAATGATTTTAACCTCTAATGGAGCAGCTTCAACATTGATTCAAATTGCCAGTGCAGAAATTAAAAAGTATTGAAATTGCCCAGATTAGACAGATTGAGGACCCTTTTGAATGATTAATGTATGCATGAGACCTTGAGAGTTACTAGGGAGCTAAAATTGTAAAATAGATATATATGCAGTAGATACACAATTACAGTTGACAGGTGTACATGCACAGAAAGCAGGAGAGTGTGCAGAAACTGAAAAGGGCAGTGAACAATAGAGGTATGCAGAGCAGTTACCTAACAACAACAAAAAAGACAAAACTAGCAAAGCCAAAGGCCAGAAAAAGGGCTGAGTGAAACTATTTTATGTAACTGGAAATGTGAATGTAAATTTTGTAATTGATTTTATATTGTTTGTGATGCATTTTCAAGTCTCTCAAGGAAAAAAAAAATCCCACTGGAATATTGAAATTAGTACATATTGTTGTATTTTTTCTGAATGAGCTGGTAAAAGAAATGAGAAGGAAGAAGGCAAAGAGGCATGGCTATCCATTTAAAATTCCCTGAGGAATACAAATAGTCATAAGGAAATCTCTATAAATTATATCACCTTGATATGCATAGAGATGTTAGGAGGTTAGAGAATGCAAAAATGAAGCAGTGAGGTAGAGAAGAAGGAGGAGATGAGTAGAGAAGAAGGAGGAGCTGATAGAGAATCTAAGATGCAGAGATGATGCAGGGCAGATATGAGGATTGATGGACAGCAGAAAATAAGGTACAGAACAGAGCTGATATCCAAGGTAAATCAGCAAGTGTTTTTCTTTTGAAAGAGTAAGGAAGTTGGAGCTTCCCTATCAAGTTGTAGCTTAATAGATGTCAGTTGTAGTTGACTAAGGTAGGAGCCTCCTATAGGTTGTAGCCTGCAGAAAATAGATGGGAGTTGGTTCTTCCACATCAAGTTGTAGCTTTATAAAATGTCAGTTGTAGCTAACTGAGGTTGGAGCCTCCTGTAGGTTGGTGCTTGCAGAAAATTGATGGGAGTTGGAGCTTCCTTGCAAATTGTAGCTTATAGAATTGACGTAGGAGCCTCTTGTGGGTTGGAGCCTACAGAAAATTAGTGGTATGAGGGATTTGGAGCTTGCCTTTGCATCACAACAATAATAAGATGTGGTTTTCTCCCTTTATGGGTTTCCACTTATATATGGTGTCTATGTGTTGATATGGTATATCTATTCTGCTAATACTTGCTACTCACATATTAAGACTGCTGGTACATTATCTAATCTACTTATTAATTTCTGCTCATAAATAAAGATTGCTCACACATTATGTTGATCATGAAATGAAGGTGTTAATAAAGTTTAATGAAAAGATTTAAAAGTCCATGAATGTGTTAAACTGATTCACCCCCCCTCTCAGTTTAACTAAGGGTTCAACAATTGGTATCAGAGCAGGTTCCTTTGGTGTAAGCTTAATAGCTTGAAGGAGATCTGGTTGAGTCATGAACTATCAAAATGCACTTGTGTTAAGTACAACAAACTTTCCTGAATGGAGAGATAAGGTTAAAATAGGTTTAATGGCTTATGAACCTGAGGTATGGAAACTTGTATGTGATGGTTACTGCACAGAATCTCCCTCGGTGCAAGAACAACATAGGAATGCCAAGGAAAAATGTGTGATATTCAACAATATTCATAACAAGGATCTTGAGTTAATAATGGATTTAACCTCTGCAAAATAAATCTGGGATAGATTGCATTTCATGCATGGAGCGGACACTAAGGATTGCACTGTCAAGAAGGAGAATAGAATTAAGAAGAAGAAAAATTCATTTCAACCGGAAAATGGTCAATCAAATCAGGTAGCTGCTAGTGTGAATGGAGATAAGAACCATGAAGAAATTACAGCTAAAGAAAAAGCCAAACTTAACACTGCTTTGACTGAAATAGAAAGATTGAAGAATGAAAGCAAAGACCTAAAGACATTGGTGCAAATATGTGATGAGAATGAATATGAAGATAAGAAAGAAATTATTGGCCTGAAGACACAGCTTGAAGAAGCAAAGAAATTAGAAGACACTCTGCTGGAACAAATGAGAGAGAAAAGTCTGGAATGTGAGAGATTGGAAGAAGAAGTAGTGAGCCTAAGGAAGAAATTAGAAAAAGCCCAAAGAGAATTATTAATGAATACTCCTCAAATGAAAAGCACTGAACAGTTGGACAAGATTCTAAATGCACAAAGGTCACCTCTCATAAAGGCTGGGATAGGATATGAAAGAGAAACTAGCATGTCCAAGGTTGAAGATAACAGGAATGTCATCTTTGTAAAAGCTGTAAAGGAAAATGAAGCAGCTTAGAAGATTCCTGCAGGAGCAGAAGCCAGCAAGAACAGGATTTGTGAAGAAACAAACAAAAACAAGCAGCAACATGAAAGGACAGTTAATGAAAGGATGAAATAGTCAGCTGAAAAAGGCTCATAAACTCTTGATTATGAAGTAAATAAATTTGGAAGATGTCAAAGGAGGTTCTTTCCTCCTATGAAAATTAGCACATGTTTCTCTTGTCATAAACCAGGACATATTGAAGCACAATGTAAGACAAGGCCTATCAACTTCAACCGGCAAAAGATGCAGCAAATGAGAAGAATACCTCAAGCAAACAAATGGAAATATAACCTTTCCCAAGGTACACAAATCATTTCCATGGCTACTATTATGCATGAAATAATTTTGGACATAAATCTGTTGAATGTAAATTGTGTTAAAAAAGGGGAACAAAATATTATGCATCATCTCAAACATATCTTGGCAAAGTTAGATGTTATGTATGCCTCAAACTTGGTCACAAAGCAAAGGACTGTAAACTGCCATATATATTAAATAACTCTAGACAGATGATGGAATCAAAGCAAATCAAACAAAACTATGAATCTAAGAGAAGTGTAGACATTATGATGAAACCCAATAAATTATGGAAGGAAAAGAGAAAGGGGAAGCCTATTATCTCAATAACATAATGAATCTATCATAGTCTCAGGGGGAGCTGCTCTAGGAAGTAATGCAAATATCTAATCAGTGACAAATATGAAGCAACATCCCAGGGGGAAAGTAGTTCATAAATAGTCCCCATGAAAGTATTCTAAGAAGAAATCCTTGGTGTTAGGGCCTAAATCTACCTCAGGTTGAGAAAGGCAGAATCTAGGGTAACATCAAACCACACTTAACCTGGTAGCTAGCCCTACCAGGTCGGGAGAGGGCTCTCTCCTTATCAATATTAGAAAATATGGCCAATGAAAGCTTGAGATGACTGATGTGATGATTGATTTTAGGCTAGGTATGTGTACAGAGGTGTTTGATTGAATTTGATGATGTTTTTTTGGCTCAAATGGAAAGGCAGATTTGGGTTTGGGGAATGAGGCTCAGTTTTGCAAAGATCTCTATGGGGCGAGGTAGGAAAATGGTTTGGTACTTCAAATTGAGTAAGATGGAGAGATTTTAGACTGGTGAGGAGTTGGAGAGGGCATGAAATTCTTAGGGATCCTCTTTAAACAGCTGAAAACATAAATAACTAAACAAACCCTAGGTAGAGCACTGCAATTTCAATGGATTCTACCTTTATCTTTGTTTGATTTAGTTAAGATGAAGTAAAGAGAGAAAATGGCATACATAAATCACATGTAAAACTTGAAATTACAGAAGGAAACACAATACCAAATCAAGATGCCACAAGAATCCCATAAAGTGTTGCAAACCCTGGTCTATTCCTTTGCCAAACTGCAGAGATGAATGTACAATAATGCTCAAAGCTTTCCCAAAAGTCCAACCATGCTAATGACTGAAAAAAAAAAAGATATAGGCAGAAAACAACTCATCCTAGCCTCTAGGGGTCGAGCTCATGAGTTTAGGAGCTGTTCCAACAAAATCTAAACTAAGAACTAAAAAGTAGGCAGTGGAACAGCTTGCCTCTAAAAACTAGGGAACTGATTCATTCAGTTGTAAACTACCTTTTCATGGATGAATCTACCTCTATGAGTGAAAATTTAGCATAATTACATCAAAATCCATAATTTCACATTAAATTACATCATAAGTTTGACAATTAGAAGGAGAAAAGTCAAACTGTCAAGAAACTAGGCGAAAAACAGAGTATTTTTGGTCAAACTGAGCAAAATTCCTCCAATGCGCCGTGCTGATTTTCCTATGCATAGCGCCTTTTTGCAGCTACTTTTGGAGGCCTTTCCGGTGTTTAAATTTGCTCCAAGTGGTCTTGTTGGAAAGGTCTTCCTGTCTACATTCCAGCACAAGTGGAATTTTTGAATTTGGCCTCCATTTGTCCCTCCAAAACTGAGTTCTCCCAATATTGCTTCCTGTGTGTCAAAAAAGGGGCAGAAAGGTCAATTTGGGGTGTTTTTGACCTTTTTGGAAGCCCAAAACCTATCAAAATTTCTTGGCCATTGGTAGGCATGCATATTGTTCCATGAAAAATATAAATATGTTTAGTTTTCCTTAAAATGATGCCTCCATCAAAATCGAGCGCCGGGTGGTGCGGCGCATTGGGCAGAAAACTCTGTTTTTTAGGGAAAATTTTCCAAAATTACAAAAAGTGGCCCAATTTTTTTGAAATTTGAGCTAAATTTCCTCCATTAAGTGTTATGCTAGGCCAAGGAAGCCTCGGCCAAGATCTGAAGTTTATCTTGCACTTTTTGCCTCCTTGATGCCTTCTTCAACCTGGCCTTCAAGATCTTGATTCTTGCTTTGCACACCTTGTGAGGTCTCCTTGGTGCATGCATTTCTGTAGGAGAATCACTGTGTGTCTCCTCATCTCGGTCATAGGAGGGATCAGACTCCATGTTTGCTAATGTGTGAGTTTTCTTGATGAGTATGAAGAGATTTATGGTGTTTTTAGTTTTCTGCTACCGAGGATGAGAATGTATGAAGGACTGTGGAGGAAATGTGTATGAGGGGTTTTAGGAATATTGCTGTCAAGTTTCTGGGGAATAGAGGTTTTAGGGAATTTTTGGAATATGGGAATTAGGGAATGAGTGGATGAAACTGGAAAATAAATGGAGGAGTGAGAGAGTGAGGGAGTGGTGGAGTGGACTTGGCAGCAAAATCACAAATGCAAACCCTAGACAATTTGTTTTTGAGCAAAAATTGCAAAGAGGTAGGGTTTGAGCTTTTTCACACTAAACCACCATAAATTTTAAGAAAAACTCTTTCACTAGCAAGGAAAAAGGCTTGAATTACTTGCACACCATAAGATTGAGCGAATTTGGAAATTTGAGAGAGTTTATAGGTGGAATCGGGCTTGCAGCTCTATGCACCGCGCCACAAACCCAACGCGCCACACCTGTTATATGCGTCGCGCCAGTTTATTTTTTACACTGTGGAGGCCGGCCCAATGCACCGCGCTGCTTGTATGCACCGTGCCTCTCACCCAATGTGCCGCGCCCACAAACATGCACAGTTTTGCTGCAATTTTTCTCCCTTTGTTCAACACGGCCTTCTCTTGCTCAATATTTCTTCTTTGAATGCAAATGAGCTCTTTGAATCATGAAAAATGACTTATATAAAAGAGATTTTGATTTTTTGTTTGCCTTGCAGGGGATGGAGCTACTGAAGCTTGGCAAGGTGACCAGGGTTGCCACTGAAGTTATTTACATATGAGAGAACTGAAATTACATCAATTTATAAATTAAAAACCTAAAAGTGATTATGAAATTTATTGGTACAGGAACTTTATTCAACCTCCTCATGTGCCTGCTGACCGTTATTGGAACCCTAGAAATGACTCTTGCAAATTTAAAGACAAAAAGTGACTGTAGATGATCTTGACGAATGGAAATGGGCCGGCAGGTAAAGGACATGAGGGAAAATGTACAACAAGCCACTACCGTCAGATGATCCATGCTCCTAGTGGAATGCAGCTGACTGAGCGAGCCACCTAATATGTAATGCAATAAGAGAATTTGATCATTGACGGAGGGATGAAGATACCGACACTAACACTTGGAATGAGAACAGCTATGAGATCAGGAAGGGAAAGGAAATTCCTCTAACAGAGAACTAAAGAGGAAGAAGATTATCTGAAGTATTAAATAGCTGACAGAGTGATGGAAGAAAACAAGGCTTCAAGCAACCATGATAGTAGAGAGAACATCAGCCAAGATCATGTAAGCTAAGAAGACAACTGCAAACTAAGTGATGAATGGTTAAATCATAAAAATTATGATTCAAGCTATAGAACTGAAAAGTCCTCTTGAAGGAATGAAGTTAAATAAGTGATAAATCGTTGAGTAATCAGCCCATGAAGATTCATAGAAAAGAAATTGAAGATGCCTTCCAAAAGATCTTTATATTAGAACTGTTGAATTTTTTTTTAAAGCAGCAATGATTCTGGAGCAGTGACATTTCTTTGATTAGAATGACAAAATAAGCAAATGGTTAATGATGCCAAGATCAAATTCAGGATATTGATGACTATTGGTGTGAACAGTGGAAAGCTCAATAGTAGAATTCATGAAGGATGTATTAGTTATGGGTTAATGTGCAAACTGAAGTGAAATCTCTGCATGGTTTATCAAAATAGTATCAATGGGTAGTTGGTACAAGCAGCATGCCTATCAACTGAATATCAGGTGTTATTGGTGGAGCAGAAGTATGGTATAGGTCCTCAGGATTAAAGGATTATGGAAAAAGAACATCCAGGTAATATTCCCAGCATTATCTACATTCAACATGAAAAGGTCAGTAGCAGAGAAAAAAGAACACTATCTTGCTTACACTTGAAGTAGTATATTGAGCATTAAAGCAATATCTCTTTCTATATATAATTGCATGCCTTCCTGAAGTTAGTACATGCATATCTTCAAGGCCTCTTTCTTAAGATTAATCATAAGCTGTGTGAAGTCTGGTGGCTGAGATTTAAATTAAACATCTTGAATATGTTTTGATGAAGATCATCATAATAGAACAGTTAAATTATCAAAATTATGAAGGATTAGTTGTGTCAGTTGAAGCTCAAAACTATGTTATTGATTCATCAAAAGCATACATCAGCAGAAAAGAATTGTTGATATTTCACCATTAAAGAGAGATTGATCATTGACATACATAACCCCTTATGAAATAAAGGAAATTGCATGATTAATAAGTGAGACTGACTAATACTCTAAATGTATCTAGCCTCAAGGGTTTGTTTTTTAAAGTACAGTGTGCAAGCAGTAAAGACATTTGATCTCCTAGATTAAATTCTGGTTGATTCATTGATTCACATCAGCATCAAGGACCTTTCAGCTATCAAATGTAATATCCTTATTAGCATCCTAACTCATTTCATCACCAACAAGCAGGAAAGTTATACCACATCAATAAAAGATATATCAGCATCATCACGATTAAACAGATGAGTACTATAGATGTGCATTGCAGAAAAAGACTTATTCCATCTACAATATTCCTCAACAGAAATGTATTGGCGCACTACATTAGATAGAGATTGAAGTATATTTGAAGCATTCTCAGTATCTTAGATTTGATCCTATGACGCACCTCCGATTCTATAAGTTTGATTACCTATGATTGTTCTATCATCACCTACACTCTATACAAGTGCAAGGAGTCTGTACTTTGGAATAGTATTAACTTATTGTGTATATTCAAGTTCAAATAATTCTCAAAAGTGTTCCCTCAACAACTCTTGTACACCAGTTTGGAGCAGCATGGTACAAAGTAAAAAGAAGAGGGCCTAAACACAACTCAGTGAGAGGAAATGCAAGGACAAAATCCACACTGGGAGATGTGCAACCCTTTTCCATTGATGTCAAAGGGAGAGGAAAAGCAAGCAAAACAAGGAGCAGAGGATGTGTTGCGATCAATGCCAAAGGGGGAGATTGTTGGAAAT
Organism: Pinus albicaulis; assembly: GCA_034641835.2. Classification (NCBI taxonomy): domain Eukaryota; kingdom Viridiplantae; phylum Streptophyta; class Pinopsida; order Pinales; family Pinaceae; genus Pinus; species Pinus albicaulis. Next base: position 288,687 of record JAXQQM020058988.1, read on the forward strand.
GTTGTCATTGATGGAAAAGGAGATGGCAAAGGAGTACCACCTAAACTAGAAATAAGGCAAAGTAGAAGACAAGAAGTAGAGACAACAATAAGAAAGAATAAGAGGTAGCAGAGGCAGCTCAGACACCAGGAAGAAGCAGAGACAAAAGAGGCAGCTCAGACACTAAGAAAAATAGAACAGAGGGCTAGAGAAATCTGTAGAGTGTGTGCAGGACAAATTAGTGAAGATAGTAGGAGGCCATTGAATTGAAAATCTGACCGAGAGGGAAGATTTCTATGTAGGGGTTGCATAATTAATAGAAGACTTGATTTCTGAGTTAATTTTGCAATTTCGAGCTATATGGTTATGGAATTGCTATGTTTGTATGTAATTGAATGAGTCGAGTTGACGTATTCTCTATATAAAATATATATATGCATTCTTAACTGAATTCGGTGTGAAGAATAATTGTGTTTATGTGAGATGGTCAAACCTCTGTGTTCAAGGATGAATTTGGTGTCTAAATTTCAGACATAGGCTTGTTAAGATGCCTGGTTCAAATTATGTAAGTTATATTCATGTGATTATATACATAGTAGGCTGAGTGTCAACTACCATGAAAGGGTTGGAGTCAAATTGAGAAACCTATTGAATTCTATTGCACGATTAAGTATTTATGGTGTAGAAGAAAGTTGACGGGTTTCATAAGAAATAGTGTTAACGAGGGAATTCATAACCTGCTATGAATCCATGACAAAATAAGAATCCAGGGTTAAAGGCTGGTCGAGACACAGTAATTATTAAGTGGAGTTAAGAGCCACCAATAGTGACTGTTTGAATGCATTACGGGTTAATTAAACCGTAGAAATCTTGCCTTGGATGATCGGAAGCCAGTCTATGAGCTTCGTCACAGACTATGGCGTAATGAATCACTCTACATCACCTTTATAGAATCGCCAATGCACAAGGGGAGATTGGTAATTTGCATCATAGCAGAATTGGAGCTAATCGCAGAGGTACCGTAGCGGAGTTTGGAAGGAGAGGAACATGAAGGCAGAATATAACTAAAACAAAGTTATGAAGACGGTGGAATCTTGAGGAATGGAACTCTGATTTAAAGAGCATTAAAACCAGGGTTCGAAATACTGGCTGTATCACGCAACCAAAAGGTGGTATTGAAAATTTGGAGAAAAAACGTGATTATGGTCTTGGCTTGACACGCATCCAAGAGTGGTAATTGGAAGCCACTTACGTCACGCAATTTTGGAATATTATGAAACAGGCGTTTTAAAAATGCAATATGCAATTCTATTCATTCGATTTTTAACGAGAACACGAGAGTGTATGAACCGTTAGATGGAGAGGTGCATTTACGTTGGGCCCCAGTTGATCTATCGCATCAATTGTTGATTATTAACCTTTGTTAAATCAGTGTTGAATGATAAGTATATATATATATGCGGGAGTGCAAGGCATATTAAGGGCCCAAATGAATTCTTATAATTGCTGGATTCACATTTCTATATGTGAGTTGGTCGGCCACAGATCTGTGTTGTAAATTGGGGTTTGTCCAAAGTCAAAGAAACGCATGTAGAACCTTGGATTATTGGAAATCTGGGTGGTGATTCGATTTCCTTCGGATTGGGTCTTAATATAAACTCAAGGCTTATCAAAATTCTTACAACATTTGATTGTGGTATGTGAATTTCAAGTCGTGGATATGTACATTTGATGAGAGTGGCATTATTATATGCCAACCCTAAAGGTGTGGGTCTTTATTAAGTTGAAGTTTTGATCCAACCTTGAGTTAGGGTAAAATCGAATATTATTCAATTTCCATATAGTGGGTTTATAGCCAAGGGTTGGAAACCCACATAGGAAGCTTATACATTCGGTTTTAAATAAAAGGGCATATTATATGCATCGTGTGGTTTTACAACCATAGGAATTGTAATTTAATAATTGAATTTGAGTCAGAATTAAAAGGCTTCCACATAGTGTTAGCATTTGACTAGACAAAAAAAAAAAATTTATTTGGGCCATGAATATAAAGAATGCATTTTACATGCAATAGAACGAAGATTTTGGGTTGAGCTGGTAGCCCGGGCATCAACTATCATTAAATTAAAGGGAACCCTTGGCTATGAGAGTTATTTGGGTTATATAGTGAACACTGTATATGCGTTTTGTGGATTTTAAAGTTATTGAAAAAAAAAAATTTGGATGAGCGTTTTAAATGTGCAATATAACAGAAGAGTGAGGGTAGCCCGGGCATCAAGGAGCTTCCGCAATGAAAAGATTCTGCCCAGATATAAAATTAGTTGGGTTACAACATTGATTTTAACCTCTGATGGAGTTGTTGTGTAACCAGCTCCAAAAATAGAAGAAAAGAGATATCAACGCCTTAGAAATAAGCCACTTCGAGGGGGCACCCTCCAATACATTACATAAATGAACAATTCTCGAATGATACAATTTACAAAACATCCTTTCTATATAGGCATCTATGGCTACAATGTAATCCCAGGCTACACGAATCCTAGCGACTTGAATAACACACACGAGGCACAAATAATAACAAATGAAGTTACAAGGAAGTAAATATTAACAATAAGGGTTATACCAATAACAACAAGAGACTATAATTTGGTAATATAATCACATGCTCCCTCTCCCTTCCAGTAAGTAAGTTGTCCCCAACGCTGATAGCCTGGGCTTCTGCAATTCTCATCCTCCCATGTAGAATCTTCAGTGGGTAAGTTCTTCCACTTGATGAGATACTCCAAAATTGATCGATTCCGTAGCTGTCGATTTCTTGTTTCCGTGACCACTTCAGGTTCCAATATGATTTTTCCTTCCTCATCAAGTTCTGGAAATATTGTTTGAACTGGAAGATTTTCACCTATAACCTTCTTTAAGCATGAAACATGGAAAAATGGATGCACTCGTGAAGAAGCAGGAAGCTCCAATTTGTATGCTATAGTACCAATCTTTTGCAACACCTTGTAAGGACCATAGTACTTTGGCGATAATTTATTATCCTTCTTTGCTTGCTTGAGGGACATTTGTTTGTATGGTTGTAGCCGTAAAAATACCCAATCTCCTACATCAAAATTCTCTCGCTACGATGTTGATCTGCCTGTTGTTTCATTCGATTTTGTGCCAAATTTAGGTTATCCTTTAAGAGTTGGAGAACTTCTTGCTGATGCTCGATGTGATCTTCCACTGCTTGAACCTTCGAATTTTCCCTTAAAGATGATGTGATGGATGGTGGATGATATCCATAAAGTGCCACAAATGGGGTCATTTTTGCTGCAGTATGGAAGGAAGTGTTATACCACCATTCAGCGAGAGGTAACCACTTGACCCATTGTATTTGTTTATCAGATACAAAACAACGAAGATATCCTTCCAAACATTTATTTACTATCTCTGTTTGACCATCAGATTGAGGATGATAAGATGAGCTATGAGCTAATTGAGTACCCAAACAAGAAAATAACTCCGTCCAAAAATTTCTCGTAAAAATGGGATCTTTGTCGCTCACAATAACCCTTGGGCTTCCATGTAGCTTTTGAATTCTATCCAAAAATGTAGTAGCAACTGTACTTGCTTTAAATGGATGAGATAATGCACAAAAGTGTGCATACTTGGTAAGTCTATCAACTACCACCATGATGACACTCTTTCCTTCAGACTTAGGTAAACCCGTGATAAAATCCATTGAAATCTCCTCCCAACGTTGACCTGGAATGGATAAAGGTTGTAGAAGTCCTGGGGTCTTAATTGTTTCCACTTTATTCTGTTGGCAAACCAAACATTCCACCACAAACTTTCGAATATCAGATTTAAGGCTATCCCAAAAAAATTCTTTCTTCACCCTGTGGTAAGTTTTTAAAAATCCTGAGTGTCCTCCTAAAGGAGAAGTGTGCAATTCCAGAAGAATATTTTGTTTTAGTTGGGAATTCTTACAAAGATATAAGCGATTTTTGTACCATAAGGAATCATTTTTCCAACTAAATGTATCAGATGTACTAGGATCTTGCTGCAACTTTTGAATGAGTATCCATACATCTTTGTCCTTCTTCCATTAATCTCTTGCTTCAGTTATCCAATCTGGTTGGATAATAGAAATGGCACAAAGCAATGCTTCCACCTCTTCATTCTTTCTTGAGAGTGCATCTGCAACAACATTAAGCTTTCCTTTTTTGTATATTATTTCAAAGTCATAACCCAACATATTTGTGACCCATTTTTGCTGCTCTTCTGAAGATAGTCTTTGTTCTAAAAAGTGTTTAAGACTATCATGATCAGTTTTTACCTTGAAGTGTCTTCCCATTAGGTAAGTTCGCCATTTCTTTAGTGCATGCAGTATTGCTAACATTTCCTTCTCATAAATAGGTTTTTGTAAATACTTTCCTTTGATTGGACGACTTTCAAAAGCAATGGGTCTTCCTTCCCGCATTAAAACAATACCAATTCCATTTCCCGAGGCATCACATTCCACAATAAAGGTTTTTGTGAAGTCTGGCGTAGCTAAGATAGGCGCTAGACACATTGCCTCTTTAAGATGTTCAAAAGCCTTAGTTGCTTCAGGAGTCCATGAAAATGCATCTTTCTTCAATAATGTTGTTAGAGGTGCCGCTATTCTCCCATAATTCTTAACAAACTTGCGATAATACCCTGTTAACCCGAGAAATCCTCGCAACTGCTTTATGGTTGTGGGGACTTTCCATTCCTTAATGGCTTTAATTTTGTTAGGGTCTACTTTAACACTCTCGTGAGATACAATATGACCCAGATATTCCACCTCTTGTACTCCAAAGAAACATTTGGATGTTTTTGCATATAATTGTTTCTCCTGCAATAGTTTGAGCACACTATCAAAATGTTGAACATGATCCTTCCAAAACCAGCTGTAGATTATTATATCATCAAAAAATACTAGCACAAATTTTTTAAGGAAGGGTTTGAAAATGGAATTCATCAACCCTTGAAATGTAGAAGGTGCATTGGTAAGGCCAAAAGGCATGACCAAAAATTCACAATGACCCTCATGAGTTCAAAATGCTGTTTTTGGAATATCTTCAGTCTTCATTCTAATTTGATGATATCCTGAACGAAGATCCAACTTGGTAAAATAAATTGCTCCATGTAATTCATCCAATAATTCATCAATCATATGAATGGGAAATTTGTCTTTAATGGTGAGCTTATTGAGCTCCCTATAATCCGGACACATTCGCCATGATCCATCCTTCTTGTGTACCAATACTACAGGAGCAGAGAAAGAACTTTGACTAGGTTGAACTATACCTGCCTCTAACATTTCTGCAATCATACGTTCAATTTCGCTCTTTTGGAAGTAAGGATATCTATAAGGCCTGATGTTTGGAGGAACACTTCCTGGAATCAAATGAATAGCATGATCATGATCATGAATAGGTGGGAGTCCTTTGGGAGTTTCAAACACCTTGGAATGATTGTCCAAGACTTGTTGGAGATCTGCAGAAATAGATGATTCTGATGTTGGAACTTCTAGTGAGCATAATTGTGCAATTACGCCTCGCTGTTCTTTCTTTAGAAGCTTTGTCATGACATTAGAGCTTATTATCCTTCCTGGCTTCCCCGCAATACCCCGTAATTCGACTTCCTTTCCTTCAGAAAAAAATTTCAAGAAAAGTTCTTGAAAATTAAAAGCTACCGTCCCCAAAGATTGTAACTATTGTACTCCTAGTACAACATCAGCACCTCCCATAGGAATGGAAAGCATTGGACTATTCAATACATATTCCCCATGGTTAGCTTGATATTGTGTCATTTTCCAAAGCAATTTATAGTTCCTCCATTTGCAACCATCACTTGACATTTTGGTGCTGGGTATAGGAAACAATTTAATTCCTTGGCTACCTTACAATGAATAAATTATGGGTGCTACCTGAATCAATCAACACTATTACCTTTTTCTTCTTGATATGTCCTTCTATCTTGAGAGTTTGAGGAGTGGTAATTCCTGCCAATGCATTACACAATATGGTCGGACTCATTTCTTCCTCTTCTAGGGTTGGTTCCTGGTGTATATCCTCTTCTTGTTCATTTTCTTCCTCTTCACAATCTATGTAAAATAATTTCTTCTCAGCACACTTATGACCTTTAGTGTATTTGCTATCACAACTGTAGCAAAGCCCTTTTGCTCTTTTTTCTTCCAATTGTTGTGGTGTCAACCTTGTAGGTTGTGGAAATCGAGGCGTAGCAACACTTCCTTCTTTATAGAATTGAGTGGTAGGCTTCCTTGTCGCCATTATTTTACATTCAACTTTTCTTGCCAACCTGAATGCCTTCTCCAATGAATCCAGTTCCAAAACACGAACTTCATGTTGGATGTTATCCTTTAGAGTGCCTATGAAGAGATTGATCCTGTGTTCCTCTGGAATATCAGTTACCCTTATATTCAATTTTTGGAAGTCCTCAATGTGCTGCCCCACTAAACCCTTTTGTTTGAGATTTATCAATTGGCTAAAGAAGGTGTTGCTCCTTGTATCCTCATAATGTGCTATCATTTCCTCCGTAAAAATTGACCAAGTGACAATTTTTTTACGGGAGCAAAGCCATCGATACCATACAAATGTATTTTTCTCTAAATGTAAAGTTGCAATGCGTACCTTTTGTGTGTTTTGCACGTTATGGAGATCAAAATATTGCTCCATCTGTAGTATCCATGTTACAGGATCCTTTCCATCAAACTTCCTCATATCCATTTTTGGAATATGTGGTTCTTCCCACCAACATTCGAGTTTATGAAATCATGATTAACATTTATTTTGTTCTCATCATGAGGTTCTTCTCCTATATTTCCGCCATTAGGAATCATTTCTGGTTTTAAGCTTGTCATCAAGCCTTCCATGTATGCTTTTAGATCATTCTTCATGTTTTCTATGTTGTCTTTTATGTCATCCATCTTAGCTTCCATGCCCACTTCCATGCCATCCATCTTAGCTTCCATGCCTTTCTTCAAACCATCCATCTTCACTTCCACACCTTTCTTCAAAACTTCCATTTCATTTTTTGCTGCTCTTTGCGAGAGTGAAATTTGTTGCACTTGTTCTTGTAATTTTGATAGATCATGTTGCAATTCTTCATCTTCATGGGTCATGGTAGAGCCTCATAAGGCTGAATAGTTAATTATTTTTACTAAGCATAATAAAACTTAAACACCGATATTCATTCTCATGTCTTTAAATGCAATTTAAATTGATTCTTCAAACAAGACCTCTATAACTAAAAAATACACACCTTTTTCTAAGCTTTTGAGGAGCTCGATATTGAAATTGTTATTCCATAATTGCAGTACTTCAATATTTGAATTTTGGTACTGGTGTATCCATATGAATTATATTTCGAATGCCACAGGTCTGACCTGATTTGGATTCTGCAAGGCAAAGTTGTGTCCAATCTCCCACAATGACCTAATTATGGACTAGTTCAGTAAAGCAAACTTGTACGACTTGCCACGTGTCACTGTTTCATCCTTTAGCTCTAAAATTGATAGCCAAGAAAATGCAGTCCGTGTACTAGTGACCAATTTTTACATCACTCCAATCCAATGCTCAGAGAGATAGTTATGAATATTTTCCCACGATCACCTCTTTGAGATGAAATTCAGGAGGTTGAAACAACACTACCTTCCAAAGATCATATCTCTAAAATACAAGTAAATCAAGATCCAATTTTTTTGAAAATTTCCTTTCCCGAGGATTTCTGTTTTCTGTTTCTAAGGAATTTCAGCTTCGAGACTTCGGAAAAATGAGAAAAGTAAAATTTACAGCTGACCAAGCGACAACAAACCTTGGCCCCAAAGAGATGAAATGGCTGGGCAACTGCCCAAAAATAGAAGAAAAGAGATATCAACGCCTTAGAAATAAGCCACTTCGAGGGGGAAACCTCCAATACATTACATAAATGAACAATTCTTGGATGATACAATTTACAAAACCTCCTTTCTATTTATAGGAGTCCATGTGGCCATAATGTAATCCTAGTGGGCCATGTTAGAGTCGGTATCTTCATCCCTCCGTCAGAGATCACAATTTTTCTTATTGCATTTAATTTTAGGTGTCTCATTCAGTTTAGTCATATGCATTCCGTTAGGAGCATCGATCATCTGACGGTAGGGGAGGCTTTTCACTCATGTTCCTCGTGTCTTATACCTACTGGTCTAATTCGATTCATAAAAATCATTTACAGTCATGTTTGGTCTCAATGATGGCAAAGAGTCATTTTAGGGTTTTTAGGTCTTATTTGGTCTAGGGTTTTGTTGATTTGGTTTTCAAAATGTCTAATAATGCTAGTAGGCACATGCGGAAGCTTAAAATAAGGTTTCGATGCAAAAATTTCATCATCATAATACTTGATAATGATTTTTCTTCAAAACTCTATTTTGAAGAAAAATTGTCTATTTTCATCTTTTGCAATAAATGCAATGTAATTTTCAAAGTTTTTTCAGTCGTAAATTACTTTAGGCGCAGCCCTGGTCACCTTTTCCAAACTTCATGCCATTCATCCCCGCAAAACAAACAAGAAGCTCATCATCAGTCCAAAAAATAAAAAAGCAGGCAAAACAGAGTTTATTTTAAGAGTGCCAAAGTTCTGCAACATTAGAAAGTGGGTTTTCCTTAATAAAAAATTAAAATATTTGGTATACATAAGATATTTCCAAATTTCAAACTCCATTTGCATACCAAAGACATCAAGAGCCAAAGAGAAATCGTGGAGGAAGCGAAGCCAGCGTTGGAGGCCGAAGCTGTGGTGAAGTTTACAGTCGCGACGCACTAGGTAGTAGTCGCGGCGCACTGGAGGACTGTGGCGCATAAGGCCGCTCTGTACTGTGTTAGTTTGCTCCAGTGCGGTGCACAAGGAGGGCATGACGCACTGGGTTGTGTGTGCGGCGCATTGGCCCGAAACAAAAAATTTCTGCCAGTCTTCTCCGAAATTGAATTTGCCTGGTTGCTCTATGCTTGAGTAAGTCAAAGTCATTCCCCTCTTGTCCATAACTCATGTTTGGTGTTGTTTGAGTTTGAAATATAAGAATTTGAATCCAAAAACCTAAACCCTATCCTCTTGTTCAGAATTGTTCCTTAGGGTTTTGAAGTTGGAGTTTAAAATAGTTTTTGTGCCATATACTCCATTCCTCACTTTTTTATCCCTGCCCCTCACTGTTATTATATCACTACAGTGCATCCTTTATCCCTTTTCATCCCTAAAGTGACTTATTCGTAAGCCCCAATTTTCTATCCCTAAGTCACTTCATTCCTTATCATTCCTATTTCCCATTTCACTTGTAAAATTCCCAAGCCCCAAAGTTCCCAAAAAGTCAAGTGACTGTCATTACACTTTAAATCTCACTTGATTAAATCCATTATCCTCACTACCCTATTTTCCACAGTCCCTTCCTATTTTGGCACATATTTGGCAATCAAGGCAAAGACACCAAATTCTCATTTTCATCTCATACAAATCAGCATATACTTGGCATAGACTTTCAACACCATGGAGACGGATACGGAAACATCATATGACCAAGACAGTGATTCCACCACCGAGTTACATGCACCTAGAAGGCCTCATAAAAGTGGCAAACATGTGAGAGAAGAACCCACCTCATTGGCTCAATTGCAAGCTTGTCCACTTGCCATAGCATGTTTTCAATATTGTGAAATGAATGCTAGGACTCATTATCATCAGGATTTGGCTCGCTTGATGTATTGCATTTGCATGATGGTCAGGTGACTCTTGCTGGTGTAACTTTCACTCTGACACCGGAAACCATCTCTCAAGCAATTGGAATACCGAATGTGGGTGAACAGTGGAAAAAAAGACAGCAGGTGGACAGAGTGTATTATGAACCATATATCAGACCCAACTATGTGAGACAACTCAGCCAAGTATTTCCTTTCAGATTCTTGAAGGAGTCCTATGCGCCTCTCATGAAACTCATTATCAGATATTTTAGTTTTGAGCGCCGATTCTCATGCCTCTATGCCTATCATATCAGATTATTGATGCATTTCACCAGAGTGAGAATGATTAACATTCCTTATTTCATGTGCTGGAACATTGAGAGAATGACCACTCTCGTTCAGAAGAAAACGCCCGAACAGCAGCACAACAGTATCTATCACTATGCACTCATTAAAATTGTAGTGTTGCATCAGCTTGGCTTGCAGGGTATCACATGAGAATACTTCATTGCAAATGATTTCTTCGTAGATCATCAGGTTCCTCCAGAGATTGTTCATGAGCTAGGTGAACCTTCACATCAGCCTGAAGGTCATGAGACAGAGCCTATCAGTGTGTCGACATATGTCACTTATCAGAGAGGCACGAGAGCATTATTTGCAGCAGCCCGACGAGTACTATCTCCACCTGGGGTGGAAGGGGTCTCGTTGCCGTCATCAGCAACACAGGTACAGGTACAAGACAGAGGTAAGAGGCCCATGCAGGATGAGTGGCCTTCAGGAGGCCATGATACTGATTTCATACTTATTGATGAGGATTTGAGCTCTCCAAGCTCAAAGTTGAGAGAGACTATTCAGGAGCAGAAGGCGACAATAGACACTTTGTCCTTAAAGTTGCAACAAGCTCAGTGGGTCATTAATTATCTTGAGCAGCGAAATAAACAATTGGAATATCAACATACAATCATGGAGTTGCAAAACATCCGTGAAAATCGGAAAGCTGCCTAAAGAAGCGAAATCGAGATGACGGCTATTGAGCGAGAGATTGAGGCTGATCGGGAGACTTGGCTCGAAAGGGTCAATATTCATTTGGAGAAGCTGTTGGAAAAGGAAAACAAGGAAAATAACATGCTAAGGCACATGAAGAACCATTATTGGGTGCGCAATCATGTTTGCAAGGCACGAATACAAATTTTGAAGGAAAAGCTAAAGAGGGCACTAAAGCGTCGCAAAAGGCATGATAGACTCCAAATTTTGGCCAAATCCTCTTTGGCCCAGCATAGTACTTGATTATGGACATTCAGCCCAAATTTCAAGAAATTTGGGAAACATTTTGTCAATTTTGAAATTTTTGGTCTTAAAACAGATTTTTCCGCCCGACGCGTCGCGCCACTTGGCGCACGCTTACAATTGGGAGCTCCTCTGGAGGAAAATTTTGTATTTCTGGATTTTTCATCAAAAATCATGCGTGCCCATAAATTACCTAAATATTTTGACAAGTTTTGGGTTGCCTAAAGGGTCAAAAACACCTTAAAAATGGCCTTTCTGCCACTTTTTGCACACACAGGAAGCAGTGTTGGGAGATTTGATTTTTGGAGGGGTAAATGGCAACCAAATCCAGAAATTCCACTTGGGTTGGAAATTAGACAGGTAGGGATTTCCAACGAGCTATCCTACACTCAATTTGGACTTCAGAAAGGCCCTCAAAATCAGCCTCAAAGGGGTGCGACGCATTGAGTTTTCAGGCGTGGCGCATTGGGAAATTTGGCCTATTTTTCACTCAACAGCTCAGATTTTCGCCTAGTTTTGGCTAGTTTGACTTTTTCATCTTCAATGTGAAAATTTTGATGTAAATTGATGTAATTTCATGGCTTTTATGTAATTTTGGCACATTTTTACTTATGCTAGTAGATTCATTCACCAAAAAGTGAAATGTAAGTGAATGAATCAGTTTCCTATCTTATAGAAGCAAGTTGTTTCATTGCCTGTTCTTCAGTTCTTAGTTTAGATATGGTTGAAATAGCTCCTAGAATTATGAGATCGACCCATAGAGGCATGGGGAGGAGTTAGGCTTGTCTATATCATGTATTTCCTCAGTCATTTTCAGGGTTGGACACTTGGGATTGCTTGGCACTTCATTGTACATTTCATCTTTGCAATTTTGGCACAGGAATAGACCAGGGTTTGCAACACTCTTTGGGATCCTTGTGGCTCTATTTTTTGATGGCGTGTTTCTCTCAGTGATTTTAAGTTTATTTATGTTTCATGTGTACCATATTTCTTCTTATTTCTTCTTAAATTAAACAAACAAGTTATAAAGGTGGAATTCATTAGTTGCTCTGCCTTAAGTTTTGTTTAATTTTTCATGTTTTCATCTGTTTGAAGAGGATTATTGAAATCCTCTTGCCCTCTTCAGCCCCTCATCAGTTTGATATATCCATTCACTTAATCCAAAGCATCAAAACAATTTCCTTCCTTGCCCCAATCAGAACTCTGTAAAAACTAGGCCTCATCCCCGGACCCAAAACTGCCTTTCCCTTTAATTCCAACAAAAACCCCAAAATCAAAATCAAACTCTTTTACTTATATACCTAGCCTAAAATCAGCCTTTATTTCAAGTCATCTCAAGCCTTATTGATTATATTTTCTGAGATTGACCCAGAGAGAGCCCTCTCCTGATCTGGTAGGGCTAGCTACCAGACTGAGCGTGGTTTGATGTTACCCTGAACTCTGCCTTCCTTCAACCTTAGGTAGATTTTGGATATAACATAGTGGCGACCATACTGGGGAATAAAATGGTTTGCTTGTTAGTGTTCTTTTTTTTATAAGCTACAAACAGAGCCTGAAGTTATGCCAGGTAGCCTTCGAAATGCTCTTGCTTTGCATTAGCAAAAGCAGATAAATGATGCTTCAGTCAATCTCCGATCTAGTTTGTAAACGTAAAATTTAACTCGTAATTTCCCCAGTATATCAGACATTATGGACTTTTGGGTGATGAGTCTAGAATTCGATAGGCTGAACAAGTTGGTTTTGTCCTTTTGATTCTTGTGATAATTCAACACACTGGCTTCCAGAAGACATACCAGAGCAAATCCGGATCCCGATCCACCTCCTGTGTATGAAAATCCCAATCTGATTTCAAGAATCCATCGTCGAGAAAGTCCTATGATTCCTCTGTTTAAATCTCATTCATGTCCTGCTATTTTTGAATATCTTGAAGACCTTGAGTTTGATGAAAAATTTGAGTTGTCATTGTTCGAAAATAAGTCTGAAAGTGCTATTGATTCTACTGTCTTGAATCCCGAGTTTATCAAATATCTTGAAATTGAACAAGCTAATAGATCCATTGACAATTACATCTTGAATATTCAAAGTTCAATTGTGGCAACAAATATTCCTGAATTCATAGAGTCTGCATCTGAAACTCTTGGATCATCCGCAATTACATCCGGTTCGAAAATTCCTACCGAGCCTCCTTTCATTCCTACCATTCCCGTGCAACCTACTATCTCTGATCAACAATCTGCTGTAGTATCACCTCCATCCCCACCTCATACATCAACTGCCCCGACAACTCCTATATCCCCAAATCCGGTTGTAAATCCACCCAGAGCAATGGCTGCTCGATTTGCACCTCTTGTATTACCCCAAAACTTAGATGACATGCCCGCTGATTATCAAAGAAAAATTCCATTGTTTGATGGCACTCCTCAAAGCGTTCCTGCTCATCAACACGTGGACAAGATGGCAGATTTATTCGATCTCCATGAGATTGATGCAAAAAATGTGACCATGAGATTATTTGTGCAAACCTTTGGAGGTGAAGTGAGAAAGTGGTTTAGAGCTTTGCTGGCTAGAAGTATCCCTACATTGGCTGAAATTCATAGACAATTCTTGGATCAATGGGAAGTAAAGAAATATCCTCCTCAGATTACTTTTGAATATACCAAAATCAAGCGGAATGTTGGTGAGTCTGTCCAAGATTATTGTATTAGATTTAATGTGGTTTATAATGCAATTCCTAATGATTTAAAGCCATCTAGGAGGTCTTCTTTGCTTAAGTTTCCAAATGGTTTCAATCCAGACATGGCCTATCAATTAAGAGAAAGAGATCCAACCACTTTGGAAGACATGCAGAAAATTGCAGTGAGTGTTGAAGCTAATTTGAATGACAAGAGGGCTAGATTGAAAGCTGAAAAGAAAGTAGCAATAAAGGAAGAGGCTTCTACTTCAGATCAAGTACTTCGTAAGGTGGAAAATATGATTGAAAGAATAAAACTTGATAGGCCTGAAACGTAGATCAGAAATCCTAATTTCCGTGGCCAGCAGCAACCACAATTTAGGATCAAACAACGAGAGCAGCGAGCACAAGAACCAGCAGTACAGCAGCAGGTAAAGACACCTTTACAACAGAATTTTGTTGGTCCGGAATCAAATGATGAAGATAATGTAATAGGGGAAGAGAATCACTTTTTTACACCTGATGATATGCCAACCTTTATCATTGAAGATGAAGAATATTCAGATAATTCAGCTGTACAAAAAGACGAGGATTTCATCTTGGCTAATGACACAGCTCTTGAAGAAGAATCAGATGAGTATCAGAGAGGTTATATGAATGCTTTGTCCGCCTAGCAGTGATAATATTCACTTAGAAACAGAGATGTGCCCATTAATCCAATCCAAAAGAGAAAGGAAGTTTCAGCACCAAAGAATGATTCACCTGTTGCACAAAAGAAGGGAAAAGAGATAATTGATCCCAATACTAGCAAATCCCCATCAGCAAATGAAAGATATAATCAGCCAAATATATCGAGGGATAAAGTTGAAAATAAGGTTGTTCCAGTCAAAGAGGTAGAGAAAATTTCAGCTTTTAACTTAGAAAGTGAAATTGCTAAGTTAAAAGTATCCATTCCTTTGACTGAATTAATGAAAAATAGTAGCTATAAGGGTCAGGTGTCTAAGATTTTGAATTTAGATCCATTGTCTGATATGGTGAATGTGGAAGATGATCAACCTGAGTTGATATTTGGACCAGCATTAGATGGTGAGTGTCCAGATAGTGATGTGCCTCCTTTTTATATCAGCCTTAGATTGAATGACTTTGTGTTACACAATGCTATGTTTGATTTCAGAGCTTCTCATAATCTCATGCCTAGGGCAATCATGGAGAAACCAGGATTGGATATCACAAGGAAGTATCATGATCTTTATTCTTTTGATTCTAGTAGAGTAAGATGCATTGGGCTTATCAAAGATTTGGTGGTCAGTTTGGATCAGATTCCAACGAAAAATGTTTTGATGGATGTGGTTGTGGTAGACATTCCTCCTAGATTTGGCATGCTTCTTTCCAGATCTTGGGGAGCGAAACTTAAAGGGACATTGCAGCTTGATTTCTCCTATGCTACTATTCTCGTGTTTGGTCAGATGAGAAAATTATATCAAGAGCAAAAGATGAAGTATATGATTACTAGTAAGGAGAAACCCGTAAATCATCCAATTAATTATGTACATACTGATTTAGAGTCTTTTGTTTTGTATTCAGATAGTTTCAATCATGTAAATAGTCAGTTAATTGAAGTAGAAGACATTCTGGAGATCATTGAAAATTTCAGAGAAGTTTTGAAGAAAGAGAAACAAAGACAAGAAAGCACCGCTGAGCAAACATCCTCTGGACAACAGCAAAAAATTGATGGACAGCAAGCAGAAATAACAGAGCAAACATAATTTCAGCACTTACAGGAAGATGAAGATGGTTTTTGGACCATGGATTTTGATGGTGCAGTGGGAAATGACGGTGCTGGAATTGGCATTTGGGTACACAACCCTTTTTCCGCCCCAAGCAAGGTACCAAGTAATGTACGGGTATGTTCTTATAAATTGGCTTTTGATTGTTCAAATAATGAGGCTGAATATGAAGCTTTGATTGGTGGTCTGAAAATTCTTAGAAATTTGAATGCTAAGAGGATTGCAGTGTATGGTGACTCCGAATTGGTTATTAAGTAAGTAAAGGGTGAATATCAAACTAAGCATCCTCGAATGCAGGCTTACCAAAATGCAGTTCTTGATATCTTGAAATTGTTTTCAGATTATACTTTGACACGTGTCCCTCATATTCAGAATGGTATTGCAGATGCACTTGCAAAGGCAACAAGTAATTTGAAGATCCTGATGAACTCGAGTAACAAATTTTAAATTCATGTGAAGCATCGTCCGACTGTCCCAGACAATCAAAGGTATTGGCAAGTGTTTCAGGATGACGAAGAAATTGATGAATTTCTGCAAAACAAAGGTAAATTCAAAGACACTTCTATTGATGTAGAGCATGATGATGGCGAGGCTGATGTGCATGTAAATCAGATGGAAGTTTTGCAGCTAAAGGATAATGTCATTCCTAAAGGTTTGATACCTTTAGAGGAGCTTTTCGATCAAGATGATGTAGCTCGAAAACCAACCTTGCGGCCAACCGAAAAGGGAGTTGAAGATGTGAACATTGGATCAGCTAAAAATCCAAAGATGGTGAATTTGTCTAAAGCATTGCCACTGGAGGTAAAATCAAAGTATATTAGTTTTTTTTCATCTTTTTCTGATGTATTTGCTTGGGAATATTTAGATTTGAAGACATATGATACCAATACAATTTAGCACACCATTCCGATTAAGCCAAATCAAAAGCCCTTTCGGCAGAAGTTGAGAAGAATAAATCCAAAGTTGTTGCCTTCAATAGAAAAGGAAGTGAATCGGTTGTACAAGGCTGGTATTATCGTTCCCATAAGATTTTCAGATTGGATTTCTAATTTGGTGTCTGTGCGCAAGAAAACAGGTGAGATTCGCTTGTGCATTTATTTTAGGAATTTAAATAAAGTTTCTTTGAAAGATAATTATCCATTGCCCAAAATGGATCACATAATTCAGCGAGTAGTTGGAGCATCTCGTATGTTGCTACTCGATGGTTATTCTGGGTATAACCAAATTCTGGTCCATGAGGATGATAGAGACAAAACAACGTTCACCACTCCCTGGGGAACTTTCCATTATGCTAAAATGCCTTTCGGTTTAAAGAATGCTGGTGCGACGTTTCAACAAGCAATGGATATGGCATTTGCAAATGAGAAAGATGGATTTCTAGTTGTGTATCTTGATGATTTGACAATCTTTTCCAATTCTGATGAAGAACACTTGTATCATTTGAAAATTGTCTTTCAAAAGTGTAGAAAATACATTGTGTCACTCAATCCGAAGAAGAGTTTGTTTGCCATGGATGAGGGCAAGCTTCTTGTTCATATTATCTCAAAGGATGGCATTCACATTTATCCAGCATGAGTAGAAGCTATTCAGCAAATTGATCCTCCCCAGAACAAGAAGGAGATCAAATCCTTTAATGGTAAGATGAATTTCTTACGCCGCTTTGTGCCTAATCTTGCAGAACATCTAAGGGAGATTACAAACATGCTTAAGAAAGATAGTGTCGTGAAGTGGACTGAGGAGGCAATGAAATCTTTCAATTTAGTAAAGTTGGCTCTTTCTTCAGCTCCGGTTTTGATCAGCCCGGATTATACTTAGGATTTTATTTTGTTTTCATTTTCCTCGGAGCATACTATGGCAGCAGTATTAATGCAGAAAAGAGATCAGCATGAAAGACCAATTTCTTTTTTCAGTCGAACTATAAGAGATGCAGCCTTAAAGTATAACATCATTGAGAAGCAAGCTCTTGCTCTAGTGAAAGCATTGAAATATTTTCGAGTGTATATTCTGCATTCTCATATTCTTGCTTATGTTCCTAATGCTACTGTTAAGGATGTTTTAGTGCAAACAGATCCAGAAGGGAGACGAGGCAAATGGATTGCTGCCTTGTTGGAGTATGATGTGGAGATAAAGCCTATAAAGCTTATCAAAGGACAGGGGCTAGCTAAGCTAATGGCTGAGTCAAATTTGCATGCCTTGGACATAAATCTCATTGCTGCTATGTCCAAGGAGAATGAGGAAAGTTCGCCAATTCAGGTATCAGAAATCTTTTTTCTTTCTCCCTGGTATTCATATATTGTATATGTGCTTCAAAATTTGTCACCACCACCAAGAATGGCTAAAAACAAGAGTAGAACTTTGAAATTGAAGGTTGCAAAATTTTGTATCATGAATAATGCACTTTATTGGAAAGATCCCGGTGGTGTTTTGCTGAATTGTTTGGTTGAAGAAGAAGCAAAAAAGGTTATGGAGGATTTTCATAAAGGAGATTGCGGGGGTCACCTTTTTTGGAAAACAACGGCCAACAAGATTTTGAGAGCGGGATATTACTGGCCAACTCTTTTTGTTGATGTGTATAAGATTGTTAAAAGCTGTCATGAATGTCAGATTTTTGAAGGAAGGAGAAAATTGTAGCCTTTGCCACTCAAACCTATTGAAGTAAGTGCACCTTTTCAGCAGTGGGTTTTGGATTTCATTGGTGAAATTCATCCTGCTTCTTCAGCTCAGCATAGGTGGATCCTCACAGCGATGGATTATTTCACAAAATGGATTGAAGCGATTCCCACCAGGCAGGCCACAGATTCGGTAATAATTTCATTTCTTGAGAATAATATTTTGTCTCGTTTTGGTTGTCCAAATAAGTTGATTAATGATAATGCAACAACTTTCAAATCTAAAAGAATGATTGAGTTTTGTGATAAGTATCAAATCACTTTGGGGCATTCAACTGCTTATCATCCACAAGGCAACGGATTGGCTGAGTCTTCGAATAAATCTTTGGTCAATATCATCAAAAAGCTGCTAGAAATAAACAAGAAAAGTTGGCATAAGAAGTTGGTCAATGCACTTTGGGCAGACAGAGTGAGTCACAAGAAGTATATCGGCATGTCCCATTTTGAGCTAGTATATGGATTTGATACGATTTTTCCTACCTCTCTGGTAGTTCCAGTGGTCAAACTTCTTCAGGAAGCTGGCAGTGAAGAAGATCATATGCAGAGAAGAATAAATCAAATGATCCATTTGCAGCAGACTAGGGAGGAGGTTTTTCAAAACACATTCAAGTTGCAAGAGAGAATTAAGAAAATATATCACGGAAAAGCGAAAGCGGGCAAGTTTCAATTGGAAGAAGTGGTGCTGAAATGGGATGCTAGAAACGAAGAAAAAGGTAAGCATGGTAAGTTCGAGAATCTCTGGAAAGGACCCTTCAAAATTATTGCATATCATGGTCAGAATGCTTTTCTTCTGAAAGAGATGAACGGGGAATATTGTCCAGGAGGGCCGGTTAATGGTCGGCTACTCAAGCGGTATCATTTTTGAAATGTTTTCTACTGTTTACATTGTCACTGTACATACCGTTTATTTCAGTTTCATTGCAAGTGTGCACTGTCGTATTTTCTTTATTCTGGGGCCCGAAGTGAAGGCTATAACTCTGAATATTGATTTCATCTTTGGTTTGAGTTTGTCGAGTCAGGTCTATCAGCCTTTTTGGTTTCTAAATTGAGTCAATTTGAGTCAAGTTTCAGTCAATAAAATGAGTTAAAAGTCTTCTATTGTTTGTCGAAATAATTGATTCCATAGCCCAATGGACGAAGGCACTGCCTACTCTCCCAAAAATCTGTATTTATTGGCACCTCCAAGGATTTACCATCCCCATTGGAGCCAATGTTAGAGTTGGTATCTTCATCCCTCTATCAGAGATCACAATTTCGCTTGTTGTATTTCATTTTAGGTGTCTCATTCAGTTTAGTCGTATGCATTCCGTTAGGAGCATCTATCATCTGATGGTAGGGGGGGATTTTCACTCATGTTCCTCGCGTCTTATACCTGTTGGTCTAATTCGATTCATAAAAATCATTTACAGTCATGTTTGGTCTCAATGATGGCAAAGAGTCATTTTAGGGTTTTTAGGTCTTATTTGGTCTAGGGTTTTGTTGATTTGGTTTTCAAAATGTCTAATAATGCTAGCAGGCACATGAGGAAGCTTCAAATAAGGTTTCTATGCAAAAATTTCATCATCATAATACTTGAAAATGATTTTTCTTCAAAACTCTGTTTTGAAGAAAAATTGTCTATTTTCATCTTTTGTAATAAATGCAATGTAATTTTCAAATTTTTTTCAGTTATAAAGTACTTCAGGCGCAACCCTGGTCACCTTTTCCAAACTTCATGCCATTCATCCCTGAAAAACAGACAAGAAGCTCATCATCAGTCCAAAAAATCAAAAAGCAGGCAAAACAAAGTTTATTTGAAAAGTGCCAAAGTTCTGCAACATTAGAAAGTGGGTTTGCCTTAATAAAAAATTAAAATCTTTGGTATACATAAGATATTTCCAAATTTCAAACTCCATTTACATACCAAAGACATCAAGAGTTAAAGAGAAATCGTGGAGCAAGCAAAGCCAGCGTTGGAGGCCGAAGCTGTGGTGAAGTTTACAGTCGCGGTGCACTGGAGGAGCGCGGTGCATAAGGCCGCTCTGCACTGTGTTAATTTGATCCAGCGCAGCGCACAAGGAGGGCGTGGCGCATTGGGTTGTGTGCACAGCGCATTGGCCCGAAACAAAAAAATTCTGCCAGTCTTCTCCGAAATCGAATTTGCTTGGTTGCTCTATGCTTGAGTAAGTCAAAGTCATTACCCTCTTGTCCATAACTCATGTTTGGTGTTGTTTGAGTTTGAAATATAAGAATTTGAATCCCAAAACCTAAACCCTATCCTCTTGTTCAGAATGGTTCCTTAGGGTTTTGAAGTTGGAGTTTAAAATAGTTTTTGTGCCATATACTCCATTCCTCACTTGTTTATCCCTCCCCCTCACTATTATTATATCACTACAGTGCATCCTTTATCCCTTTTCATCCCTAAAGTGACTTATTCCTAAGCCCCATTTTTCTATCCCTAAGTCACTTCATTCCTTATCATTCCTATTTCCCATTTCACTTGTAAAATTCCCAAGCCCCAAATTTCCCAAACAGTCAAGTGACTGTCATTACACTTTAAATATCACTTGATTAAATCCATTATCCTCACTACCCTATTTTCCACAGTCCCTTCCTATTTTGGCACATATTTGGCAATCAAGGCAAAGACACCAAATTCTCATTTTCATCTCATACAAATAAGCATATACTTGGCATAGACTTTCAACACCATGGAGATGTATACGAAAACATCATATGACCAAGACAGTGATTCCACCACCGAGTTACATGCACCTAGAAGGCCTTATAAAAGTGGCAAACATGTGAGAGAAGAACCCACCTCATTGGCTCAATTGCAAGCTTGTCCACTTGCCATATCATGTTTTCAACAACATTCATGTTTTCAATATTGTGAAATGATTGCTAGGACTCATTATCATCAGGAGTTGGCTCGCTTTTTTGTATTGCATTTGCATGATGGTCAGGTGACTCTTGCTGGTGTAACTTTCACTCTGACACCGGAAACCATCTCTCAAGCGACTGGAATACCGAATGTGGGTGAACAGTGGAACAAAAGACAACAGGTGGAAATAGTGTATTATGAACCATATATCAGACCCAGCTATGTGAGACAACTCAGCCGAGTATTTCCTTTCAGATTCTTGAAGGATTCCTATGCGCCTCTCATGAAACTCATTATCAGATATTTCAGTTGTGAGGGCCGATTCTCACGCATGTATGCCTATCATATTAGATTATTGATGCATTTCACCAGAGTGAGGATGATGAAAATTTCTTATTTCATGTGCTGGAACATTGAGAGAATGACCAGTCTCGTGCAGAAGAAAACACCCGAACAGCAGCACAACAGTATTTATCACTATGCACTCATTAAAATTGTAGTGTTGCATCAGCTTGGCTTGCAGGGTATCACATGAGAAGACTTCATTGCAAATGATTTCTTCGCAGCTCATCAGGTTCCTCCAGAGATTGTTCATGAGCTAGGTGAACCTTCACATCAGCCTGAAGGTCATGATACAGAGCCTATCAGTGTGCCAACATATGTCACTTATCAGAGAGGCACGAAAGCATTATTTGCAGCAGCCCGGCGAGTACTATCTCCACCTGGGATGGAAGGGGTCTCGTTTCCGTCTTCAGCAGCACAGGTGCAGGTACAGGACAGAGGTAAGAGGCCCATGCAGGATGAGGGGCCTTCAGGAGGCCATGAAACTGATTTCATACTTATTGATGAGGATTTGAGCTCTCCAAGCTCAAAGTTGAGAGAGACTATTCAGGAGCAGAAGGCGACAATAGACACTTTGTCCTTAAAGTTGCAACAAGCTCAGTGGGTCATTAATTATTTTGAGCAGCGAAATAAACAATTGGAAGATCAACATACAATCATGGAGTTGCAAAACATCCATGAAAATCGGCAAGCTGCCCAAAGAAGCCAAACCGAGATGACAGCTATTGAGCGGGAGATTGAGGCTGATCGGGAGACTTGGCTCGAAAGGGTCAATATTCTTGTGGAGAAGCTGTTGGCAAAGGGAAACAAGGAAAATAACATGCTAAGGCACATGAAGAACCATTATTGGGCACGCAATCATGTTTGCAAGGCGCGAATCAAAATTTTGAAGGAAAAGCTAAAGAGGGCACTAAAGCATCGTAAAAGGTATGATAGACTCCAAATTTTGGCCGAAGCCTCTTTGGCCCAGCATAGTACTTGATTATGGACATTCATCCCAAATTCAAGAAATTTGGGAAACATTTTGTCAATTTTGAAATTTTTGGTCTTAAAACAAATTTTTCCGCCGGACGCGTCGCGCCACTTGGCGCGCGCTTACAATTGGGAGCTCCTCTGGAGGAAAAATTTGTATTTCTGGATTTTTCATAAAAAATTATGCATTCCCATAAATTACCTAAATATTTTTACAAGTTTTGGGTTGCCTGAAGGGCCAAAAACACCTTAAAAATGGCCTTTCTGCCACTTTTTGCACACACAGGAAGCAGTGTTGGGAGATTTAATTTTTGGAGGAGCTAATGGCAACCAAATCCAGAAATTCCACTTGGGTTGGAAAGTAGACAGGTGGGGCTTTCCAACGAGCTATCCTACACTCAATTTTGAATTTGGGAAGGCCCTCAAAATCAGCCTCAAATTGGCGCGACGCATTGAGTTTTCAGGCGTGGCGCATTGGGAAATTTGGCCTATTTTTCACTCAGCAGCTCAGATTTTCACCTAGTTTTGGCCAGTTTGACTTTTTCATCTTCAATGTGAAAATTTTGATGTAACTTGATGTAATTTCATCCCTTGTATGTAATTTTGGCACATTTTTACTTATGCTAGTATATTCATTCACCAAAAAGTGAAATGTAAGTGAATGAATCAGTTTCCTATCTTATAGAGGCAAGTTGTTTCATTGCCTATTCTTCAGTTCTTAGTTTAGATATGGTTGAAACAGCTCCTATAATGATGAGATATACCTCTAGAGGCATGGGGAGGAGTTAGGCTTGTCTATATCATGTATTTCCTCAGTCATTTTCAGGGTTGGACACTTGGGATTGCTTGGCACTTCATTGTACATTTCATCTCTACAATTTTGGCAAAGGAATAGACCAGGGTTTTCAGCACTCTTTGGGATCCTTGTGGCTCTATTTTTTGATGGCGTGTTTCTCTCAGTGATTGTAAGTTTATTGATGTTTCATGTGTACCATATTTCTTCTTATTTCTTCTTAAATTAAACAAACAAGTTATAAAGGTGGAATTCATTAGTTGCTCTGCCTTAAGATTTGTTTAATTTTCCATGTTTTCATCTGTTTGAAGAGGATTCTTGAAAGCCTCTTACCCTCTTTAGCCCCTAATCATTCTGAGCTATCCATTCACTCAATCCAAAGCATCAAAACAATTTCCTTCCTTGCCCCAATCAAAACTCTGCAAAAACTAGGCCTCATCCCCGGACCCAAAACTGCCTTTCCCTTTAATTCTAACAAAAACACCAAAATCAAAAATCAAACTCTTTTACTTATATACCTAACCTAAAATCAGCCTTTATTTCAAGTCATCTCAAGCCTTATTGATTATCTTTGTTGAGATTGACTCGGAGAGAGCCCTCTCCTGATCTGGTAGGGCTAGCTACCAGACTGAGCGTGGTTTGATGTTACCCTGAACTCTACCTTCCTTCAGCCTGAGGTAGATTTGGGATATAACAGGCCACAATGTAATCCTAGTTGACCTAACAATAATAATTTAAGGGCACAATAATAACAAAATGGGGGTTACAAGGGTACAATAATAACAATAAGGGGGTTACACTAATAACAATAAGGGACTATACTAGTAATATAGGGACCTAAGAGGAGTAGCTTCAACATTGATTCAAATTGCCAGTGCAGAAATTAAAAAGTATTGAAATTTCCCAGATTAGACAGATTGAAGACCCTTTTGAATGATTAATGTATGCATGAGACCTTGAGAGTTACTGGGGAGCTAAAATTGTAAAACAGATATATATGCAGCAGATACATAATTACAGTTGATAGGTGTACATGCACAGAAAGTAGGAGAGTGTGCAGAAACTGAAAAATTCAGTGAACAACAGAGATATGCAGAGCAGTTACCTAACAGCAGCAGAAAAGACAAAACCAGCAAAGCCAAAGGCCAGAAAAAGGGCTGAGTGAAACTGTTTTATGTAACTGGAAATGTGAATGTAAATGTTGTTATTGATTTTATATTGTTTGTGATGCATTGGAAAGTCTCCGGAGGAAAACAAAAATCCCACTGGAATATTGAAATTAGTACATATTGTTGTATTCTTTTCTGAATGAGATGGTAAAAGAAATGAGAAGGCAGAAGGCAAAGAGGCATGGTTGTCCATTTCGAATTCCCTAAGGAATACAAACAATCATAAGGAAATCTCTATAAATTATATCACCTTGATATGCATAGAGATGTTAGGAGGTTAGAGAATGCATAAATGAAGCAGTGAGGCAGAGAAGAAGGAGGAACTGAGTAGAGAAGAAGGAGGAGCTGATAGAGAATCTGAGAAGATGCAGAGATGATGTAGGGTAGATATGAGGACTGATGGACAGCAGAAGAGAAGGTACAAACAGAGCTGATATCCAAGGTAAATCAGAAAGTGTTTTTCTTTTGAAAGAGTAAGGAAGTTGGAGCTTCCCTATCAAGTTGTAGCTTGATAGATGTCAGTTGTAGCTGACTGAGGTAGGAGCCTCCTGTAGGTTGCAGCCTATAGAAAATATATGGGAGTTGGTGCTTCCACATCAATTTGTGGCTTGATGAAATGTCAGTTATAGCTGACTGAGGTTGGAGCCTCCTGTAGGTTTGTGCTTGCAGAAAATTGATGGGAGTTGGAGCTTCCTTGCAAGTTGTAGCTTGCAGAATTGAGGTAGGAGCCTCTTGTGGGTTGGAGCCTGCATAAAATCAATGGTGAGAGGGAGTTGGAGCTTGCCTTTGCATCACAACAATAATAAGATGTGGTTTTCTCCCTTTATGGGTTTCCACTTATATCTGGTGTCTATGTGCATGGTGTCTATGTGTTGATATGGTATATCTATTCTGCTAATACTTGTTGCTCACATATTAAGATTGCTGGTACATTATCTAATCTGCTTATTAATTGCTGCTCACAAATAAAGATTTCTCACACATCATGTTGATCATGAAATGAAGGTGTTAATAAAGTTTAATGAAAAGATTTAAAAGTCCATGAATGTGTTAAATTGATTCACCCCCCCTCTCAGTTTAACTAAGGGTTCAACAAGACGCTGTGAGAGATAGGGAAGAAAACCATAGGAAAATTGTGAATAAAAGACTTGTTAGGTTCTATCTTTGCACCTGAGCGAGAGAAACATGTTGTGGTGTCGAAATGGCAGCATCAGAGACAGATTGGGGGTAGGGGCAGTTACTAGAAATCTCTCGCAAATCCTCACCGTTCATCACTGCGTTGGGTATGTGGATGACAACGATGTGCCCAAGTGTCGAGTTCCTTGGGAATAGAGATATGCAGGAAAAATCATACCATTGGGAACTATAAAGTTCCATGCAAACGCATTATACCATTACCCATGAATAGTGTTAGCCATCCCCTAAGTTATGATGTGAGTAAACATAGTAGAAAAATAGATGGACGGTGTTACTAATAGGTGTTACCCAGAATGTGCGAATAAATATTTAGGTACAATAATCATATACTGAAAAATTATAACCAAGGTATGTTAATTACCCAGTAGTACCTATCGAATCACCATAGACCCTAGACTTAACACATTACTTACAACATGTACTGGGTGCATATCTTATGGGTGGAAACTAACATGAGTCACTGATCGAGGTTGCTCTAGAAACACACAAGAGACAAAGAGGGCTCATGAAATTTCAAAAATCAAAGTGTTCAAAATGCTTTCTAACTAGGACCATAGCATATATCTCATCGTCTTGATCGCAGCGGTGGGGATGGTTCATAAAACCGAGCTCGTATGCGAAAGTTAGAGCCGATCAAATTTTTGGCTTGACTTGGAGACTTGGCAGGCTTAAAGGAGGCGCAATTTTGCCGAAATCTGGCCACTGGATTCCAGCCAGCTCTGGCCGGATTCCGGGCGAAATTGTGGGGTCATTATTTTGACTCCTACGGTCAAACAAGAAGTTTAAAATTGAATGGGTTGTTTTAAATTAAGTAAAAAAAAATGTTAAAAAAAATGGGGTGGCGGGGGTGCCCACACTTTGTCATATAAAAATGATATATAAAAAGAAATATATATGTATGGGTTGTCGGGCCATGACCCCCGCCGGACCCCATGAAATTCCCCAACCAACATTTGTTAACGTTGAAACATATAACCATATATATATGTTTTATTTTAAACATATTTAAACGATAATGCCACCATGTGTGTGGGTAGATGGGGCGGGCCACCCAAGGTGGGCTCGACCCCTCCCAAATTCAAAAAAACTCTAACCATATATATATGTTTTATTTTAAACATATTTAAATGATAATGCCACCATGTGTATGGGTAGTTGGGGTGGGTTGCCTAAGGTGGGCCCGACACCTCCCAAATTAAAAAAAATGCACCTAAACCAAAACTGTTGTACATGGATTTTGGGGGAGGCGGGATTTGATCCCCTAACCTCCCCTTAACAAATTGCAATTTTAGCCATTACACCAACGAATCACTTTGAATATTCTACCGAGAAAATTTTATATAACCTCATTTTTACAAGTGCGCCCAGGCCATGGAGGAGTAGAGCATGCACGCGGATCGAGATTGATTTTTTTATTGCAGGTGGAACTATGAGCAGGCCCAGAAACAGGGAGCGGAACCATGAGCCTTGAAATTTTCCCAGGGAGGTAATTTTTCTCCATGTCAGAATATAGTCAAGTTTAGAGTAATTTTTCACAGTTTTTCACAGGGAATGCAATGGCGAGGTCAGATTCACCTTTTGAGTTGGCAGGATACTCATTGTCACATATATGTTGTTTGATATCCCTTTGATGCCATGTTGGCGGGATACTCATAGTCATTATGTATGAGATATTTTCATACTGATAGGAGTCCTTCTTGTGTATTAGAGTTCCATAGTAGAACATCTTATAGAGAGGTCTAGCCACTCCTACGTGAGGGAATTTTCCTTGTATGTGAGAGAAAACACATCACTCCTTACAACACTTAATGAAGCGGCCTACACCATCTTGACACCGAGGCCCAGAGATGTAGTCCCTACTGGACGAACTCTGTTATCAAACGACATGTTCTTATGATTGCTGAGCTTGACATGATATGTTCCTCTTCTTTACAACATGCAATTGTTCATTTATGTTCATTAACTCTTTAATTAAATGCAATTCTAATTTATCAGCTGAAGTAAAAGGTCTTGGTTAAGGGTATCAAGAATTTACCCTGGATCAGACATGTGATATAATTTTAACATTATCTTATTATTCTGAGACAAATTGATTGTAATTTTTTTTATATGTCTTTATTTACTATTAGTAACTTTGTGGGAAAGGACTTTACAAGTGGTATCAGAGCCTCATTGCGATACTATGGCCATGATTGGGTGACTGATTTCAGAATTTATGTGTTGTGATCACAGCTGAGCGGAACAAGAAATAATATTATTACAAGAAGGAAAAATAGATAATTGTGATGCACAACGGGGAAGGGAATACAAATCCCATACAGCCGTTAGTGGAACCAAGGCATGTAGTTGGTACAGGTGTTAATCCAGAAGTTTTTGTTATAGTTAGAGGGGAACCATCAAAATCCCACGACTATTCTTATGTAAACAGTTCGAAATTTAAGAACCAAGATGGCCAATATAAGGGCGAATAATGAGCGAATTATGTGGGATCAGAAATGAATATTGAAGAGTTTGTCAAATCACCAAAATCATAGAACTACAATACCCAACTCTAGTAATGAGGAGCAGAATGAAGGGAAAATGCAAGAAGGTGAAAATGCTCAGGAAGGAAGTCACACTCAGTATTCAAATAAAGATAAGGGTGGAAATGAAGAAGGATCTGACAATGTTTCATACCATCAAAGGAATAAGAAGCAAAAGACTAAATTAAAGGGGGAATTCAGAAAAATAAAACCTCCATTTTTTTATGGAGAAATGGAGGAAGCTGCTAAATCTTGGTTAATTAACATCAACAAATGCTTCTAGATTTATGAATATGATGACAACGTAAAGGAAAGGTTAGAAATATACCAGTTTCAAGGAAAGGCCATACTATGGTGGGAAGAGGTTAAGGCAATTCATGTAATCGATGAGAAATTTATAGAAATATTTTAAAGAGAAGTATTTTAATGAATGATTCTACAACGAAAAGGCAAAGGAATTTCATGATCTTCAACTGGGACAACTCTTTATAGATGAGTATGCAGCCAAATTTACATCAATGTTGAGATATGTGCATTACATCCAGGAGGAAAAAACCAAAGTGCAACAGTTTATGAGCAACCTACCCATCTATATGAAAGAACAATTGGAATGCAATAACCCTAAGACTATGCTGGAAGCCACTCGAAAGGCATGAATTTGTATCAACAGGTGAAGGGGAAAGGGGAAAGTGGTAAATCTTTGGTTAAAAAGAAATAACCAAAGAATTTTCAAAACATGAAAGGTATGAAAGGGGGAAATTTTAGGATTATACATAGAAATGAGTAGACCAAAACTCGTGGAAGAATTCAACGAAAGTTTAGATCTTAGAATGAATCCAAGAAGATGTAATTTTCTAGTAAACCAGAACCTGGATCAGTACAAAAACCTCCCTTGCAGTCTTGAGGTGTGGGGAGCCACATTATTATCAAAATTCCCCCCATCGTATGAGAGCAGAACGAGCTGCCAATGTGTAGGAAGCTTCCATAGTTGGTGATGTAGCCCGTCACATACCAAGGATTAATGTTGTCTTAGATGATCATTAAGAAAAAATTCAAACAACCATGATCGAGTTGGAAGGTAAAATGTTTAATCATGTTGTATCAATTTTAATAGATTTGGGAGCTAGCTTGAGTTATGTTAGTCCTAAAAATGTTGAAAATTGTCACCTGTAAACCAATAAATTTAAAAATTATTGGCTAGTGCAATTAGCTACCAGAGCAAAAAGGAAAGTGACAACAAAAGTAGATAACTGTATTATTGAAATAACAGGTCAGATAATCAATGTAGGTCTGAATGTGTTACCTTTGGGGTCTTATGATGCACTATATGGGATGGACTGGTTGGAGGAACGCTGGTCCTTAGTGAATTGCAAAGATAAAACCATCAACTACCTAAGGAAGGAGGGTATTAGATAGGAGCTAGAAGGAATCAAAAGGCTTATGGTAATGCGACCAATTATTGCCTCTCAATTAGGAAAACACATTCGCAAAGGATTTTTGATATATGCAGTCAAAGTGGGATTTACTAATTCAAAACATAAGTCAGTCTCCGTAGGAAACTTACTGGTATTTCGAGAATTTGTTGATGTATTCCTAGAGGAGATCCTGGGTTTACCTCCCAAACTAGATATTGATTTTACTATAGAGTTAATATCGGGGGCTGTGCTAGTGTCCCAGACTCCTTATCAGATGAGTATACTTGAATTGATTGAACTTAAATTGCAATTGTAAGAATTTCTTGTTAAGAGTTACATTCGCCCTAGTGTATCCCCTTGGGGAGCTCCTGTTTTTTTTGTTAAGAAAAAGGACAAAACCTTTAGGTTGTGTATTAACTATAGGTAACTTAATAGGCTAAATTAAAAAAATAGATATCCTTTTCCAAGGATCGATGACTTGTTTGGTCAAGTCAAGCAGCTACAATATTCTCTAAGATAGAATTACGGTCTGGGTACCATCAAATGAGATTGAAAGAAGAAGATATTCCTAAAATTGCTTTTAGCACATGCTATGGTCACTATGCGTTTGTGGTTTATGGTCACTATGAGGAAGCTACTGAAGCTGTTGAGAAAATTAAGACTATCATGGAATGGAATGTACCTGCTAACTTTGATGACATTCGATCTTTCATGGGATTAGCAAGATATTTTCAACGTTTCAATGAAGGTTTTTCGAAGATATCTTACCCCATAACAACCTTACAGAAAAATGGAAATATCTTCACGTGGATTATTTATGCCAACATAGTTTTGAGACACTAAAAAATTTATTAACTACTGCCCCAATATTAAAGATTACAAACCCAGATAAAGAGTTTTTGGTATGCACTGATGCTTTTTATTAGGGGGTAGGTGGAGTATTAATGAAGGAGTGAAAAGTGATTTCCTATGAATCATGGAAAATAAAAGAACATGAG
Source organism: Pinus albicaulis (assembly GCA_034641835.2). Lineage (NCBI taxonomy): Eukaryota > Viridiplantae > Streptophyta > Pinopsida > Pinales > Pinaceae > Pinus > Pinus albicaulis. Next base: position 319,088 of record JAXQQM020058988.1, read on the forward strand.
AAGAGATATTATGCTTATGATCTAGAACTAACAATAATAGTACATGCACGAAAAGTATGGAGATATTATTTTATGGGCAAGAAATTTGTACTGATGACAGAACATAACAGTTTAACCAATTTCTTTTAGAAACCTAGTCTGAATGCAGAACAAGTGGGGCGGAAAACCTTCTTGGGGGTTTTGAATTTGACATCAAACGTCTTAAAGGGAAAGAAAATCAGGTGACAGAAGCTTTGAGAAGGAAATTGCATAACCTATATGAAATAACATACAGTCAAGAAGAATTTAACTTTTTAGATTTAATCAGAGAATCTACCAACAAAGACCCAGAATATAAATTTTTATGGAAGAAAATCAATCAATCAAATAATTCAGGAAAAAAAAACTGATCACAATATAAATAGAAAAAATTACTAACATTTAGAGGTAGGATATATGTTCCTAATCAACAAGTTTTTAGACTATTTGTTTTGGACGAATTCCGTAAAAGGCCTTATGTTTCTCACCCGAGGTATCAAAAAATATTTTCTACAATTAAAAAATAATATTTTTGGACTGGAATGAGGAAATACATCACAGAATATCTGGCCAAATGCTTATAGTGTCACAAGTTAACGCTGAGCACCAACACCCAAATGGGTTTACTTAACCCATTACCCATTCCAGAATGGAAGTGGGAGGTAAACACTTCGGATTTTATCATTGGTTTACCTAAAACAAGGAAACAAAATGAATCAATAAAGGTGGCGGTTGATAATTTAAGCAATACAACCCATTTTATTCCTCTCCCATCCACATATAAAACTGGACAAATTTCAAATATTTTTATTCGAGAAATCTTTAGGTTTCATGGGATGCCTAAAGTCATGATTTATGACTGAAATGTAAAATTTACATCCACATTTTGGAAAAATCTCTTTACAGGTTTGGGTACTTAGGTTCAATTTAGTACTACTTACCACCCACAAATGGATGGACAAATCAAGCAGGTAAACTAGGTGCTAGAGGACATGTTGCGAATGTACGTAATGCAACCACCCAATAAATGGGAAGAGTATCTCCACTTAGTGGAATTTGCCTATAACAATAAATATCATGAGTCACTGAAGCTAAGTCCTTTTGAAGTTCTCTAAGGGAGGAGATGCAAGAAACCTGTCAATTGGACTAACCCAGAGGAAAAAATTATGTTGGGACCTGATATGTTAGCCAAAATGGAAACCACTGTAAAAATATTTTGGAAGAATATAAAAGTTGCACATGACAAGAAAAAGGCATACCCGAAAAGGACAACAACGATGTGCCCAAGTGTCAAGTACCTTGGGAATAAAGATATGCAAGACAACTCATACCATCAGGAACTAGAAAGTTCCATGCAAACGCATTATACCATTACCCATGAATAATGTTAGCCATCACCTAAGTTATGATGCAAGTAGACATAGCAGAAAAATATAGATGGATGGTGTTACTGATAGGCGTTACCCTGAATCTGCGCATAAACATTTAGTTACAATAATCATATACCGAAAAATTATAACCAAGATATGTTAATTATCCAGTAGTACCCGTCGAATCACCATACACCCTAGACTTAACACATTACTTACAACATATATCGGGTGCATATCTTATGATTGGAAACTAACATGAGTCATGTGATATCATTTTAACATTCTCTTATTATTCTGAGACAACTTGATGGTAGAATGTTTTATATGTCTTTATTTACTATTAATAACTTTGTGGGAAAGGACTATTACAAGTGGTATCAAAGCCTGGTTGCAATACTATGCTCGAGATTAGGTGACTGATTTCAGAATTTATGTGTTCTAATCACAACTAAGCAGAAAAAGAAATAATAATATTACAAGCAGGAAAAACAGATAATTGTGATGCACAGAGGGGAAGGAAATATACAGCCCATACGACCGTTAGTGGAACAAAGCCATGTAGTTGGTACATGTGTTAATCCGGAAGTTTCGGTACAGTTAGAGGGGAACCATCAAAACCCCACGACTATGCTTATGGAAACAATTGGACAGTTAAGAAACAAGATGTCCAATATAAGGGAGGATAATGAGCGACTAATGCGGGATGAGGAACGAATATTGAAGAGTTTGTCAGATCGCCAAAATCATAGAACTGCGATACCTAGCTCTAGTAACGAGGAGCATAATGATGGGAAAAGGTAGGAAGGTGAAAATGCACAGGAAGGAAGTCACACTGTAATATTCGAAAAATTTAGCCTTCAAGCTAAGTGAAATATTTTAGTTGTTTTATCACTAGGTAGGTGAATAAGAGGGTGGGAAGGCCGATAAGTCTCCTTAGCAGCAATAAAGATACTTCAAGTGTGAAAGGAGAACATTTTTAGTATCTAAATAAGCACCTCCAAGTGTGAGCAGAGGTTGGGTCATGTTGATTCAGTCAAACTTAACCAAGTCAACAACACTATTATGGAGGAGTGGAGATTAATGAAGGAATAACGCAGTTTTGGAGGGAGATTAATCTCTTGAAGAAAATGACCTAATGGAGTGGGGCCAAAGGCAAGAAAGCTCACATTCTATTTAAGGAAGAGGATGACAGCCTTTGTGATTCATATTTTAAATTATTATTTTGATATTGGTCTGCTTAGACTTTTTCTTCCTCTTGTTATTTAGCAGGGTTGAAGTGTTGTTTAGCATTGGGTGTTCCCGAGAGGGAATCCCACCTCTTTCCTTGAGGGGCCTCTTGGAAGAGTATTTTATTTATTTCCACATTCAAGTTTTCATGCCAAGCTACAAATTCTTCATCAGCACAATTTCTGCAAGATATTGTGTTGTGTTGCACGGTGCGGCAATGGAGGGGTTAGAATCCCACTTTCTGAGCTAGTTTCTCATAAGAGGAAGGGTTCCTTCTCTTGGGAGACCTTTTTGGGGAGTTCTTGGGCATGTTTCAGATCTGTGGCATCGGGCCATACATTTCCCATCATTTACATCATTGTTCCAACTATAAATTGCGTTATTTCTGAAGGCAGCTATAACAGAAGATCTTGTGACTCCTTTGTAGTGTTTTCTTGTGATTGAGGGGCTCATCCCTTCATGGGAGGAGGCCTTTAAGGGATCTAAATTATATCTGATATCTTTCAGCCTTCTACACTCTTATTCTTCAGTTTTCAGTGATACTTCAACGTTATTTCTGAAGATCACCATTTTACTCAGAGTGTATTGCAAGAAACCCTTCTCGGGTATTCTTGATTTTGTAATAAGGAGACTAGATCTCAGTTTTTGAGCATTATTGATTAATATATTATTAGATATATTTGTTTCTATAATTTTTGAGTTGAAATTAATGCATAAAGAGACTGTCAGCCATGCATGCCTGAAAAACGCATTTTTCAGGAATGTATGCTACAACAATCAAAATCAACCCTTGGATCCCTTAGATCTGACAATATAACATCTAAATCAAAGAGGAGATCAGAAAAAAAATCATTCTAGGTGAGGTAAATGGGTCTCCCACACCTAGTATGACTGAAAAATGCCCAAGAATGGGACTGCAGCAATATGCAAACAACACTGCAGTAGAATAACGCAGTTTAACTGAATAGTAGTAGGAGGCCAATAAGGAGGCTCAAAATTCATGTATACATCAGTAAATCAGATCTATAATGAGGCCCATACAATGTATAGCAGGAAATAGAAGGCAGAAATGGAAGAAATCCCTCACAAAGAGGTGCCGCAACACATATATTGACTGCAAAAAGGCTTGACAACGTTATTTTATAGAGCTTACAATAGCTTGAGATTACAACTTAGATCTAGAGATGAATGATGCATGAACAGTCAGATCTATGAAAGATCCATACACTATAGAGTCTCTACATTACATACCCTTTGAGGTTTTCAACAATTGATGAAGCACATGGAGTAGATCTGAGATTTTATGCAACAGATCTATAGATCTAGATCTAAAACAACGCAGTTATACTGCAGCTCTGTATATATGTAGCTGAAATGTACAAGGAGTAGAAGAGAATTCTCTATACAAGTCTTCTGGGAGAAGGGTTGACCTTTCCCCAAGGAACAAGCTCAAGATAAATGGAGAACAAAACCTCCTTTCTATATATAGGAGTCCATGGGGCCACAATTTAATCTTAGTGGGGCCACAATGTAATCCTAGCCAACCTAAAAATAATAATTTAAGGGCACAATAATAACAATATGGGGGTTACAAGGGTACAATAATAACAATAAGGGGGTGACACTAACAATAATAAGGGACTATACTAGTAATATAGTACCTAACATGCCCCTCTCCTTCAAAAAAGTGTTGTCCTCAACGCTTGAGTAGCTCTGGGTGCTTCTGTATGAAATTCTCATCCTCCCATGTAGAATCTTCAGTGGGTAAGTTCTTCCACTTTATGAGATACTCTGAAATTGATTGATTCCGTAGCTGTCGAGTTCTTCCATTCATCTCTTGCTTTAGTTATCCAATCCGGTTGGATAATAGAAATGGCACAAAGCAATGCTTCCACCTCTTCATTCTATCTTGAGAGTGCATTGGCAACAACATTTAGCTTCCCTTTTTTGTAGATTATTTCAAAGTCATAACCCAACATCTTTGTGACCCATTTTTGCTGCTCTTCTGAAAATAGTCTTTGTTCCAAAAAGTGTTTAAGACTATCATGATCAGTTTTTACCTTGAAGTGTCTTTCCATTAGGTAGGTTTTCCATTTCTTTAGTGCATGCAGTATTGCTAACATTTCCTTCTCATAAATAGGTTTATGTAAATAATTTCCTTTGATTTGAGGACTTTCAAAAGCAATGGGTCTTCCTTCTTGCATTAAAACAACACCAATTCCATTTCCTAAGGCATCACATTCCACAATAAAGGTTTTTGTGAAGTCTGGCATAGCTAAGACCGGTGCTAGGCACATTGCGTCTTTAAGATGTTCAAAGGCCATAGTTGCTTCAGGAGTCCATGAAAATGCATCTTTCTTCAATAATGTTGTTAGAGGTGCTGTTATTCTCCCATAATTCTTAACAAACTTACGATAATATCCTGTTAACCCAAGAAATCCTCGCAATTTTTTTATGGTTGTGGGTGTTGAAAATGGCAACAAGAAACAATGAAGGAGGCCTCCTGAAACATCTTTCCTGATCCTAGTTGGAAAGTGATCACCTAAACTAGGTGGGGACCACACATGTGATTTTTGTCGAAAAGTCTATTTTTAGATTATGTCTATTTTTAGACATATGAGCATGGCCTAGAGCTATGGATGCTATCTTCTTGATGATTATTTTAGTTGTAAAAAGAGATGGACATCTATTTTTAGAGATAAAGAATGAAGTCAGTATTTTTAGAATGTTTGTCTAAAATACCAAACAAATATTATTAGCCCTTAATAATATTTAGACTATAAACATTATCTTATCCTCTTGGAGCACTTCAGTTCGAGCTACGGATGTGGCACATGCAGCTGGCAGAAGGAAATTCGAATTTCCTATGGGTTAGTTGAGCTATTGCATGATGGACTTCAGTTAGAGCTCAAGTGATTGAGTTTCGTGGAGTTGATTGAGGAGTTGATGGAGTTGTGTTTGGTTTAACTTAGTTGAACTAGTTGTATTTAGTTTAACTGGCTAATACACTAGAGATGAGTGGTGTGAATTAATTATTAATTAATTCACTAATTATTAACTCATTATTCAACTAAAAAACACATCATTTAACTCAGTGCATGGACAGTTCAGTGGAGACAGGTGTTAGAGGTAGGAGAAAGGGTGGAGTCTACTATCAGTTGCGACTATAGTGTGCATGAGATTTGCACAATCATTGGAGGAGATTTCCAATGAGGATTGCACAGTTAAAGCCAAGGGAATTCGAATTCATTCCATCCATTCTCTCATCTTGGATTGCGCAGTAGAGGAAGGCAAACAGTGGAGGAGTTTTGAACCCGTGACTTGTTCAAAACTGAGCTAGTTTGTGTGTAACTTTTGGTGACAGTACTGAGTACTTGTGAGGAGTATTGTACTGAGATTGTTACATGATTCTTCTTCATTATAATATACAGACAGTAGGGAGTTTTCAGTTGTAATCTTTCCCTGGTATACATACTATGTTATATGTGTTGAATTTCTATGTGCGCATGTGAATGTTTTCAATACCGCTTGTTGTTTTTTATTTCCGCATGTGATGATTAATGCGTAGAAGAGATTATGTGTTATGTATGAAGCTCAAATAGTATGTGACCAAGATAATCTCGGTGAATAATTCAGAAAATTATTCAAATTTCTACATGGTATCGGAGCAAAATTAATCGTCAAGATCTATTACGGTGATTGCATTTTATTTCCTCGGCCAGAGCCTGCATACGGGCCAGGTAGCCTCCGGATTCATCCTTCTTTTGAAGGTGAAAGGTCTGGTAAATGCCCATGCAGTCAATCTCTGATTTAGAAATAATTTGTTCTCAAGTGTAGATCGGAAGCGGTTGAGTTATCAGCTGGTGGTGAAATTCGAATTTGCAGATTTGTGTTCTTGCTGCCAAGGCGAAAATGTCTTTCAACGGATTGCGAATAGAATATGCCTTGGAAGGTAGTTCAAATTATGTTGCATGGAAAGACCGTATGGAGGCTGTGTTAGATGATAATGGGCTGTTGGAATTCATGGAGAAAGAGATTCCAAAGCCTACTTCTACTGATGCTGCTGTTGTGGAAGCCTGGCGAAAGAAACAAGAAAAATGTCAAAGGATTCTGTTGGAGGGCGTAAAGGATCACATAGTGTCCAGCCTGCATGGAAAGGATTCTCCATATTTGATGTGGAAAGCCTTGACAGATCTGTACTAGAGCAAGAGCGACCAGAGGAAGTTGGCGCTCAAGGATAGACTCAGAAACATCAATATGGAGAAAGGAGAGAGTATCCCCGAGTACCTCACGAGGTTCACCCAATGCAGGGATGAGCTGGGAAGCGTGGGAGTGAAGGTGGAGGATGAGGACTTGGTGAGCTTGGCTCTCTTGGGTCTTCCGAAAAGTTGGCATGCATATCAGGATAGTGTTAATGGTCGGGAGAAGTTGCCTGGATGGGAAAGACTGTGGTCTGATCTGGTGCAAGAGGAGATCCGGCGGAATACCAGGGATGGATCTTCATCAAAGGCATCTGATGAAGAAGACTGCGCTTTGGCTGCCAAAGCAAGGAAGGGGAAGGGCAAGGAGAAGGCTTCTCAATCCTGTGCGGATGGTAAAAACTGTGACATGTCCAAAGTGAAGTGTTTTCACTGTCACGAGCATGGACATTACGCCACGAATTGTCCACAAAAGAAAAAGAGCAAGCAGGCTGTTGGAGCTGTAGCTGGTGAGGCTCTTGCCTCGCAATTTGAGCTGGACTTCTCATTGATCGCATGAATGGTGTCTAGTGCATTGGGATCAGGGTGGTATTTTGATAGTGGCGCTTCCTTTCACATGACGGGAGATGCAAATATTTTCAGTGACTTGGTGGAGAAAGGTCTCCAGATGCATGTTGAGTTGGGCAACGGTGGACGATACAATGCGACCGGCATTGGTACCATAACCTTTCAGAGGGAGTCAGGTAAAATCACTCTTTTACAAGATGTATCGCATGTACCAGGTTTAACAAAGAATTTGATCTCAGTCGCAATGTTAGAGGATAAAGGGTATGAAGTTGTCTTCAGTGAAGGAAAAGTTTTCCTTCGGAACAAGGCAACGGGACAAGTCAAGAAGGTTGGGATTCGGGCAAAGAATCTCTACAGACTTGAAGTAGATGGGATGTCTACGGAGCTTCCTACTATTGGGAAGTGGGAGAAAGACATGCAATTGAAGCTTGAGAGGGAGCAAGTTTTGCATGCAGGTGATAGTGAACCTCGGGATGTGGAGCAGCCACAAGAGGATCATGGAGTGGAAGAAACCACTCATGCAGAGAAATTTCGTGCCAGATAAGTGAGGTAGTGCAGGCAGCTCATACCACTGTGTGAGAGGTGGGGCTTATTAATATGCATGATTAATCCTGTGGAGATTCTTGCAGCAGGATTCATGAGATGGTGGATCTCATGAATTGAACTCACACAGGTGCCCACAATGAAACAAGAAGCATGATCAGTTGGATTGATGCAGTGAGATCAAAGTGACAGTGTCGGATACTGGAGCGCGGTTCAGAGTTGACAGCAAGTGCAGAGTGCATGGGTGCAGAGTTCAACAACGCAGTGGTTCCTGAAGAAATGTGTAGTAATTAAGCAGAAGTCGAAGACTTTGATGATAGATGCATTATACCGATTGAGTTGTTTGGAGCCTATTCAGTTTCGGAGATTTTGCATGCAAAGGGTGCATGGCACATGCATGGAGTTGCATGTTTCATGCATGAGTTTGCATGGCGCATGCAAAGGGCGCATGGTGAATGCATGGAGTTTCATGTCGCATGCATCGAGTTGCATGGCGCTTGTGAAGGTTGCAGGGTGAATGCATGGAGTTGCATGTCACATGCAAAGACAAATTTTCTTGCTGAGAGGGGAGTGTTGAAAATGGAAACAAGACACAGTGAAGGAGGCATCCTAAAACATCTTTCCCGATCCTAGTTGGAAAGTGATCACCAAAACTAGGTGGGGGGCACACAGGTGATTTTTGGCGCAAAGTCTATTTTTAGACATATGGATCATGGTCTATGAGTTGCAGGATGATATTTTTGGATGATTGGTCAAGTTGGTAAAAATAGATGGACCTCTATTTTTATATATTGGGCGAAGTCTATTTTTAGACTGCCAGGAATAGAATAATGATATAGCCTCTTAATAATGTATTTAGGATTTATATAAATATTATCTTATCCTCTGAGCTCTTCAAATAAGCTACGGATGTGGCACATGCAGCTGGCAGAAGGAAATTCGAATTTCCTATGGGTTAGTTGAGCTATTGCATGATGGACTTCAGTTAGAGCTCAAGTGATTGAGTTTGGTGGAGTTGATTGAGGAGTTGATGGAGTTGTGTTCGGTTTAAATTAGTTGAACTAGTTGTATTTAGTTTAACTGGCTAATACACTAGAGATGAGTGGTGTTGATTAATTATTAATTAATTCACTAATTATTAACTCATTATTCAACTAAAGAACACATTAGTTAACTCAGTGCATGGACAGTTCAGTGGAGACAGGTGTTAGAGGTAGGAGAAAGGGTGGAGTCTACTATCAGTTGTGACTATAGTGTGCATGAGATTTGCACAATCATTGGAGGAGATTGCCAATGAGGATTGCACAGTTAAATCCAAGGGAATTCGAATTCATTCCATCCATTCTCTCATCTTGGATTGCGCAGTAGAGGCAGGCAAACAATGGAGGAGTTTTGAACCCGTGACTTGTTCAAAACTGAGCTAGTTTGTGTGTAACTCTTAGAGACAGTACTGAGTACTTGTGAGGAGTATTGTACTGAGATTTTTACATGATTATTCTTCATTATAATATACAGACAGTAGGGGGTTTTCAGCTGTAAGCTTTCCCTGGTATACATATTGTGTTATATGTGTTGAATTTCTATGTGCGCATGTGAATGTTTTCAATACCGCTTGTTGTTTTTATTTCCGCATGTGATGATTAATGCGTAGAAGAGATTATGTGTTATGTATGAAGCTCAAATAGTATGTGACCAGGATAATCTCGGTGAATAATTCAGCAAATTATTCAAATTTCTACAGTGGGGACTTTCCATTTCTTAATGGCTTTAATTTTGTTAGGGTCTACCTTAACAGCCTCGTGAGATATAATATGACCCAGATATTCCACCTCTTGTACTCCAAAGAAACATTTCGATGTTTTTGCATATAATTGTTTCTCCTGCAATAGTTTGAGCGCCCTATCAACATGTTGAACGTGATCATTCCAAGACCTGCTGTATATTAGTATATCATCAAAAAATACTAGCACAAATTTTCTAAGGAAGGGTTTGAAAATGGAATTTATCAACCCTTGAAATGTAGAAGGTGCATTGGTAAGGCCAAAAGGCATGACCAAAGATTCATAATGACCCTCATTATTTTGAAATGTTGTTTTCAGAATATATTTAGTCTTCATTCTAATTTGATGATATCTTGAACGAAGATCCAACTTGGTAAAATAAATTGCTCCATCTAATTCATCCAATAATTCATCAATCACAGGAATGGGAAATTTATCTTTAATGGTGAGCTTATTGAGCTCCCTATAATCGGGAAACATGTGCCATGATCCATCCTTCTTGTGTAACAATACTACATGAGCATAAAGAACTTTGACTAGGTTGAATTATACCCACCTCTAACATTTCTGCAAACGTTCAATTTCACTCTTTTGGACATAAGGATATCTATAAGGCCTGATGTTTGGAGGAACACTTCCTGGAATCAAATGAATAGCATGATCATGATCACGAATAGGTGGGAGTCATTTGAGAGTTTCAAACACCTTGGAATTATTGTCCAAGACTTTTTGGAGATCTGCAGAAATAGATGATTTTGATGTTGGAACTTCTAGTGAGCATAATTGTGCAATTACGCCTTGTTGTTCTTTATTTATAAGATTTGTCATGAAATTAGAGCTTATTATCTTTCCTGGCTTCCCTACAATACCCCGTAATTCGACTTCCTTTCCTTCTGAAAAAAATTTCAAGAAAAGTTCTTGAAAATTAAAAGCTAACGGCCCCAAATATTGTAACCATTGTACTCTTAGTACAACATCAACACCTCCTATAGGAATGGAAAGCATTGGAATACTAAATACATATTATCCCATTTTTAGCTTGATATTATGGCATCTTCTAGATCAATTTATAGTCCCTCCACTTGCAACCATCACTTGGAATTCTGGTGCTGGGTATAGGAAACAATTCAATTCCTTGGCTACCTTACAATGAATAAAATTATGAGTGCTACCTGAATCAATCAACACTATTACCTTTTTCTTCTTGATATGTCCTTCTATCTTGAGAGTTTGAGGAGTGGTAATTCCTCCCAATACATTACATGATATGGTCAGACTCATTTCTTCCTCTTCTATTGCTGGTTCCTAGTGTATATCCTCTTCTTTTGAAGATTCTTGTTCATTTTATTCTTCCTCTTCACAATCTATGTAAAATAATTTCTTCTCAGCACACTTATGACCTTTAGTGTATTTGCTATCACAATTGTAGCAAAGCCCTTTTTCTCTTTTCTCTTCAAATTGTTGTGGTGTCAACCTTGTAGGTTGTGGAAATCTAGGAGTAGCAACACTTCCATCTTTGTAGAAGTGAGTGGTAGGCTTCCTTGTCGCCATAATTTTACATTCAATTTTTCTTGCCAACCTGAATGCCTTCTCCAACGAATCCAATTCCAAAATGCGAACTTCATGTTGGAAGTTATCCTTTAAAGTACTTATGAAGAGATCAATCTTGTGTTCCTTTGGAATATCAGTTACCCTTATATTCAATTTTTGGAAGTCCTCAATGTGCTCCCCCACTGAACACTTTTGTTTGAGATTTATCAATTGGCTAAAGAAAGTGTTTCTCTTTGTATCCTCATAATGTGCTATCATTTCCTCCGTAAAAATTGACCAAGTGACAATTTTTTATGAGAGAAAATCCATCGATACCATACAAATGTATTTTTTTCTAAATGTAAAGTTGCAATGCGTACCTTTTGTGTGTTTTGCACATTATGGAGATCAAAATATTGCTCCATCTGTAGTATCCATGTTACAAGATCCTTTCCATCAAACTTCCTCATATCTATTTTTGGAATATGGTGGTTCTTCCCTCCAACATTAGAGTTTATGAAATCATGATTAACATTTATTTTGTTCTCATCTTGAGTTTCCTCTACTATCTTTTCACCATTAGGAAAAATTTCTTGTATCAACTTTTTCAAACCTTTCATGTCTGCTTTTAGATCATTCTTCATGTTTTCCATCTTAGCTTCCATGTCATCCATCTTAGATTCCATGTCAGCTTCCATACCATCCATCTTAGCTTCCATTCCATTTTTCAAACCATCCATCTTAGATTCCACGCCTTTCTTCAAAACTTCCATGTCATTTTTTGTTGCTCTTTGCGAGAGCGAAATTTGTTGCACTTGCTCTTGTAATTTTGATATGTCATGTTGCCATTCTTCATCTTCATGAGTCATAGTAGAGCCTTCTAAAGGCTTAATGGGTGTTGAATTATTTTTAGGGGCCATTTGAGAATCCAATACTGATATCTATTCTACAATATGCCCTTGGAATCAATTCAAATTGATTCTTCAAACAAGACTTATGCAATTCAGAAAAAAAATACACACCTTTTACTTGCTTTTGAGGAGCTCGATATTGAAATTGACTTATCTCTATACTTGCAGATCCTCAATATCTAAAATTTGTCCTTGTAGTAGTCCTCTGAAGCTTCTTTCAAATGCCATAGGTTTGACTTGATTTGGATTCTTCAAGGCAAAGTTATGTCCAATATTCCACAATGACCTAATTATGGACTGGTTCAGTAGAGCGAAATTGTACGACTTTTCACGTGTCACTGTTTGCTCCTTTGGCTCTGAAATTTATAGACATGAAACTATAGTTCATGTACTTCCAATCCCTTTTTACAGAATTCCAATTTGATGCTCAGAGACAGAGTTATGAATATTTTCCCATGATCACCTCTTTGAGATGAAATTCGAGAGCCTGAAAAAGACCTAATTTCCATAGATCATATCTCCGACAATATTGCGAACCAAGCTCTGAAATTTTGAAACGATGTTCCTCAACATTTCTGCTTCGTGTTCTAAAAATTTTAGCTTTTGAAACTTCTTAGAAAAAAAGTTATAGCAAACATTCTGCGATGACCTTTTTAACTAAAATTCAGGAGCCTACAAAAAGCCCTAACTTCCATAGATCTTATCTCCAAAAATGTTGTGAACCAAGCTCTTAAATATTTCAAATATGTTCCTTTGGATTCCGGCTTTGTACTCTAAAAATTTTAGCTTCTAAACCTTCGTATAAAAAAGGTTATAGCAAAAATTCCACAATGACCTGTTTGGAGCAGCGAAACCCTATAATCCAAAGCTCTGATACCAAATGTTGTGAAACCAGCTCCAAAAATAGAAGAAAAGAGATATCAACGCCTTATAAATAAGCCACTTCGAGGGGGGAACCTCCAATACATTACATGAATGAAAAATTCTTGGATGATACAAATTACAAAACCTCCTTTCTATATATAGGATTCCATGAGGTCACAATGTAATCCTAGTGGGGCCACAATGTAATCCTAGCCAACCTAACAATAATAATTTAAGGGCACAATAATAACAATATGGGGGTTACAGAGGTAAAATAATAACAATAAGGGGGTTACACTAACAATAATAAGGGACTATACAAGTAATATAGGGACCTAACAGATCCTCTCTCCCATGTCATGAATCATGCTGACCCATACCATTCCATACAAGATGAATGGCACATTATCACCATTTGGCATCCAAATCAGAAAATTTCTAAAAGTTATGTGCAATTTTGGATTATACCAATGGTTTCTCAAGTGGATACAACACAATCTTCCCAACTACTGTTTGAGAACATCATGTGGCAAGTTGTCCTTCAGTAAATTACTAGTTGTGCATGTTTGCTTATCTACTATGTGGTAGCAATCAGCAATATATATCAGATGAGCATAATCAAAACAACAATAAACTTGCACAAATTCATGTAGATATGGGTTATCATTATTATAGAGGTTGGCCCTAAAGTGACCATGAAACCCAAGAATAATCTTGCTCTCTTGTGGAGCAATGCATTGTTCATAGATGGTGAGAAGATAAAAATACTTAATGGAACAATAAATAAGTACAGAAATGTATTTCTTACCATGCATAGTGAGTAAGCTGAAGGTGAGGCCCATGGATGAGTCCTCTCATGAGAATATTCTCATAAAAATCTGCAAAAGGTAGGGATGCATACTCCTCTTGGAACACTCGATCAATAGATACATACTCCCAAGTGACAACGCTGTTGGCCTTAGTGATAAGGCTCTTGTCACTCCATGACTCCTTCCTTTGAAATTCCACCTGCCAAAGCCATCCACCATCATGATTCTATGTGAAGAAATATTCTTCCCATGAGGAAGCCTCTCCTTATCCTCCAATGATGAAGGGTAGCCTCTTTTCACTTTGAATGTGCCATCCTCCTCTCTGGAAATATCATGATAAGTATGGGAAAGATTCTTCCCATACTCTCCCAAGAGAAACCACAGCAACAATAACTCTTTCTTCTCCCTTATCTCTCCCTCATACAAGCCATAGAGTAATATCATGATATTTGTCTTCTATGATCCCGCATACACATAAATATTCTACTGCCATGTCATATGGGTGCCATGCAATGCCTCAATCCATAACATACCTTTTGACAAAGGGTATGTCATATGATGGCCAAACTCTCTCAAGAGCAGCCAACACAGCCTTTCCTCTTGTTTCGATGTGTCATATATTTGCAAGGGGCTTTCCCACCTCTTTCTCTCCAACATAACCCAATCAACCCAAGGGGAGTGTCTATCATCCTGCTCAACATTTGCATCTCCCGGATGAAGAATATTATCATAGTAATGGAAGACAAGATACATCCCATCAACCATCTATAATTCCTTTGCTACATAAGTGGAGTGGTCATTGGAATGCCCCACTAATGATTGGGCCCCCAACTCATCATTAGTACTCAAGGACAGCGTTATTGGTCTCCATGATGCTACATCTACTAATTTCATATCATGTTCACTATTGAGTATATAGTTCTACATTGCATTGTAGAGAACAATGCTCATTCCATCCTTCAAAAATCTATACTCCAACCCCAAGATTTGTGTACAAATAAACAATGAATAAGTGGGATAAGTGTTTATCCTTTCCTTGAGTTCATCAAGGCTCCTCAGCGTAGTGAGAGTGTGCTGCTCTAAATTAGCATTGTATTTTGTTCATAGGACATGCAATGGTATACAACTCTCCATAAGATTTGCTGGAACAGAAGGAAATAGAAACTTTGGCATTCCTTGGTGAATCTTGTGAACATCTTGTAAGGCTGCAAGAGTTCCTCCCTCTAATGTGATGGCTGCCCCAACTGCTAATGTAGATGGTTGCTCCACCAAGGTTGTGACAGCGCTGGTACAAGTATCCTCAAGTGGTGGTGAGGGCTCCCCCCACTCTGATTCCTCTTCTTCAAATCTCTTAATAATCTTCTGAGTGAAATTTGCAAAAGTAGATAATCCTGCATGACTCACATGGCTGAACCACCAAGTGCTTGCATTACCCTCCAGGTGCAGCACTGATATCTCAACAACCTCTCTATCTACTACTGGATGTAGTAGGAAGAATGCCTCTAACTTCATCACCCAAGCCTTTGTTGTACATGTGGGTGATCCATCAAATGTAGAAAATAGAAATATATTTCCCCTTATCATTCTATTATTGTAGGGCCTTCTTTCTTCTTCTAGCTGGATAAGCTGAGGAAAAGCTAGAGTCTCCTTGAAGTCTCTAGATTGATATTTGTACTCAACAAGGTATTCACTTAGAATCTGATGATCCAAGTGTCCTCCATCCTTCTTGTATTTTTCTCTAGGAGAATAGGAAGTACATGGCCCTTCCTCTTCTTGAAACCCTCTAGGAATTCAATTGCATTTCTTCTCCTTCATCTGCTTAACCTCCTTGGAGAGGTTCTTCCTGGATATGAAAAGTGATGAGATCAAGCTCATTCTTTCCATCATTCTGATCTGCTCCTTCTCTTTGGCTTTTTATTCTTTTGATAGTATAATAGATGGAACTCATAGGCCAAGGCAAGATTATGCTCTGATACCACTGTAATATCCCAAA
Organism: Pinus albicaulis; assembly: GCA_034641835.2. Lineage (NCBI taxonomy): Eukaryota > Viridiplantae > Streptophyta > Pinopsida > Pinales > Pinaceae > Pinus > Pinus albicaulis. Next base: position 334,903 of record JAXQQM020058988.1, read on the forward strand.
AAGGGAATGCAGCAATACTTGAACACAAAACTGGAATAACAGTGTTGATTAGTCTCATAAAATGTGTTAGAAACACATAACCATCAATTAGTGTTACAGTAGCAACTTATTATGCCTTTTATGATCCCAAAAGTTGGGGAAATGTAGCAATAGGGACCATAAAAACACTATTTTCACTAAATTACGCTATAACTATGAGAAATGGGACTTGGATCCCTTAGTTCATTCATTATACATCTCACATACAGAATGGGAGCAGAAAAAAATCACTCTAGCCAAGTATGCAACATGAAATTACTGCATAAAGAGACAACACAGTCTAATGAGGGTTTGTACACATAAATAGCAGAGAGAAATATATATGAGATTATATTAAACAATATGGCTCAAGAACAGAGATCTAGTCTCCTTATTACAAATCTAGAGAACTCGGGTAGGGTTTCTAGGAATACACCCAAATACAAATAGTGCTCTTCAGCAATAAGGCTGAATAATCACTAAAAACTAAAGCACAAAGTATAGAAGGCAGTAAGAATATAGATCTGATGTAGATCTGATCAATGGTCTTCCCCCATGGAAGGATCAACCCTCCAATCACAGGAAAACTCCCAAAAAGAGCCATAAAAGACACTACTAAAATTGCCTCCAGAAATAACGCAATTCCCATACTGGAATAACGCTGTAGGTGATGGAAATATGTTGGCCTTCTGCCAAAGGTATGAAATAAGCTCATGAATCCTCCGAACTGATCTCCCAAAAGAAGGAATCCTTCCTCCTATGCAAAATTAACTCAGAAAGTGGGATTCTAACCCCTCCACTGCTGCACTCTGCAACACAACACAATATCCTGCAGAAACTGCGTTGATGAAGAAGTTGTAGCTTGGCCTGAAAACCTGAATGTGGAAATGAATAAAATACTCTTTGAAGAGGCCCCTCAAGGAAAGACGTGGGATTCCTGCTCGGGAACACCCGTTGCTAAACAACACTGCAACCCTGCTAAACAGCAAGAGGAAGAAAAAGTCTAAGCAGGCCAATATCAAAATAATAATTTAAAACATGAATCACATTTACATGCATTGTTGATCAGTCCCATTTTTGGATATTACAGTGGTATTAGAGAATAATCTTGGCTCAACCTGTGAGTTCCAGCCATTATGCCATCAAGAGAGGGGGAAATGTCTAAGAGGGAAACTCTTAGTGACTTTTTGCAAGAATATGAATCTCAAAAGAAGAGGTTTAGAGATCATATCACCTTCCAGGAGTTTTGCAAGATCAAGGTGGAGTGGAGAAAGCAATCTGACATGGGTATATTTTTTCTATCCACTTTTGATGGAGCCCCTACAGGTTCAGCCAGAGCTTGGGTGGAGGAGATACACACTTATTTGCATCATCACCAAGTTACTGAAGATGAAGCCATCAAAGTTGCAGCGCTGCATTTTGAAGGTAAGGCCTATGCTTGGTGGATGTTTGAGTCTTTTTAATTAAACAATGTAAATACTTCTTCTTATGAAAAGTTCACTAAGGGATTGGTGGAAAGGTTTGAGGGAAAACATTCTGAAACATTATGGAAGGAGCCAAACAAACCAAAACAAACAAAACCTCTGCATATGTTGGAGGAATCTATACACCCAAATCCACTTCAAAAAACTGTTGCAGAAGCTAACATCTTGCATAATACCTTTCTTAAGGCAAGATCTTTACCTCATATTCTGAAACAAGAAGGCATGGAGATCCTTTTTTCCAAAGAAGATCCTCTTATTAAGCAGGAGACTCCAATTCATATTGAAGAAGGAGAAGAAGATGGGGGCAACAGTGCTATCACATATAGAGCATATCCAACACCTCATGCAGAGGGAGGAGGAGCACATGCTCCAACAGGAGGAGTTCTTGTATAATTGCAAGAAATTCCCCAAGATCTCACATATGGAGATCAAGGCACAATCAATGAACAACATGATTGTGAGACATTGTAGATGGAAGGAGAAGGTAGGGAGGAAGGTCAAAATCATATGATGAGGAGCACACACCCCTATCTATTTCAGAAAGGTAATGCAAAGAAGAGGCAGAGTGATTTGCGCTGTGAGGGAAAGGGAAAAATTGCCCATCCATATGTACAATCTATTCTTGACATTGATGTCTCATTACATGGAGGCATTCCACCTGGGAGGCCACCAGATCTAGAGTTGGTGAGAGACATCTTCCCATTTAGTTCACCACTCTTAGATTTCAGAGGGGTGAAGAATTTTGAGGAGTCTAGTACAACACAGAGAGTTTGGGATAGACTCAAGGAGGAGGGGAACATTGTCCTATTTTTAGCATCACCCACTGTCACCACCTATTCTGCACTGACAGAAGTTACTACAGTGATGGAGGATGGCACCTTCATTGTGCAAGGGAGATGCTCCATGGATTTGGAGAAACAAAGGTACTTCCTTTGAGGAAGGAATCCTCCATACATTGGAGTAGATGGAGGCCACTCATGCTGACATTGGCCAAGATCAGGAGGTTCTTTTTGGATGGTAGCTTCTCATGGGAGGCCAACTTCCAAAAGTCACCACTTCTATTTGAGCATGAGCAGCTACATGATGGGCATTGTAGAAATTTGGAGGATGACTTTGGCATGAGGGATGTTAAAGGAGTAGACAGCAGCATGAGGAGAGCTTCACATTCTAGATCACCAGCGCTGTCTCTTAGGAGGATTGATCCATATTGGAGGTCTCAACTTTTGGTAGAGTACTCCAAGGATCTTGGTGCTTGCATGGTTCTTAATGACCTGGAGGGAGATGATAGATACATGGTGGATGATATGGCAATCTATTCTTATGGCAGGATCTTCTTGAATAGAGTTTCTGAGCTCAAGAGGAAGCTAGTACATGTAGCACATGTGGAATTTTTTTCCATGCACTTTGATGCATTACATTCTTTGATGGAGGAGTTCAGTTGGGAGGGCATCCCGCAGGATATATATCAGCATTGGGAGAGATGCATAGCCCGGATGATGATGGAGCTACAATATTCTCTAAGATAGACTTATAGTTTGGGTACCATTAAATGAGAGTGAAAGAAGAAGATATCCTAAAACTGATTTTAGCACATGCTATGGTCACTATGAGTTTGTGGCTTATGGTCATTATAAGGAAGTTGATGAAGTTGCCGAGAAAATTAAGACTATCATGGAATGGCATGTACCTGCTAACTTTGATCAAATTCGATCTTTCATGGGCTTAGTAAGATATTATTGATGTTTCATTGAAGGATTTTCCAAGATAGCTTACCCCATAACAACCTTATATAAAAATGGAAATATCTTCATGTGGATTGTTTAATGCCAGCATATTTTTGAGACACTAAAACATTTATTAACTACCACCCTAGTATTAAATATTGCAAACCCGGATAAGGAGTTTATGGTATGCATTGACGATTTTCAAGAGGGGGTAGGTGGAGTATTAATGCAGGAGGGCAAAGTGATTTCCTATGAATCATGGAAAATGAAAGAACATGAGCAAAGATATTATGCCTATGATCTAGAGCTAACAACAATAGTAAATGCCCTAAAAGTATGGAGACATTATTTTTTGGGCAAGAAATTTGTATTGATGACATATCATAACATTTTAACCAATCTCTTTAAGAAACCTAGTCTAAATGCACAACAAGTGAGGTGGAAAACCTTCTTGGGGGAATTTGACTTTGACATCAAACATCTTAGAGGGAAAGGAAACCGAGAGGCATATGCCTTGAGAAGGAAACTACATCACCTATATGAAATAACATACAGTTAAGTAGAATTTAACTTTTCAGATTTAATCAAAGAAGTTTCTAACAAAGACCCATAATATATATTTTTATGGCAGAAATAAATCAATCAAATAATTCAAAACAAAAAACTGATTACAATATAAATGAGAAAAATTTTCTAACATTTAGAGGCAGAATATATGTTCCTAATCAACCAGTTTTTAGACTATTTCTTTTGGATGAATTCCATAAAAGGCCTTATATTTCTCACCCCAAACATCAAAAAAAAAATGCTATTAAGAAAAAATATTTTTGGCCTGGAATGAGGAAATTCATCACAGAATATCTGGCCAAATGTTTATAGTGTCAATAAGTTAAATATGAGCACCAACACCTAGCTGGGTTACTTAACCCATTACCCACTCCAGAATGGAAGTGGGAGCTAAACATTTTGTATTTTATCACTAGTTTTCCTAAAACAAGGAAAAAAAATGACTCAATAATGGTGGTGGTTGATAGTTTAAGCAAGGAAACCCATTTTATTCATGTCCCATCCACATATAAAACTAGAAAAATTGAAAATATTTTTATGTGAGAAATCTTTAGGTTGCATGGGATGCCTAAATTCATGATTTATGACCGGGATGTAAAATTTACATCCTCATATTGGAAAACTCTCTTTATAGGTTTGGGTACTCAGCTTCAATTTAGGATTTCTTACCACCCACAAACGGATGGAAAAATCGAGCGGGTAAACCAGGTGCTGGAGGATATGTTGTGAATGTACGTAATGCAACCATTCAAGAAATGGGAAGAGTATCACCACTTAGTGGAATTCGCCTATAACAATGACTATCATGAGTCACTAAATCTAAGTCCTTTTGAAGTTCTATATGGGATGAGATGCAAGACACGTGTCAATTGGACTAACATAGAGGAAAAAATTATGTTGGGACTTGATATGTTACCCGAAATGGAAACCGCTGTAAAACAAAATCGACAGAATATGAAAGTTGCACATGACAGGAAAAAGGAATATGCAAACAGGAAAAGAAATTATAGAGAGTTTAAGATAGGATATCATGTATATATCTGATTATGATCTAAAAAAAGTACATTACAATGGAAGGGTTGTACAAAGTTAGCTCCTAGATACTGTGGACCTTTGCAAGTATTGGAAAGAATTGTACAAGTTGCATACCCATTAGCGCTACCAAGTCACGTACAAGTCCATAATGTGTTTCATGTATCTCTATTATCTATATCTATCTATCTATCTATATCTATATCTATATCTATATCTATATCTATATCTATATATATATATATATATATATATATATATATATATATATCTATATATATATATATATATATATATATATATATATGACTCTAGACACATCATTCACTGACAAGACGTGCAGGTAAGAATGTAAGCTAAATGCCTTGTTTATAACAACTAAATTTGCTAAAAACTAGTCACTAATGACATTGCATTTTATGGATAAGTGGAGTCAAACATAGATTTCCTGGTAGATACCCTATGTATTCTCGATTGGAGATAAACAATATTATGAAGGCAAGCCATCATCCAGGTTAAAGTGCAGTGGTGGCACTTCAGCACGGAAGAGACTACCTGGGAAGATGAAGGTTGGATGTTGTAATCATACCCTCATTTGTTTCAAGAAGCATGATTAAACATTGAGGACAATATTTTGCTCAAGGGGGGGAGATGTAACAACCCTGGGCATATTGGCATTTTCATTTACAGGCATTTACACTTCCGTTTTACTTTTACATACTTCATAAAAACAAGTTTTGGTTTGAGTTTGGTAGAAGAATATGGAAAGAATAATATAATTATTTTATAATTTTGTTAATCCTATTTATTTATGGAAAGAAGGAAAGAATGAATTGAAAGAGGATCTTGGCTTCCATGTAGTTAGAAAAAAAAATTACTTCATCCCAAGAAGGGAAACGAGAAAAGGAAAAAAGAAATATAATCCTAAATAGCACGCTGTTAGGAGAAGGCGGTACGTTGTTGAGAAGAGTTGTCCTGATCTGGTAGTAGCCAGTGGGAACTCTGCGCAAGAACAGTGTGAACTGGACTGGTGTCTTGAGGTCCTGGTTTGGTAATGTTTTAAACTACTCCAGAAGTCGAGAGGCTCGAGGGGAGGCTTGTACACGATAGCCATTCTCGTTCCATGCAAGCACATTATACCATTACCCATGCATAATGTTAGCCATTGTCTAAGTCATGATGTGAGTAGACATAACAGAAAAATCTAGATGGTTGGTGTTATGATAGGTGTTACCAAAACATTATAACCAAGGTATGTTAATTACTGAGTATTACTTGTCGAATCACCATAGACCCTAGACTTAACACTTTACTTACAACATGTACCGGGTGCATATATTATGACTATAAATTAACATGAGTCACGTGATATAGTGTTAACAATATTTTATTATTCTAAAACAACTTGGTAAAAAAAAAATTATTTGTCTTTATTTACTATTACTAACTTTGTGGGAAAACACTGTTACATTAAATTTAAATAATAATGCTAAATACCATTTTTTTTCTTAAAATTAAGAAAAAATGTAACATTTTAATTATAATTCGTAGATAAAAGGCTACATGAAAAGGAATTATCTCTCATGATTATATAAAAATCAAATTTTTTAATGTTTAAGTTAATAGTAAAAATGTATAAACAACTTAGATGAACAAAATACTTCCTGAAATTGTTTCCAACTCTACCCTTGTGGCTCGCAAGAGTTTTCCAAAGAATGTGATGATGATGTTCTCTATGAAAAGTGTGTTGCGTACATACTACGAAAGAAAAAGTTGAAGACGAAAATACATGGGAGGAGGAGGACCAACTGTTCGTCAAATGCTGTGAGTTGGATTGAGAAAATAGATTGGGGAAAACGAAAGAGGGAGCGATTAACAACAAAGACTTTGAGAGTTGAGTGGGGCAGAGGGGCGTTGTTTGTTTTTAGAGAGTTATGCCATGGGTGGTGGTGGTATTTACCACAAAGATAATATTTGGCATATCCAATGTGAATAGCTCATAGGCCTGCGAGGATGTTAGACTCTCTGAAAACAAACAACATCCCTCTGCCCCACTCAACTCTCAAATTTTTTTTTTACCAACTTATTGGCTCCCTCTTTATTTTGCTCACATATATTTTCGATGCTCCAGCCCACAGCGTAACAAATTGGTTGAGTAGTATGGCAGAGGTTTCCTAGTGTTGACTCATCCCCATGTCCCTTTGGGCCTAATAACCCATAAAAATACTATGTTTTCACCTGAAGATCTCCAAGTCAAATTTCACTCAAGATCAGGTCAAAGAACACTCCCACTAGGTCATTAGGTTTTTTCCATTGTTTAAGGTCATTCTTGGATGTTTTAGGCACTTCTTTTCCTTTTCTAGAATCCAGCTCAGATGGACTAGAATGTCAAGACATGGTTATTTAATAAGGACCTAAAATATCTAAAGAAGTTTTCCTTATCATTTCATGACCTACAAATGAGAAAGATGGAAAAGGTTCAACACTTCTGCGGGAGTGTTGAAAGATTTATCAGCAAAAGGTACTGATGAGGTAGACTATCTACTCCTGAATGAAAAAAACTTACAGCAAGGGAAAGAGGAAACACTTGTTCTTATAGATTACTAGGGTTATGAACTTGATAGTCCATTTGAGTGCCAAAACAATGATCACTTGCTAAAAATGACATGGAGGAATCCCAAAAGGCCAAACATGAAGAAAATCTATTAGAGACTATTGATGAGATTTGGAAAAGGGTAAGGTGAATTGGACATAAATGAATGAACTTGAAAGGGCTATATATAACTCAGAAGACAACACCGATGATTGCTGTAAAGACTAGAAACAGTTATGGTTTTGGAAAAGATGGCCAGAGAAGGTGGAAAAGATAAGTTAAACTTAATGGTGGAAACAAGAGAGTATTTTTAAGATGTTGCTATGTGTAATCATCCTAAACTTGTCATGCCTCAATGATCAAAGGAAACGCAAATTCAATGTTTTCAGTCACCTGCAAGGCAAAAAAGTGTAAAAGGGTTAGTGAGAAAAGAAAAAGGATTTTTGACATTAGAAAGTGCATTGTTCAAATTAAATCAAAGTTCCATTTGCCTATAAATCCCACCTAACATTTCAAAATAATCATTGTTGCCTTGCAAAGCATCAAAAGCATTTAGAGGAGAAGAGTTTGTGAGTTTTCAAGAAAAATTTGGACAAATTTTCTCGGCTCTACACGTTTAGCTTAGCTCTATGTGCCTAGGAGTGGGTACTGCGCATTTAGCTTGGCACTGCGCGCTTGGGAGTGGGCGCTGTGCCCTTGGCATTTTCCCTCATTCATTTATTAAGGCGTTGCACACCTGGGAGGTGGCACTGTGTGCTCGAAGCAGAGCTACGCTCTTACCCGATAAGACCCTCTGTTCATTCTCTTATCATTGCACGCTTAGAACTGGCGCTGCGTGCTTAGGCCTGGCATTGTGCCCCATCCCTAGTGCTGCGCACTTGGACAAAAGGGGTTTCAAAGTCTTATAACCACCCAAATCAAATCAAAACTCCTTAAAATATTTGTTCAAGTCTTCTAAGGCACTGGTAAGAGGTAAGTACATGACATGAGCTCATCTTCAAGCTATGTTGGTCATCATTTAATGAATGGAATGAAACCCTAAATCAAACCCTAGGTTTTCAGCTTGAAATCACTATTTTTCCATTTCTTCATCCTCCTTCTAGAAAATCAGTGATAAGACAGGGAAATTGCACTGTTTGAGGGGTGCCATTTATCTTGCTTGTCTCAACATCCACTCCCTTCATTATCACTCATTCCATTCATTTGAAAAACTGCCATTTCATACCATCCCTTCATCTCATTTCACATCAGCCCAAGGGTTTCTAAAACAGAGTTTTCAACATGTCAGAGGGTGAAGACAGTGGTGGCAAGGCCCAAATGCCAAGGAGGCATGATCATAAAGGAGGAAAGATAAACAGATTTGAACCCCTCAATACAAGAGAACTCATGGCACCTCCTCTTACTGTTTCCTGCTTCAAACATGTGGACTGCTTTGATTTTTGTGAGAAGGTGCAGCAAGTACAAAACCACCCTGAGCTAACAAGACTATTTATTATCAATTTGCATGACAAACAAGTTAATCTTGTTGGAGTTACATTTGAGATGTCCACTGATGTTGTTGCTGCAGCTAGTGGGATACCAAGTGTGGGAGAAAAGTGGTTCAAGCAAGAAAACCTAGACATGAGTTACTTTGAACCTGTTGTACTGTACAACAACCCTCCCTTTTTCCAAAATTTTAGAATAAAATTCATTTAGAAATAGGGTCCCTTTTTTCTTCTTTTAATATAGGAATAAAATACTTAGAAATAAAGATTCATTGTTTTGAATCAATCATTGCATATCTTTGTTACCAAGTGTGTACAAACAAATACAACATTCAAAAACTTCCGATCCGATCAAATATAAAAGACTTTATTATAGAAAATAAATCAATTGCAAAAGTCCCATGAACAGTAATCTGAAATCGGAAATCGGAAAAATATTTGAGAGAAGTTTTACATATATGTTCCAAAATCTCCGATGCGATTAGTCCAATCGCAAATCTCCAATCACAAAGGATTTAATTTATTCATTCACATATCTCTGATGCGATGCGATCAATCGCAATCGCGTGATCGGGACACTTTTAATAAATTCCTTTTGGTCAATCAAAAATTCCCCGATGCGATGCGCTTTATTATAAAACACTTTTCAAAAGGAAATAAACATTTGTTTTTGCTTAAATGAGAAGAATCTCTATATGGTAGACCCCACCATATCGTAATCGGAAATCGGAGAAAAGTCATTAATCATTCTTTTCGATTGAAGCTCCCCAATGCGATATACCATCATCGCAATCGGAAATCGGAGAAATATTTATTGTGATATTTATACACCATTTGAATGCTTCCGATGCGATTGATATTCATATACTATAGACTTGTCACATCGGAAGAGTTCATAATAGGTAATTTAATATTATTTTCACAAACGCTAAAAATCCAATAGTACGATCAACATTGAATAGAAAATCAAACGATTATTGGTTTACGATTCTGTTTTGAATACGTGAGTGTGACCCAAACAAAATATTTAAGTGTTACACGGATTCAGTAAATAATGAATCATGAACCCATAATTTTTATAATCATTCTTTTCAATTGCTTGTTTATCACGACTGAGAGCTTATTTCTTTGAAGAATCAAAGAATGCCAAATCCTTTCATTCGCAGACCGAGGGAAACAATATCAGACACAGAAATGTTGAAGAGAACAAGGAGAATGAAGATTGCTGTTGCCGCTAAGTTTGTTGAGAGTCCTACAGTCTCGAAGGAAAAACCAGTAAAGCTAAAGTTAGTTACAGATACATCATGTCAAGGGCTCGGCAGAATGACATGGGAAGGAATTTATAATATATTGGAGAGTGAAAACCCTAAAGTCACAATAGCAAAGGTATCAGTTCCAGATGAAGATACCTCAGATTCCGACTTTGAAATTACTGAAAGAACACTTGCGAATTCATTCCTACATCAAATTGCAGCCAGAGCAAACGTCATTCCTTATTATGATGTGATTAGATGGGTCATTGATAGTGTAGAAATTAAGGAAAAAATGTTTATTTCGGCTTCTGGAACATCTTTTGGATCATTCAAAGCAGAAGACCTCAAAGCCATGTATCATCTCCCTGATCCACAGAAGGTCTATAATAAAGAATTTGTCAAAGAGTTTGCTGACAGTAATAAAGTTCAATCTGAACCTATCAAAGATTGGAGGAAAAATCCTGAAAAGCACAAAAATGAATCATCCGGTATGTATTCAATAGATTCTCTTTCACCCCCATACTGCTATGCCGCTGCTATGATGTGTAGATTATTTGGAAATAACAATTCTGCTAGGTTTTCTATACAAATGGTCCCTTTAATCCTAGCTGCTGTCAATTCCGAAATTATGGACTGGGCTGTTATTCTTTCTGATAGGATAGCTAATAGGATTCTCGAATACAGAAAAGATAAAATCGCTGGAAATACCACTCCCTTTTTCTTCTGTGCTTATGTTCTAGACGCTCTTTGTTTTAATTCTGAGTTTCCCTTGTTAGGTTGGAAATGGACTACCAAAGATCCCACTCCGATTCATATATATCATAAACTCCTTTGGAAAGCTCATTTCAAAGATCATGTGTATAGAATATGTCATGGGTTCCTTATTCCAGTTTTTCAAACCATTTTCAATCGCTTTCCCCCTAGATTCTCCGATAAAGCTAAAACTAACTTATCCTCAATAGGAGATTGGTTTGGAGAGGAAAAATTCACGTATGTCGGGATTTTCGGGAGTATTGTGGAACCCCATGTTCTCCCTCTTTTTTTTCCAGATAAACTTCTAGCTCAGGAAATCTCCTATCAATTGACAGTTGAAGGAATGTCCAGATCTCTGAGCAATAGTAAGAAAAGAATGTGGCCTTCGTTTCCATTCAATTGTGGACATTTTAATTTGAATGACTTCAAGCATGCAGAAAAGGAAGTCGCCAAAATAAAGGGTTTTAAATTGGCAACAATCCCGGGGAGACAGTATGATCCACAAAAGATAGCTTTTAATGTTACTTCTTCAGTTTTGATTGCTCGGTTCGAGCATGAACCGGATGAATTTGATGATTTGTTTGTTTCATTAAATGACTTTTCTCAAGTTTATAATTTGGCCAAGTCCAAATTCCAGAAAGAAGAAATGAATAAATTTATGCTATTTAGAAGTCAAAGATTGTTGAAAGTTCCTCTAGACCAATTAAGAGTTCCTATACAAGGGTCAGAAGCAGAGGATACATCTGGCAAAACAGCAGGAGAAACATCTACCAGTAAGGCCATTACACAGTCATCTACTGGCCAGCCCATTATACAGACACAAGAAGAAGCAACAGGAAATGATCTGATTGTACACATTCAGAAAGAAATCACTGATGGCAAACCCAATGAAAATACTGATCAGCAATCCACAGTTCAAACAGAGAAAGAATGCACAAGTACTGATACTAATGTGCATATTCAAAAGGAAGGTTCAGAAAGAAAAACTGATAAACAAGAAAGAAATACAGAGAAATCAGATACACAACTTGGAGGAAGAAAAACTGATGAAATTATAGATTATGTTGATCTTAATATTTCCTCACAATTGTTGAAACAATATAATCAATTTTCTCATCAATTAGGACTGCAGGATAATCCTGAAGAGAAAAATCCAGAAGATCAGGATGTTGAAATCATTCCTGAATGTCCTACAGGACAAATTGTGTTGAAAATTGAGGAGATCCCTCCTCTGGATGTATTCTACAACCCTAAACATAAGGCTGTTGTTAAAAATCAGAGAAAAAGAAGGAAGATGGATCAGGACACAATTTTTGCTTCACATGAAGAATTCATGAGTATTGTTTATAAGAATGCCGAAGTGAATCCATCTGAAGATCTCACTAATTTATCCCAATATGCAGGAGCATACAGTGCTGCGACAATAGATAAAGCTACAGAAGTTTCTCAATTGATGACTCAGAAAGATCTACATCTAGCTTTACTTGAAAAACAAGCTAATGAAAATCAGCAGAAGATTGCTCAATTTGAACAGCAATTTCAAAATCAAGAGCTCAGAATTAAAGAGCTAGAAGTATGATGGGTAATATAACATAGTTTATCAATGACAGCTTGTATGCATGTAATCTCATTTCATATTGTGTTCCAGGCAGTTTACTCAAAGTCAAAGAAACTGATCGCAGATGGAAAGAAGAAATGATGAATAAAAATCAACATATCAATAAGCTTCAAACAATATCTTGGGATAATATGTGGACCTATCTGATTAAGCCACTCAATCAACAATCAGCTATTAAATGCCTATCAAATGTTGTTGATTGTTTGATTCCAGAATTCTCCGATGCCACATATGCTGGACAGTTACATTCCAAGATGAGTCATCCATCAGAAGTACAGGAAATGTTGAAAATTTGCCACCTAGCTACATCAAGCGAAAAGGAAAAGTAATGAATCAGTTCCATTTTAAGATAGTATTTCTATTTTTAATTTTATAGATTGTAGCAGTAGTAGTAGGATTCTGTTTTCATATAATTTCATATTTAAACCCTTCTCATGCATTGGAGAAAGGGTCTGGAGTTGTAATATTTTTGACTTGGAGATTACATTTATGTACTCCACTGCCTCTTATATTTTATAAAGGATCACATCTGGTGATTTTATGCGGAATTATCTTTAAAGTGTTGCATTTCTGTACCTTGGATTTGATTTTACATCGGAATTACTGGATTTGAGTATCAGATTTCATTTGAAATCTTTCAAGATGGATAAGGTATTTTTATCTATTCATTGTTGATTTCTTTTGTCATATGATATTCGCTTTAAAATTTGCTATCATTTATATATATATTTGGTTTTCACAACGTTTCTTTAATATATCATTTTTGAGTATAATTGAAATGTTATCTTTCATAAGTATATATAGATGATATACAATGATGAATACAATATGCTAATATAACTCTGTTTAATTTCTTAAACAGAGTTATCTTTATTTGTTACTGCACAATTTCAATTAAACTTTAATACATTTTTATGGTTATTGTTAAATTGGAATAATTTTAAGTTGTATTCACATGTGATACCTGAGTTAACTTTAGAATTTCTTTATTAGTATTTAGATTAAATTAGATAGTTTCATTTTAGTTATTTAGTCCCATTTTCACTCATCCAAATCAACCCATCACCAACCCATTAGTTATAAGGAAACTGGTCCTTTCAATCTAGTCGGATCCACCATACCAAACGGATAAGGAGTTGTCCTAAGGTCCCGACCGGGTGGTTTTCCCCAATGTTTGAAGTAGAGATTTTCTAGGCTTCAACATTTTTGGAGCTAAAAGGACGGCCTGAGCTATGAATGACAAGTAAATCTTTACCCACATTCCATTCTGAGAGAAAAACACCCTCATTAACTTCTTCAATTTCTTCTGAATTACAAAATCCTATAGAAGGAATTGAGAAGAATATTCAGACACCCACTACCAAAATCTAAAAACAATCAGACAATCAAAATCTTGAGTCTCCTGAAGTACAAGATTTAATTCATAAATTGAAAGGATTCTCATTATCTCTAGAAGAGTCTAAAATATCTGAAGGTAGTGTAAGCTCAAAATTTGTTCCTTAAAAATCTCTTACTAGGCTTCAAAGTGAAAAACTTGGTATTTCTCCGAAAGAATTCCCTTTACCTAGTAGAGTCAAGACAAGAAGAACTCAATCGGAATTAGTAAGTGATATAAGTTCTTCATCTCATATTCAACCACCTGTTTCCGAAACCCCAACTCAACAAAGTGTAGTTGTTTCCACATCATCTGCTCAATCATCATCTATCTCAACATCATCTATTCCAACAACTTCTGTTCCGACACCACCAGTCTCTACTACTTCTTCAACAGTTGTTACAATAATGGCTAGACCATGGGCTAGTCCAGGGGCTGTCAACATGCCTGCACCTTTACATGATTTACCTGAAAATCCTGGAAAATGGCTTCCAAAGTTCAGTCCAAAGCTTAACATTCAAGCTGAAGAACACATCAATAACTTTATGCTGGCTGTAAATTTGAATGGAGTCGTAGAAGAAGATGTTGTATTCAGACTATTCCCTTATACTCTTCAAGGAGCAGCAGGATCCTGGTACTTTTCATTACCTTCAGGATCCATAACAAGTTGGGCCATTTTTGCAGATCATTTTTTAACTAAATTTGGAGATGACAGATCAATAGCTACTTTAATCAACGATATCTCAAATTTGAAGACAGAACCCAAGGAGCCCATTAAGTATTTCAACGCTAGATTCAATAAACTCTTGAACAAAATTCACACAGATTCAAGGCCTAGTGAACAAGTCAGAAGTGAATGGTACATAATCGCTTTACCCTCAAACATAGCAGTTTTTGTAGATAGAGCCGCAAAACCTACGTTAGCCGAGAATATGAAAGAGGCTATTGCAGTAGAAAAATGAATTATTTCTCTAGAAAAGAAAAATGCTATTGAGGAAAGGAAATCCAAGAAGGTCAGCTTCAAAGATGATTCGAAGAAAAAGGCCAAAGACCCATACGACATGGAAGGTTTACAGAAAGTTCTTAAAACCATGTCGAATGAAATGGTTGAAATAAAAAAAGAAGTAGCTGAAACTTCTACCAAAAAACCATTCCGAAATTTCAAAAGAGATCAACTTGAAACTAAACCTCCCAATTTAATCTCTAATGCAGAATCAGAAGATGAAGAAGAAGAAGATACATCTCTAGTATCAGATGAAGAAGAAGAGAATGAAGAAATAGCTGCATTGCATGGAATGTGGGATTTTATTCTCCCTAATTCTGATAATGAGGTAGATCAAGAAGCCATGCCTGTAAGTACTAGGAGTAAATCTACATCGGAGTCTATACAAACAGTTCCTAAAAAGAAAACTACAACTCCAAGTACCAAAGACAAATCCCCTGCAAAGAAAACTTCTCCATTACCTACTCAAAATCAGCCATATTCTTCTAATCCTCCTACATCGACATCAAAGACTTTAGTGGTATTAGATCCTATGGAGTATAAAATTGTTGAAGACATGAAAAAGATTAAAGCCAACATTTCCTTACATGAACTCAGTAAACTAAAACACCAGCAGAAGTTGTTATTAAAAGAATTAAATGCTACACCAATTGCTCCTTTACCAAGTGGTGTAGTTGCAAAAGCAGCTAAAGGAACTGGTAAGCCACCAGACAAAGTAGATGCTACTGATACTGTGCTCATTAGAGAAAGATCAAATTCTCAGACTCCTCCTTTTCTTTTGACTTATGAAATGTACAATAAGAATCTGCATAATTGTTTAATCGATTCTGGAGCATCCTCTAATATAATGCCTACTTATGTTTGTGCCAAATTGAATATTGAACCACAGAAATCGGCAGTTCATATTGTTCAATTGGATCACTCTAAAGTTCAAGTTGTAGGAGAAATCAATTCAGTTACTATCAGACTAGCTTCTGATCCTAGGATTGTCCAAAGAATTGATATTTTGATTGCAGATATTCCTGAATTCTATGGATTAGTTTTAAGTAGGGACTGGTCTGCAAAACTTAATGGTTATATCGCAACTGATTATTCACATATGTGGCTTCCTTACAAAGGGAAACCAAATCAAATCAAAGTTGAACGAGAAAAACATATGATGCACACTGTCACTGAATTTGAACAATCTAATGAACCTGTGGCTTTCAACAATAATATTCTTGGAGGTTATTCTGCTAAGTCATTCCTTGGAAACTTCAAAGCACCACAATCACCCTTTTCTGTAAATACTTTTGTTTCTCAAATAGAAAATTTTTCACAATCTGATTCTTCCAGAATTGTAAATATTTCTGATGTAATTATAGATAAGCCAATAAATAAATCTTTATTTTGGTCATTATATTTTGATGGATCAAAATCTAGTGATGGAGTTGGAGCAGGATGCATCTTAATTGATCCAGATGGAGAAAAAACCATGCTATCATGTAGGTTAGAATTTGAGTGTACAAACAATACTGCAGAATATGAAGCCTTGATTCAAGGATTTTATAAAGCTATAGGGTTAGATGTTAAATACTTGAAAGTCTTTGGTGATTCCGAAATTGTCATAAAACAAGTTAGGAATACTATCCATTTCCTTTCAAGACATCTTAAACACTATCAAACCCTAGTGCAAGATCTTACCACTCATTTTCTAGCATTCAATATTTCTTCTATTCCTAGGAATCAAAATACATCAGCTGATTTGTTAGCTAATGTTGCATCCAAACTCCTTCCTGCTGAAGATTGCAATCCTGATAGATTTTCAGTAGAATTGATTTTTCGCCCATCTGTCCCAGATAATGTCACAAATTGGAGAGTATTCTATCATGATCAAGACATTTTGAATTTCATGACTTCAGAGAAATCATATGATGAACAAATTATTGATGAGGATGATCATGATTTACAAATTGCCTCAAAAGGTAATGAAAATCCCATTCCAAAATCTGTTGTTAAATTGGAGGATTTATATGATATAAAAGACAGATTCAAGAAAGTTACCAATGCTAAACTTCAAAGTTCCACTTTGAAGTTTGAATTAGTAAATCTTGGTTCTGACTCTAATCCTCAAAATGTTAATTTAGGACTCAATTTAACTCCAAAGGAAAGGAATGCTTTCATTAAACTTCTGAACAAATATAAAAATGTTTTTTCTTGGAATTATGATGATTTAAAAACATATGATACTTCTGTTATTCAACACACAATTCCAATGCTTCCTGATATTAAACCTGTTCAACAGAAGTTAAGAAAGATTCATCCAAATCTCGAAGGTAAAATCAAATCAGAACTTAATAAACTTTTAAAAGCCAAAATCATTTTTCCTGTAAGGCACTCCAATTGGGTTTCCAATATGGCACCTGTAAGGAAGAAGAATGGTGATATAAGAATCTGTATTGATTTTAGAAATTTAAACAAAGCATGTTTAAAAGACAATTTCCCATTTCCAACTATGGAACAGATACTTCAAAAGGTAGCTGGTTCTGAACTCATGTCCTTTCTTGATGGATTTTCAGGCTATAATCAAGTTTTAGTTCATCCAGATGACAGATTGAAAACAACTTTCAGAACCAAATGGGGAACCTATGCTTATCAGAAAATGCCTTTTGGTCTAATAAATGCAGGAGAAACTTTCCAAAGAGCCATGGACATAGCATTTAAAGGTCTGATCAATAGATCAATTGTTATTTATCTTGATGACATAACAGTATTTTCAAAAAAGAGAGCCAATCATCTACATGATTTAAAGCAAATATTTGAAAGATGTAGAAGGTTTGGTATTTCCTTAAATCCAAAGAAATATTTCTTTGCTCTTGATGAAGGAAAACTCTTAGGATTTGTTGTGTCAAAATATGGTATATATATTGATCCAGATAGAGTGAAAGAAATTTCTGATATTTCTTTACCTCATAACAAAAAATCCATGCAATCATTTCTTGGGCAAATCAATTTTGTAAAAAGATTCATTCCCGATTTCTCTCAAATTGTTTTACCTATGCAAAATATGATCAAGAAAAATTCAGTATTCAAATGGAGGCATAAAGAGAAAGAAGCCTTTGAGGCAATCAAACAAGCAATCATTAATGCACCAGCATTGAATACCCCTGATTTTTCTAAAGATTTTACTTTGTATACTTTGGCCACCGAAACATCCTATGCTGCTGTTTTAACACAGCTCAATGATCAGAAAATTGAGGCACCAATTTCTTTTTTTAGCTCAAATCTGCAAGGAGCTGAGCTTAATTATTCCGATGTTGAAAAACAAGCCTTTTCTGTGTTTAAATCAATCAAACATTTCAGACCTTTTCTCTTGAAAACACACACAAAAATCATTGTCCCATTCTCTGCAGTGAGACAATTATTAATTCAAAAACAAGTAGGAGAAAAGAGAGCTAACTGGGTAACAGCTTTGCAAGAATATGATATTGATATTAAACCAGCTAAGATTGTTAGAGGACAAGTTTTTTGTAGATTATTGGCAGGAGCTCATAACATATCCCAAAATCAAGATCCAAACAATGATATTCAAGTTAGTCAGATAAGTATTACAGATTCTGAATCTCAGTATGCTGATCTCATCTATTACTTGAAAAATGGGTATGCTCCTTCTAATCTCAGCTATAAGAACAAATGTGCTTTAAGATTGAAGGCTATTAAATATGAGATCATTGATAATGTGTTATTCAGAAAGAATTATGATTCAATCCTATTAAGATGTCTTGAAAAGACTGAAGCTGAAAAGGTGTTGCAGGAATTCCATGATGGACCAGCAGGAGGCCATTTTGGAGGTGATACCACAGCTCACAAAATAATTCATGCTGGTTATTACTGGCCTACCCTTTTGAAAGATACGCATGATTATGTGAGGAACTGCAAAATTTGTCAAACTGCTAGTGGAAGACAAAAGAAACCAGCTTTCCCTTTGCAACCAGTAAATATTGAGCAACCATTTGAGCAATGGGGGCTTGACATTATTGGTGAGATAGTACCTCATTCTTCCAAACAGCACAAATACATCCTTACAGCAACTGATTACTTTACAAAATGGGTAGAAGAAATCCCTTTGAAGGTAGCCAATTCTGATGCAATTATTGATTTCATAGATCAATTCATCATAACCAGGTTTGGTGTACCTAACGCTCTTGTCTTTGATAATGCATCTTATTTTTCTGGAAACAGTATAATGGAATTTGCAGTCAAAAGAGGTTTTAAATTGAAATATTCAGCAAATTATTATCCACAAGGTAATGGTTTGGTTGAATCCACTAACAAAAATCTTATCAAAATCATTAAAAGGACCATTAATCAAAATCAAAAGAATTGGCACAAGTCTTTAATCTTTGCACTATGGGCTGATCGTATTACTGAAAAAGCTTCAATAGGAACTTCACCTTTCAATTTAGTTTATGGAAAAGAAGTTGTGATACCATCAAATTTAGCTCTTCCATCATTAGCCCTAGTACAATTTATTGAAGAAAATCCTTCTTCATCCATTCAATTGAGATATGATCAAATCCTTAAACTAGAAGAAGATAGAGATAAAGAAAAAATTATTCATGAAAAACATCAACAGCTTGTAAAATCTTCTTTTGATGCAAGTTCTACCGGCTCAAATATTTTGTCAATTGGTGATCTTGTTCTGAAATGGGATAAAGCACATGAAGAAAAAGGTAAGCATACCAAGTTTCAGAAAATGTGGCTTGGACCATTTCAGATTTCTGAAAAGATAGACTCAAATACATTCATACTCCAAAATTTAACAGGAAAGAGAAAATCTCTTCTTGTAAATGGGCTTGTCTTGAAAAAATAATTTCATAAGGTGGTAACCCCTTCTTACTTGTACATATTCCTTTTTGCAAAGATTTTAATTGTTTTGCAAATAAAGGTTGTTAATAAGTCTCTAATTGACTGTTTACTATTAAGAAAATTTCTTAGGAAGAATATTATAAATATTTATTTTGTGTAAATAAGAATTTTTAAAGAAATGATCACAGTTTTTAGATAGTTTAAAATAAGATGTTAAACTTTGAAAGATTATTCCAATTATTTTCATGATCTTTTGAAAACTTGAGGAGAATGTAAATCATTATAATTTTATTGAGCAGAGAAAGGTTATCTATAAAAGTAAAGATTTTTCGAAGTCTTGGTATTCAAAAAAAACTCTGAAAATTGTCATCCATTGATTCTTAAGGATAAAACTATTTCACCCCATCCATTTAAGTCGTGATTTTTTAGAATGTAATTCTAAGAAATTATATGAAAATTTTAATAGATAAGAGGTCTCATCATGAGCCTGCTTACCATGTTCATAAGAAGTAATAAAACTGACATTACCAATACTGCATATCAAAACAAGGTAATGGCTTATAAATATAAGACAAGGGGTCTCATCACGAGCCATCTTGTTCGGTTTAAATTACAACTAGTGAATGGCATTATTATTAACTGGCTACCAAACCAGAACAATGGCTCTTAAAAATAAAAAAAATAAGTAAAATACAAAAACATGAGATAAAATGTCTTATGAATTTATCTTTTAAAAAGTCATAATTTTAGTTGGATGAGACAATGAATAAGTTAATGGTTAAAAGGTAACCCTGTCGACACTATGAACGTTTGCAGGCAGCAGAGGCAATGCCTATGAAAATAGAGTATATTATAAAAACCAGACTTGGAGAAATCCACTTACTTCATTATTAACACCAATCAAAGTTTGAGATAACCCAAAAATGTTTTTATTCTCAAGAAATTAGAAAGAAATTGTAGGTAATTTTTATTTTTTTTCATAGTTAGATTTTATTTTTGATTATCCTAAGATAGTTTTCATTATCTATAAAAATATTTACTTACTAGAAATATAGTATTCATTTTATTTTTTCAGAGATAACTGTTTCTTTCAGTGAATCGCCAATTGTTGTACTGTACAACAACCCTCCCTTTTTCCAAAATTTTAGAATAAAATTCATTTAGAAATAGGGTCCCTTTTTTCTTCTTTTAATATAGAAATAAAAGACTTAGAAATAAAGATTCATTGTTTTGAATGACTCATTGCATATCTTTGTTACCAAGTGTATACAAACAAATACAACATTCAAAAACTTCTGATCCGATCAAATATAAAATACTTTATTATAGAAAATAAATCAATTGCAAAAGTCCCATGAACAGTAATCGGAAATCAGAAATCGGAAAAATCTTTGAGAGAAGTTTTACATATATGTTCAAAATCTCCAATGCGATTAGTCCAATCGCAAAGGATTTAAGTTATTCATTCACATATCTCCGATGCGATGCAATCAATCGCAATTGCGTGATCGGGACACTTTTAAAAAATTCCTTTTGGTCAATCGAAAATTCCCCGATGCGATGCGCTTTATTATAAAACACTTTTCGAAAGGAAATAAAAATTTTTTTTCGCTTAAATGAGAAGAATCTCTATATGGTAGACCCCACCATATCGTAATCGAAAATTGGAGAAAAGTCATTAATCATTCTTTTCGGTTGAAGCTCCCTGATGCGATATACCATCATTGCAATCGGAAATCGGAGAAGTTCGGTTAACATAATCGGAAATCGGAGAAATCTTTATTGTGATATTTATACACCATTTGAATGCTTCCGATGCGATTGATATTCATATACTATAGACTTGTCACATCGGAAGAGTTCATAATAGGTAATTTAATATTATTTTCACAAACGCTAAAACTCTAATAGTACGATCAACATTGAATAGCAAATCAAACGATTATTGGTTTACGATTCTATTTTGAATACGTGAGTGTGACCCAAATAAAATATTTAAGTGTTACACGGATTCAATAAATAATGAATCATGAACCCATAATTTTTATAATCATTCTTTTCAATTGATTGTTTATCACGACTGAGAGCTTATTGCTTTGTAGAATCAAAGAACGCCAAATCCTTTCATTCACAGACCGAGGGAAACAATATCAGACACAGAAATGTCGAAGAGAACAAGGAGAATGAAGACTGTTGTTGCCGCTAAGTTTTTTGAGAGTCCTACAGTCTCGAAGGAAAAACCAGTAAAGCTGAAGTTAGTTACAAATAGATCATGTCAAGGGATCGGCAGAATAACATGGGAAGGAATTTATAATCTATTGGAGAGTGAAAACCCTAAAGTCACAATAGCAAAGGTATCAGTTCCAGATGAAGATACCTCAGATTCTGACTCTGAAATTACTGAAAGAACACTTGCGAATTCATTCCTACATCGAATTGCAGCCAGAGCAAACGTCATTCCTTATTATGATGTGATTCGATGGGTCATTGATAGTGTAGAAATTAAGGACATAATGTTTATTTCGGCTTCTGGAACATATTTTGGATCATTCAAAGCAGAAGACCTCAAAGCAATGTATCATCTCCCTAATCCGCAGAAGGTCTATAATAAAGAATTTGTCAAAGAGTTTGCTGACAGTAATAAATTTCAATCTGAACCTATCAAATATTGGAGGAAAAATCCTGAAAATCACAAAACTGAATCATCCGGTATGTATTCAGTAGATTCTCTTTCACCCCCATACTGCTATGCCGCTGCTATGATGTGTAGATTATTTGGCAATAACAATTCTACTAGGTTTTCTATACAAATGGTCCCTTTAATCCTAGCTGCTGTAAATTCCGAAATTATGGGCTGGGCTGTTATTCTTTCTGATAGGATAGCTAATAGGATTCTCTAATACAGACAAGATAAAATCGCTGGAAATACCACTTCCTTTTTCTTCTGTGCTTATGTTCTAGACGCTCTTTGTTTTAATTCTGATTTTCCCTTGTTAGGTTGGAAATGGACTACAAAAGATCCCACTCTGATTCATATATATCATAAACTCCTTTGGAAAGCTCATTTCAAAGATCATGTGTATAGAATATGTCATGGGTTCCTTATTCCAGTTTTTCAAACCATTTTCAATCGCTTTCCCCCTAGATTCTCCGACAAAGCTAAAACTGACTTATCCTCAATAGGAGATTGGTTTAGAGAGGAA
This sequence comes from Pinus albicaulis, assembly GCA_034641835.2. Taxonomy (NCBI): domain Eukaryota; kingdom Viridiplantae; phylum Streptophyta; class Pinopsida; order Pinales; family Pinaceae; genus Pinus; species Pinus albicaulis. Next base: position 357,858 of record JAXQQM020058988.1, read on the forward strand.
AAATTCACGTATGGTAGGATTTTCGGGAGTATTGTGGAACCCCATGTTCTCCCTCTTTTTGTTCCAGATAAACTTCTAGCTCAGGAAATCTCCTATCAATTGACAGTTGAAGGAATGTCCAGATCTCTGAGCAATAGTAAGAAAAGAATGTGGCATTCGTTTCCATTCAATTGTGGACATTTTAATTTGAATGACTTCAAGCATGCAGAAAAGGAAGTCGCCAAAATAAAGGGTTTTAAATTGGCAACAATCCCGGGGAGACAGTATGATCCACAAAAGATAGCTTTTAATGTTACTTCTTCAGTTTCAATTGCTCGGTTTGAGCATGAACCGGATGAATTTGATGATTTGTTTGTTTTATAATTTGGCCAAGTCCAAATTCCAGAAAGAAGAAATGAATAAATTTATGTTATTTAGAAGTCAAAGATTGTTGAAAGTTCCTCTAGACCAATTGAGAGTTCCTATACAAGGGTCAGAAGCAGAGGATACATCTGGAAAAATAGCAGGAGAAACATCTACCAGTAAGGTCATTACACAGTCATCTACTGGCCAGCCCATTATACAGACACAAGAAGAAGCAACAGGAAATGATCCGATTGTACACATTCAGAAAGAAATCACTGATGGCAAACCCGATGAAAATACTGATCAGCAATCCACAGTTCAAACAGAGAAAGAATGCACAAGTAATGATACTAATGTGCATATTCAAAAGGAAGGTTCAGACAGCAAAACTGATAAACAAGAAAGAAATACAGAGAAATAAGATACACAACTTGGAGGAAGCAAAACTGATGAAATTATAGACTCTGCTGATCTTAATGTTTCCTCACAATTGTTGAAACAATATAATCAATTTTCTCATCAATTAGGACTGCAGGATAATCCTGAAGAGAAAAATCCAGAAGATCAGGATGTTGAAATCATTCCTGAACGTCCTACAGGACAAATTGTGTTGAAAATTGAGGAGATCCCTCCTCTAGATGTATTCTACAGCCCTAAACATAAGGCTGTTGTTAAAAAACAGAGAAAAAGAAGGAAGATGGATCAGGACACAATTTTTGCTTCACGGGAAGAATTCATGAGTATTGTTTATAAGAATGCCGAAGTGAATCCATCTGAAGATCTCACTAAGTTATCCCAATATGCAGGAGCATACAGTGCTGCGACAATAGATAAAGCTGCAGAAGTTTCTCAGTTGATGACTCAGAAAGATCTACATCTAGCTTTACTTGAAAAACAAGCTAATGAAAATCAGCAGAAGATTGCTCAATTTGAACAGCAATTTCAAAATCAAGAGCTCAGAATTAAAGATTTAGAAGTATGATGGGTAATATAACACAGTTTATCAATGACAGCTTGTATGCATGTAATCTCATTTCAAATTGTGTTCCAGGCAGTTTACTCAAAGTCAAAGAAACTGATCGTAGATGGAAAGAAGAAATGATGAATAAAAATCAACAGATCAATAAGCTTCAAACAATATCTTGGGATAATATGTGGACCTATCTGATTAAGCCACTCAATCAACAATCAGCTATTAAATGCCTATCAAATTATGTTGATTGTTTGATTCCAGAATTCTCCGATGCCACATATGCTGGACAGTTACATTCCAAGATGAGTCATCCATCAAAAGTACAAGAAATGTTGAAAATTTGCCACCTAGCTACATCAAGCGAAAATGAAAAGCAATTAATCAGTTCCATTTTAAGATAGTATTTCTATTTTTAATTTGATAGATTGTAGCAGAAGTAGTAGGATTATGTTTTCATATAATTTCATATTTAAACCCTTCTGAGGCATTGGAGAAACGGTCCGGAGTTGTAATATTTTTGACTTGGAGATTACATTTCTGTACTCCACTGCCTCTTATATTTTATAAAGGATCACATCTGGTGATTTTATGCGGAATTATCTTTAAAGTGTTGCATTTTTGTACCTTGGATTTGATTTTTCATCGGAATTACTGGATTTGAGTATCAGATTTCATTTGAAAGCTTTCAAGATGGATAAGGTATTTTTATCTATTCACTGTTGATTTCTTTTGTCATATGATATTCGCTTTAAAATTTGCTATCATTTATATATATATTTGGTTTTCACAACGTTTCTTTAATATATCATTTTTTAGTATAATTGAAATGTTATCTTTCATAAGTATATATAGATGATATACAATGATGAATAAAATATGCTAATATAACGCTATTTAATTTCTTAAACAAAGTTATCTTTATTTGTAACTGCACAATTTCAATTAAACTTTAATACATTTTTATGGTTATTGTTAAATTGGAATAATTTTAAGTTGTATTCACATGTGATACTTGGGTTAACTTTAGAATTTCTTTATTAGTATTTAGATTAAATTACATAGTTTCATTTTAGTTATTTAGTCCCATTTTCACTCATCCAAATCAACCCATCACCAACCCATTAGTTATAAGGAAACTGGTCCTTTCAATCCAGTCGGAGCCACCATACCAAATGGATAAGGAGCTGTCCTAAGGTCCCGACCAGGTGGTTTTCCCCAATGTTTGAAGCAGAGATTTTCTAGGCTTCAACAGAACCCTACCTAAAGCCTAGGTATAAATATCACCACAAGTCCATATTCCCATTTTCTCATTTGCTTGATAGATATGCACCTATGATGAGGATCATTATGAAGTATTTCACATGTGAGGGAAGATTCTCCCGCCTCTACTCATACCACATCAAGCTTCTTATGCATTTTACTAGAGTGAGGATGTTGCATATACCATATTACCTCTTCCAGAGAATTTACAAAATGGCCTACATAATGCAAAAAAGAGATTATCCTCAGCAAATGCAGAGCCTATTTCACCACTCACTCATCAAGATGGTAGTTATGCACCAACTACTGCAGAAAGGCATTCCATGGGAGACCTTCATTGCTGATGAGGATTTCACTACTCCACATGGCCATCATCAACAAGACATTCCTTCATCTTCTCATCCTCCCATTCCTACTTCTCCATCATATCCCACTACTCATGCATCACCATCCACTCACCTTACTTCACCCTATGATTACCCCTCCACATCACCATCCACTCACATTCCTTCACCTCATGATGATCCTCCTTCATCACCTTTTCACAATCCTTCACCATCATCTCTTGATACCAGAGCATCTAGCAGTGAAGAGAGTAGTGAGACAGATGACACTGAGATGGTTGACATAGAGCCTTTTCCTTTTACCTATCAAAGAGGCCACAGGCAGGTGTTTTCTCCACAGATTGTGGAAGGGGCCCTACCTTCCACATCAACAAAACAACTTGATAAGGGTAAGGAAAAGGTTGCAGAGAAGGTCATTGTTGAAGAGAATGATACACATGAAACAGAACAAGAGTTTCAACTTCTTGACCTTAAAGATGAAGATGAGGAGAGGATCAAAAATATGCTGCTCAAAAGCAAGGATGCCAAGATTAGTGAGCTACAAGCTAATCTTGGTAGGGCTAAGAATGTGATCAATTTCCTTGAGTTAGAAAACCAGCAGTTAGAGACAGAGAAAGCTATCAGTGACGTCAGGAAAATCAAAGCCCAGAAAGAGCCAGAAAGACCAAGGCTATGCTAGATGAGAGCTTGGGAACTCTTGATGACAATGAGTATGAGGAAGAACAACGTCCTAGGAAGAGGCCAAGGACAATTGGGTTGAAGAAGGCTTTGGCTCGGGAAAGAGAGAAAAAGACAAAATTGGCAGAGAAGCTCACTCCAAGTGAGCTGATTGCCATGGAGATCAGCAATGATAGAGAATATTGTCTTGAGAGGGCAAACTTGCACCTAGATGGTCAGCTTGAGAAGGCAAAAAAGAGACATTGACATGCAGAAGAAGATGGCAAAGCATTATGCGATGAGAAACATGATTGCAAGGGCCAAGCTAAAAAGAGCCCTTGCAAAGATTCAAGCCCTAAATGAGGCAAAGAAGAAGGAAAAACTGAATATCCTTGCTGATGTATCCCTCCAAGCATCCAAATCATGATCAGCATGGTAAATTCCAAATTTTGGCACTTGGTGGAAATTTTTTATTTTTGACAGTTTGGCTAGCAGAAAAAGGGTCAAACACACAGCGCCATTGGCACTGAACTCTTTTTTGGGGCACTCAAATGGGAAAAAATCAGCATTTTCATGTTCCTCATGCCAAGGACATCATCCTCAGAAAATTTCAGGTCATTTGGAGCAAAACTGGTCCCTCAAAAGGGCCAAAAACCACCTAAAAAACACCTTTCTGCCCTCTTTTCAGCACTGGTGCTGCGTGCTGAGTAGTCTTGGGAGAAAAGGTTTTTGACTAAGAAAATGGGCACCAATATGGAAAATTAAGGCAAATATAGAAACCAGACAGTACAGGCTTTCCATTCAGCTATCATGGAGCTCATTTGAACACCGGAAAGGCCTCCAAAACTCAGCTGCAAAATAGGTTATTTTTCCAGTTTTGGCGTTGCGTCCTTGGCCTGGCACTGCGCCCCTGTACCTTGGAGCTACGCCCTTGCTAGGAGTTATTGCAAAAGATATTTTTAGGCCTTAGAGTCAATTTTTTCTTCAAATTAGCTCAAATAGCTATGTTAGAAGTTATTTTTTCCATAAATGAGTTTAGATATTTTTGCCTTGGGCCTTGCATGGTCTCAAAGGTCAAAGTGCCTTAAATGTGTAATTAATGACTTTTAAAACCCTAGCTAGGGTTCAATTCATCATGTTTCAGTTAAATAATGCATATAAGGCTTCATAATGTGGTTGGTTGTTGAGATAAAAACCTCATAGACTTTGAGTTGTAGAGAGTTTTGGCTTTGGAGCTTTGTAACTGTCTTGGACTGAATATCAATGGAGCAAGCACATTCACATGATTCATGGACTTTGTTAAATGGTGATGTTGTCCTAAATTTGTAATCGTTTTCCTTATGTTTCCATATTGTTCATATTTTCCCTTGTGATAGAGTAGAAAATTTAGGTTAAGATATGTTGTTGAGAGACACCTTAATTTTGTCTACTTTCTGTTGTTTAGATGTTTTCCTCTGCTAGGTCTGATTAGAGAATTCTTAATTGCTCTCTAGTTCCACGTAGCTTGTTTTCGTTGAAAATTATTTAATGGAGTCAAGCCAAAGAAGTGTATGGTATGCCCTATCCTTTGGTGTAGCTTAAAACATTGTTTTTAATGCCTTTTCGTTGAATTTTGCTAATTAAGGTTTCGCTGAAGAATTTTATGGTTTGCCTTGTCCTTTAGTCCATCTTGAGTAGTTACTTTGAAGGTATTTATAGTATGATTGAAGAAACTTAGGAGTTCCCTGCTCTTTAATCATTACTTATGTGCTATCTTGAATTTTTTTTTTTCTCTGAAGGTAAATAACTAGAGAATTTAGGAGTTCCCTACTCTCTAGGGTTTGCTGGATTGTTGTTTTAAAGTTTACTTGGTAAATATAGGTCAAAGAAGTTTATGGTGTGCCCTGTCTTTTGATTATTTTTTAAACATAGTGATCTTAAAGACCCTTCTTGTTTTAGTATATGTTAAAGGATTCTTAATTGCCCTTTAAACCTACTAAGTTCACAATTTAATGTTCATTTCACACACACCCAAGCTATTAAGATCCATTTGGCTTTGTTAACTTCCCCTATGAAACACCCTTGATTCATTATTGTACTTTTCAAGCCTTTCATAGACCCCATAGCCCAATGGTTTAAACCTCTCTTACTCTATCTGTTCTACTTGACAAGCAACCCAACCAAACAAAACAAAACAAACAAAACCTATCATTTTAACTAGCCTAAAATCAAAACCCTAAAATCAATCAAGTTACATCTTTTACACAAATATAGAGAGAGCCCTCTTTGAGTCCATGAAGGCTAGGTCCTAGGGCTCCAAAGTTTGTTTGATGTTACCCTTGTTCATTTAGTCTTGCCAATCTAACAAATTACAGGGACCTAACAAAATGATTGAAAATGCAAATAATAAGAATATAATGGACTATTCAAAAATCATGAGAAATTAGTCAGTTACGACTACATCTCATGCAAATGACCATAGATGAATGACTTACTTAACTCAGTGTAATCCCAAAAATGATATCTAAGAATATATTTGATTTCTAGATTCATCTTAACTTCAAAACTATCAAGTTTAGAGAAAGATCAAATCCCTTGAGTTGCAAACCTTTTATGTAGTAAAATGATATTTGATCCCTTTAAATTCTTCATAGATCAAAAGTTAAAAAAAATCTAAATCATTATATAATTTTTTATTAATAAAAATTTTTACGAAAAAATGTTATTTAATATTCTTTCATTCGGATTTTTTTTTTTTTTAATTTTAATTTTAATGTTACATATGTCATGCTTACATTTTTACAAAAAAAAAATACTATTTAGTATTTTTTCATTTGAATTTTATTCTATCTTTCTTTTTTTCATTTTAATGTTACATATGTGATGCTTTTATTAATAAAAGGTTTGATCGAAATTATCATTTAGTAACTTTCTAATATGCATTTTATCATTTTTATTTCTTTTAAACACTTTTAGTTTTTGTTTTTATTTAAATTACAAAATATGCAATCAAATTTATCTTGAGAAATTTATGAAATTACACATTGATAAATCTATTTATTAGGCAAACACAAAATAATTTCATATTATTTTTTAAATATTATATAAACATTATATTAAAATGTTAAACATACATGGAGAAGATAGTAGATATAAAGGATAAACCTGAATTCAATTTTCTATTAATTATAGATGTACATTTATGATACATGGGTGTGATTATTGGAATCATATTTCAACGTCTCTTGGACTCTTTTTGACTGCTCAACTACCTCACTTTAACTTTTGACGGATTAGGTGTCCAACATGTATGAGTCCACAAATTTTCTATTTTAATAATCTTCTAATTTACACTTTTAACAATTTTTTTTTTGTTTTTTAATTACAATATACAAATAAATTATGATATCAAACTTATCTTGTCAACTTAATTAAACTGCACATTGATACATTGATAAATAGACTTATTTGGTGAACAGAAGAACATTTCAGATTATTTTTATATTATATAAACATTATACTAAAATCAAAAAACCCGCAAAACAAATTCACATTACTTTCTCATATTATATTAAACAATATTTTTCATTTAATAAAGAGTGTAGGTAAATTAGACAGACTATTCACATTATTTTCTCCTATTATATTAAACAAAATTTTGTAGGTAAATTAATTTTCTCATATTATACTAAAAAAAAATTCATTTAATAAAGAGTGTAGGTAAATAAGGCAGACTACTCTTGGATTATCATGTTCTTATGCACTAGAAAAGTTTGAATAAATTTCATTCAATATTATAAGTACTTTTAGCACAACAATCTCGCAAGATAAATGTTCTCTCTTATTTAAAAGTTTGTATTCGTTTTCTGGGTTAACTTATTGCATTAAATGAGTTTATAGAGTTTATAGATTCTGTGTTCACACATTTATTTTAACCGACTCACTCACTATCCATTGCTTATTATTGTTCCACTGATTTATTATTGTTTAAATTTAGATTTTTTCTACTTATTTATGTGTATTTACAAATAAAATTGTATGAAGTTGTTGTATGTTTTATATTTATATATTTAATTTTAATGTTGAACTCAACATTAAATTATGTTATTTTTAAAAATGATTATTATTATTATTATTCTTGTATAACAGACATTAAAAATGTTGACATGTAATCTTTTTTACATTACATCTATTGTATACCCAATTTCTATCTTCTTCTTTTTTTCAGATGAAAAAAGTTGGTATCATAATGTACCTATGCATATTATAAAAAATAGTGTCTTGTACAAGTGACTTACAAGAGATCAACCAAGGAAAATGTATAGTGAGGAGAAGAGAATATATACAAATATATAATTAGATAGCCCAACCAAAGCTTCAGTATAAGTTCAGAAAATATGTTTTGGTAGAACTCCATAAAGACACGAGGAAAATATAAAGTGCAAAAATCATAATAAAAACCACAATTCAAAATATGATGAGGAGGATAGTAAAAAAACTAGGGCAGGGGAATAGATCCCTCATCTCTGATGGTGTTAGACTCTAGATGTATATAATGCATGAATCCAGTGGTTGCTAAGAGCCCTTTCTTACACAAAGAGTTTGTTGTCCCGTTTTCCTCGCAGAAGACATACTGGAAAGAGATCAATGTAAAAGACATCCTTAAAAGTTTTATCTGTGATATCCATGTAGTGAGGTAGGGAGGAGAGAAGTCTGAATTTTTTGTCATCCCCTCGATAAGTACCTATGAGTCCCCATATACATTTAAGGAATCGATTGACAAATTTCTGGAAAACCAAAGAAGTCCCCAGAGAAGCATGACTGATACCCTCGTGTTAGTGCCATGGCCACCATTCCAATGTATCTTGGCAATGATAATTATGATCCACATGAAGCCATGCACCACAACCACAAAGTTTTCTCTGAGAAGCACCGTCGACGTACCCAGCCGGGAAGAGCAAGGGGTGAGGAAGAAATTTGTACAAACGGTACAGAATAAGTTGAGAGGGATTCTTTATATTCTCCAACCATAACATAATTTTATGAATTATTAGATGAGTGGAAATCAGAAATCCCTCACAAATGTGTCCATTTCTAGCACTCCAAATTTCCCAAAATATATAAAGCGGAGTAGCCTGCAATTTTCCACCTCCATCCAACCACCATTGAATACATTTTTCAATGGGAAAAAAATATCCTATAAGAAAAATTCAAAGAAGAGAAAATACCATCCCAGACCATGATATAAATAGGGAATTCCAAAAAATACAGACATTAATTTCAAGAGAAACCCTAGTGCACATTGGCCATCTCCCAGGCCCATATAAACCCCTCTTAAGAAGGTTCTCCCGAGTAAGAGTTTTGTTCCTCTAGACCAACCAGACATAAAGAATAATATTTATAGGAACATCAAGTTGACATACCTTGTAGAACCAACAAGAATGATAAAGATCTCGTAAAGTGTGAATAAGATACCTGTAAGTGTCCGCCACCTCCACAATCTTAGACCAAATTTTGCTGGCCTAGATAATATGGCCCCCCTCCTCAGATCTATATAGGCCTGCATTTCTAAGGATATGAATGTAGGACTTCCATTCCACAACATTTGTTCCTTCCAAACCCATCTCCCTTTCCGGTTTCCAAACAGGAAATCTCCCATACCAACCAGAAATGGCTTGTTGTGAAAGAAAAATACCACAAGAGTGCAGACATGGAATAAGGCCTTCATTTAAAAAAAGTGCAACTCCCACGCCCTGAATGCTATCAATACCGATGATGATACGATTCCCACTGCCAAAATACCAACTAATTCTCTTCGAAAATAGATCCTTAAATTATGGAAGTATCTCCAAATATAATATCCAAATTTGATGTTGAGATGGCCCGACCTAATCCAATTCGAAGCCCTTTTCTTGCGCAGATATGTTGATGAAATGATATCCCTCCATATCCCTTCCTTAAAAATTCCTCGCCATAGGGATTTGATAAAGAGGGTGCATCTGAATACTTTAATATCTAAAATTCCCTATCCACCTTGCTCCTTTGGAATAGTGGTATTATCCCTTTTTATGAGATGAAATTTCTAAATTGTGTCCGGACCTACCCAGATAAAATGTGCCATTATGCTTTTGATTTTATTTATGATGGACATAGGGAGGATGTATAGATGCACCCAGTACACTACTAGCTATTTTAGAACATCTTGTGGCAGAATGTATCTACCACCAATGGTCAAGCATTGGTGTTCCCATCCATTAAGTTTGCTTCTGCATTTATCAATTAGCCAAAGCCAATTTTCACACCTGTAGTTATTGGGCTTGAGTCTAAAGCCAAGGTAACAAATACTTTCACTTAAAGGCCTAGATTGGAAATTAAACAAATGGAAAATATCATTGATTTCCCCATGATCACCAGATGAGTGCAGAATGTAATACATTCCTTCATTTTCCGTCATACCTGAGGCCACTCCAAATCGATGCAATATTTTATAGAAGACCCTCCATTGAGCCCTAGACACCATACCAAAGGCCAGGATGTCATCCAAAAAGAAATTATGTGATATTTCAATGCATGTGCTCAGCCTAATGTCGTTGAAGTGCCTCCCTTTACATGTTGATTTTATTTTGTGACTAAGGCAATCCATCACCAAAATAAATGACAAGGGAGAAAGTGAGCATCCATGACGCAAACCCCACCTGGCTATAAAAAAATAGGATGGGTAACCATTGACCAAAATAGAAAAATGAACATTATTGACACAAGCCATAATCCACTAAATAATTTGAATATAGACGTTGATCTTCATCACGATGAGTCGCAAAAAAGACCAATCAACATAATCATAAGCCTTCCTTAGGTACACCTTCATTACTAACGCCTGAAGTTTCCTTGTATGGATAGTATGGATAATTTCCTGAGTGATGGCGACAACATTGTGGATCATCCTATTATGAAGGAAACCCGATTGTTCCTAGGAGATGTAAAGGGATGGAAATCAAGAAAGGTAGAAGTGATCGATGCTTTTAGAACCAAAACGATAAACGATGAATTGGTAGAGCCAGAAACATGTCTTGAAGACTGTGATTCCTCCACCTAATTCAAAAGGTCCACTCCAAACAAGTCGAAATATTGTAGAAAAAACTTCACCGTCCAACCATTTGGGCCTGAACATTTATCATTAGCAACGGAATTTAACACCTAGTAGATTTCCTGAATTGTAACCAGTTGAAATATTGCCTCGTTCAGATCCTCATTGAACATGAGGGGATATTCCATCATTCCCCATATCTGATATTCTATGTTGACGTCAGGATGAGACTCGAAGAAGGTCTCAAAATAGTGAACAACTTCCCTTTGAATATCCTTAGTGGAGTTAACCATATCCCCATTTCTACCCCGAATCTACCATATAGTAATTCCATTCTTTCTAATATTTGAATATTTGTGAAAATATTTAATGTTTTTATCACCTTCATGTAATCAAAGTGCTATGCTCTTCAATATCCAAGTCAATTCTTGTATCTGTAGTATCTATCGTTTTCTATGTTCCATTATTTTGAGTCTTTCTCAAATATGTTTTGATGGGGAGCCCCAATCTACAATATGGCTGAGATTCTCAATTTCCTTAATGATAGACTTTAGTTCATGGGCCATAGCCTTATTTTTCTCCCTTTACCAAATCCTAACCTCACTTTTAAGTGATTGAAGTATGTCTATGAGATGGTCCATCAAGGAGTGACCATCCACCCATACTTGTGTCTTCTAGAAATTATTTACCAATTCGTTGAATCCCTCATCTTCCAGAAAATTCCTATTAAATTTGAAAGGAATTCCCAAGTGAGGGTGTTTCGAGTGCCATTAGAGTAAAATTGAAAAATGATCAGATATAGAGGTTCTCACCACCCAATATTTCATACACCCCAAGCTCTCCAGAAGGTTTTCGTGGCCTAATAAATGATCCAGTAGTTTTCCTATGTGATCATCTCCCGCTCTTCCATTATGCCAAGAAGGATATAAAGGTTGTGGCCAAACATACAAAAAGTGATTGGAGTCAAAAATATGGTGTAAAGTGCCAGCCATAGGATCCATTCTGCATTTGACCTCCCAACATTCCTCCCTAGTCAGTGTCACATTAAAATCTCCAACCATAATCAAGAATCCTACCTTGAGAAGCTCATGGTCTTCCATGCGCTTCCAAAAGGTATTTATGTCTTTGTATGAGGCATATAAATTTAGAGCATGTAGTCGAATAGGATACCCCACAATAAAAAATTTTAATAATATTCCTGCGAAAATTTTATATGCAGATAAAGTAGCCCATCTGGGATCCTAGAGGGCAGGCATGCCTCTCGACAGTCCGATTGAATCAACTACCACCATGTAACAGTCTGGAAAAATGTTACAAAAATATGAGAAAATTATTTTAGAGACAACCATAATTTCTTGAAGCAAAAAAAGGGTGAATAAAGGAAAAAAGTTTTTTGAGGGATAAGAGTTTGGAATGGTCCCCCAGACCATGCATATTCATAGAGAGAAAATTCATGCAGCAGTCATCATATCGGGTGTGTTAGATCCAAGGGCTCGATAGTATGTAGTAGCAATGGGAATGTCACGAAGTCCATGAGAATCCTGGAATGGAGGGATTTAGCTGACAAACCCGTTTTATGATTGTGGGATCCCCACCCACCCCTCATGCGAATAGTGATATTGCGAGAAGAGTTGGGACTGATATAAAATGAGGATATGTGTGGCAAGCCTTTGTGAATTGATAAGGTGACGATATCCATAACTCAGTTGACCATAAGGAAATCAATATTTCTACCGATAGAGTTGTGCGGGGATAGATCTGAGGTTTAATTCTAAGGAGACTATGGTGAAGGGGGGAGGAGTTCATATGTGGAGAGGATGAAAGCCTCGCAGGAGGAGGGTAAATAAAATAAGGAGAAATTTCTAGGTGGTGTGGGATGGGAAGGGGATCTAAGGTCTAAGAAATAGATGGTAAATATTTAGGTACTAGGTCTTAGGGTCCTATGAGTATAGGATTCACAATTTTGATTTGACTCTGTTAAAATCTTGAAATATTGTACATACCTTTGCTTTCTGCAAATGTATTCCCAAATTAAAAAATGAAAAGAGGGTATGTCCTAAAATAAAAATCAAAGGACAAAAAGAAACAAAGATCAAAAGAATATTAAATATGAACCCCATCAAAAATAGATCATGAAAATGTTGTAAGTTTAAATGCCACTACTATTTAATTTTACTGCAAAACAAAGATTATGTGCAGCTTGTTCAAAATGCCGAAATCCATGATAAGTCAAATAGCTTAACCATGACTTTTTCATGCTTTAAAAATTTCATGTTGATAGATAGAGAATAAAGATCTGACCAAACTGTTTAATCTTGGTAGATCAGTAGTTAGGTACAGAAAAATAAGGAGCTCAACAGTTTAATCTGAGCCCTTGGATGAAATAAGATTAGAATTAGACAGTTTCTTGTTTTAAAAGAAAAACGAAAATGGTTTGCAAGCTCAAATGCACCTAAAGTAAAAGAATAAAAATTCTAGGGTAGAGAATGGGTAAGTACAAGCAGTTTTACAGGCATGGATAAACATCATCTAGCAGATTACTAATTTCCCTCCCTACAAAGCATTCCAGTAATAAACCCTTCAGTTATAAAGTCTCAGAGCATCTCTCTGACTTTTGGTGGGACCGGACTGACGTCTTAATGACTGATTGGTACTAAAATATTGGAATCTCCTTCATAAGAAGCCCTTTTTCCCCTTCATCATTCATTTTACCCTAATAAAACCCCTTTTCCTAAACACAATTTACCTAGGAAAAGTAAAACCCCTTTTAACTAATTTCATTTCATACAAAAACATTCAAAAAACCCACAAAAATACATTATCCTAAAGTATAAGTGTGAAATGGGGTTACCACTATGAAAATTGCACCCAAACACTTAAAATTACACTTTACATAGGGTATTTTGTATATTCCACTCATTCATTTTCATATTAACACTAATATAATGTATTAACTCCCTATTTACTCTTTAGCCCGTATTAATATTAATTCACGTTATATATTAATTCCCCATCGAAATTTTAATTATAACCTATAGTATTAATTCCACACATGTTGAATATGCTAGACTCACTATATATATCAACCCCCGCCACATTAAGTTTTTCGGGCCCCGTGCCTTTTGACCAAAAACTCCATCGCATGATTCGCACCGTCGATCTCCATGACCCAGATCTAACGACGGAGATGGCCTATCGCATATCCAAAGGTGCGACAGTTAACCAAACCTCAACCTTGTTGTTTTCACGCTTTCTCTCCCCTCAACATGTCCTATTCCCATTGGATCGCATCCATTTGAGAAAAACCACTTACCACCTTTTGACTGTGCGATCAACCACCAGTTCGATTCGTGCACTATGCTAGAACCGCTTTCTTGATTCCTACATTATGCGGTAAATCTCCCAGCCCTATGAAAAAATCCAAACACTGTTTTAAAACCATGCAATTGAGTTATTTCTAAGGATTAGTGAATGAAACCACGAGACCCTTGACAAACGCATAATTGAAACCTTCTGTTGTCTGGGATTCTCCCACAGATTTCCCCATTTTCGGAAGCCATTATCCATGTCAAACCTAGTTTCATTAAACTGATGTTTTATTTTTGCAGGTGATCGAACAAAACTTGAATAAACAGTCTAATACTAGTTAATACTTGTTTACTCCAAGAATTCACAAGGAAATGAGTTCAAATGGTTTTCCTAAAAAAAATAAGATTTCATACAACAACAAAATAGAAAGAAGTCATTTACAGAGAAAGAGATAAATTTTCACAGTGAATAGTAAAGTGAAATCAAAATTCACAGAGATAGTTAAAGTGTATTAGTAAAAGTCAGAGTGAAAGTCAAATCAGTAAAGAAAGAGTAGTCAAGGTAAAACATGTAAACATGGAGGCAGTAATGGTTAAACAGAGATGAAAAACACTTTCACCAACAACAATTAATTTTATCCAAAGTAAAAGACAAAAACAGTTAAAATAATAATAAAAGATGAAAACAGAGTAGTAAGGAACATTTTTGTAGAAATTTGCTGCTTAAGTCATTGTTTTGCAGACAATATTGTGACCAATCTAAGACGAATTTTGAAAAACCGGAGGAGTTTTATGTTCCTAAGAGGCCAATATACCAAAACCTATCTCACTTTATCCACAGTTATTATAGAATGAGAGATACATGCACATATTTACAGCCTATTCTTCAGACTGTGCAAAGTTCTGTTTTACACATATTTTTGCAGAGCATATGGTAAAAAGCTGGAATTGAATTTTGGGAAATTGAGAGAGGTTTATCTTAGTAACATATGTATCTACAAAAAAATATTTCATTGTTTACATATATGTTTCTGATTGAGATATACAAAGGTATCATTAGACCCCAATTTTGCAGAATTTCTGGAGAAAAATGCATAAAGGAAGGAGATAGTTAGTGACTTGGATGCCTCATCATCAACTAAGAGTTGCTATCAAATTAGAGTACTCTTCTTTGTCACCGTCAATCGATAAGTATAGTGACAGGTATCTTCGTGACAGTTCTCCATTGTTTCTCAATAATAAATAGGCCCTCGAGCCTCATTGTAACACAGTTCAGAGGTCTGTAGCCACCACATCTCTTCTCAGAGATTCGCTACCAACACCATAGCTATTTTATTTACATTCTATCTGTAAGAATATTTTGGTTATTTGATATTAATGAAATGAAGCATTATTTCCGTTGCATCTCTATGTTCATGGTTATTTCTGTATTTTGTTGCGTTCCTGCATAAATCCGGATTAGTGGTATCAGAGCAGTCTGCTCTTTCTTTGTTTTCCTTTGCATGTCCCCAACGCGGTCAAGGTATAAGGATTTAGGGTTAGATCTAGTTGAACCCTTGCAAGATTAGCCTCACAAACCTTGACGACCTCCCATGGCAAAAGAAAAGAAAGACGAGGGAGCAGGAGATCCTATCAAAATACTACTCGAGGAGGCCCTCGAGAAACAAAGGAACGCGATGATGGATAAATTTGCTCAGATCCTTCAACAACTGCCCACATATGGCACATCTGCATCAAACAACCACTCTAGAGGTGTCACTCCCTTCAAGGTACAGGTAAACTTTGAGATTGCTATATTTGAAGGCAAAATAGATGCACATGTCGTAGATAGATGGTTAAATTTTCTGGAAGGGTATTTCTCGGTCCATGATTTCTCTGACCAAGAAAAGATTATTTTTTCACTCCTCAAAGCCACCCCCCATGTCAAAGACTGGTGGGAAACCTACCATGAGCAAGAGGATGAAGGGGAACCCTCTCTATTTCGAAAGGTGCCCCCAAACTGAAGAACAAGGGGCAAGGCCAAAGCGGTGCCACTCAGAACAAAACCACAAATACAAAGAAGGACACAGGGAAGTGGTGTGAATTTCATAACAGCCCCACTCATAGCACAAACGAGTGTCGGGCCAAACAGTTATTTGTGGCCAAACTAAAGGCACCCGAATCAGATGCATTTTCTGATCCTGAGTCGGAACTAGACAAAGGAAATGAAAAAGGGAAGAAGACCATTGATGCAGATCCCAGTGCTATTTTTGCCACCACCAAGATCCAGAGGGAGGATCTAGAGGATCTAGAGGAGGGGGAGTGCCTATTTCATTTGCAGATGTGGGTGAAGGGTTCTCCGCTTCAATTTCTTGTCAATAGCATAAACCAAAATAACCTCATTTCAGCAGAGGTCGTGAAGCGGCTCAACCTATCGACCATAGAACACCCACAGTCATATACCATCAGGTGGCTCCACCTAGGGAGAGATCCCCACATCTGCTAGCAGTATCGCCTTCCGTACAGTATCAAGCCATTCACAGATGAGGTATTGTGTGATATTTCTCCTCTTGATGTAGCTGATGTATTATTGGGCCAACCATACTTGTGGAGGTGACAATGTGTTGTGTATGATTCTAGGCCTCATGTTGTTGTTATTACTTTGGGAAATAACTTGTATAGGATACCAGAGGTAGTACCTCCTTCTTTCATCTCTTTGACTACTGCAAAACAACGCAGTAAGATTGTTTCCTGTTGACGGGAAAATTTGTCCCAGCCAACAGTAGGGTGTCTCCCCTGTAAAAGGTCCCAATTAGACCTTGAACCATTTGGACTAGGGATCCTGTCCGGGGTGTGGGTCCGGCTACCACTGATTTCTCCTTTTCTTTGGGTCTCGCTTAAACCTATAAAATAGTGGATACACACTTAATCAACTGATACAAGACATATGATTGATGCATTAAATGTACATATGACACTATGATTAGCAAGAGGAAATAATAAAGCATGAAGACCAAAGGAAGTGTTGTTAGCAACACTTCATTAGGGTCACACTTGTAAACTGTTCTGACCACAAAGGAAACAGTTCCTTATGGCAAGAACACCCTTCCCTTCCTAAAAGTTTTAAATGATAACACAAATGCCAATAAACAAAGCCATCAACGTTCGTTAAGAAAGTGAAATAAACTCAACCACCATTAACGTACTCAGCAAACTGTTATGCAACTATGATGTGAATTGAAAATACAGTTCCCTTAATCTAAAGATGTTCAGAAACTGAAAACATAATACTCAAAAATGCTCATACACGTGACAACATCAGATCCATAAAGGGGTTTTTCAAAATGCTTGTATTCATGCTTCAATGTGTAATCCTCTGGTAATACAATATATTCAGCTTGAGTCCCCTAACAAAAGATCCTTAACAAGTTCCCAAAGGAAGTATTTATAGAGCAAAGCTTGCCCTCTGGGGTCCCTAACTTTTCGGCTTCCCGACGGTCGGGCTTCCTTGCGACCAAGTCTTGGGCCATCCACACCCTACGACCTTGGAAAATTTGCGACCTGCGACCTCGGCAAGTTTGAGACCTGTGACCTCAGCAAATATGCAACCCGCAACCTTGGTAAATTTGCGACCTACGACCTCAGCAAGTTAGCGACCTGCGACCTCAGCAAATATGCAACCTACGACCTCAACAGGTGTGCGACCTGCGACCTTGAAGAGTTTGCGACCTGTGACCCAGTCGCTGGGTCATTGGGTCGCATCGTCGAGCATTTGGTATGGAACACGACTCCGCGACCTGGCCACCTGCACAAATCTGCGAGCTGCGACCTTGGTAAATTTGCGACCTGCGACCTCGGCAAGTTTGCGATTTGTGGATTCCTTTCGCTGGACAGGGCCAGGTGCCTTTGATCTTAAAGTGAGTTCTTTGGAGGTTCACCAGCATCTACTTGTTCTGAAAAGGTCCCCTTGTTTGCTGGGGAAAACCTTGGCTCTTATGTGCAAACAGAAAGGTTCTTCCTGCAATAAAATCACATAGGTCACATGTCTTCATGATTGAATGATAATAATGCTAAGGGAATTTTAATCAATTGTAAGAATGAAAATAATAACTTAGACCCCTGTGTGGTCAAGCATGAAACTACTGAAATGTCAGAGAGAATGGCTAGGGTAAGCTTTCTCTGTGCCCTTTCTCTGTCAGGATCATAACCTTTCCCATGCACAAGGTTCTCTTCGAGTCTTGGATTAAATTACTTGATAGGCATGGGCTTCTTCATTCACATTCTCAGTGGTCGCCGTAGGTCTTCATGCTCATCGATTTTCCCATTCATTAGAGGAGCAGTACTTTTCATCTTCAATCGGAGAATCTTAGGTATCTTGTTTTCTGGAAATTTACAGTCTACTGAGTTATGTGTCTTGTGGGAGCCTGAAACGAGCTTCTTCAAGAGTTACCCCGGCATAGAAAATAGTCTCTTGTTAGATCTTTAAAGAAACCCACTTGTAGTTGCAATACCCATCTATGCATCCTTTGGAGGGAGCTAGAAGCTCTCTTCATTTGAGTAGACATCATTGTTTCGTTGCATTGCACTCCAAACTCCTGTAAAGTCAAACAACATCATACAGCAACACCTTCATGCAACAGCGACATAGCCCATGTGTAATGGTTATGGTACCTTCGCACATTTCAACACATGATCCTTTTGTTATCTACATCTTCACTCTTTCTTTCCAAGTGTGCTGGCCGCCAATGGATGCAAAACACCTTAGATCTGCCACACGTGGAGACCAAGCTTAAAATGGTGCCCTTTGGAGAATTCTATTATTTTGGTGGCCCATGCGAAATAGATAAAGCCAATCGGTTGTATGTCTCCACAAAGTCAGTCTCACCGAGAATTGTCAATCGATGCTTCTTGATAGGTTTGAGATCTTTATCACAAATTAGTTCACTATCATCTTCAGCCTGGTAATGGTCGATGAGTTCCATGACCAAAATCTGTTGGGTAGAACATATTTGCGTCTCGTTTAATCTTCAAGTTAGGAAACAATATTTAGCACAACTTCTTTCCTTGCTTGAAACTAAGGGGATTTTTCACCATAGAATTCTACGCCATGATGACCTGTTTAGGAGCCTGAAAAAAAATACCTGACTTCCACAGATCATATCTCCGAAATTATTGCGAACCAAACTCTGAAATTTTTATACAAGATTCCTCAAGATTTTGGCTTCGTACCCTAAAAATTTCAGCTTCTGAAACTTCGTAGAAAAAACGTTATAGCGAAAATTCCACGATGACCTGTTTGGAGCAGCGAAACCCTAGAATCCCAACCTCTGATACCAAATGTTGTGTAACCAGCTCCAAAAAGAGAAGAAAAGAGATATCAACGCCTTAGAAATGAGCCTCTTTGAGGGGGAAACCTCCAATACATTACATAAATGAAAAATTCTTGGATGATACAATTTACAAAACCTCCTTTCTATATATAGGAGTCCATGGGGCCATAATGTAATCCTAGTGGGCCACAATGTAATCCTAGCCGACCTAACAATAATAATTTAAGGGCACAATAATAACAAAAAGGGGGGTTACAAGGGTACAAAAATAACAATAAGGGGTTTACACTAACAATAATAAGGGGCTATACTAGTGATATAGGGACCTAACAAACTGGTGTAATCAAAAACCTATTTGGTATCATTCTATGCAAAACCTTTGACAGTCGCAGAAAATTGGAAGGAATCCAAAACTCTTGGCGAAAATTGAGCAATCCTTGGACACTTGTTTTAAAAATGCTCCAGCGCTCCAGCTAGCATCAACACGCTCCCTTTGTTTGTGCGTAGCAACACAATTGTCGTTCGTGCATGGCAGCATGCATTGGGCGACCCGTCCATGTAATGCGGCACATCAGTAGCCTTGACAGGGAATGAAACACGCGGGCGATCGATTATAGCATGAATTTGCGTTTTCTGATGGGGTCGCAAGGTTGGAGAATTTCCTTGGGGCGCAACTCTCCATAGGCGTATCACTCTGCGACCCTGCGACCTGGGCAGACATGCGACTCTGCGACCATGGCTTGATGGGGTCGCTGGGTTGCAAAGACCACTAAGTCGCAGCCTTGGGTGATGTTCTATCTTTGTGACCCTGTGACCTGTTCAATGATAACACGGGCCTACCATATACATCTGCTCCAACAATTGAAACTTTCGCTTGGAAACATTTTCACAAATTTGCAACGTCTTCAAGATGCTCTGTGCCCTATTTCCAACATAAAGTTGATCACATATATACTTTTTCTACGTGGATTAAAACTGCACCATTAAACTGTTTGCGCTCATTTGTAGTTCCGCTCCATATTTAAAATGTAAAATTGACATCCATAAACACGTTTAAGCCCACGTAATGCACTTTCATATAGTTCTGCTCTATGTTATTATCATAACGTTGGACAGGTGTATATATATGTTTGCTCTAAACTTTTACCGTGAGTTGAAAACGCCTTCAAACCTTTGCTTTAAACATAATTTTTGGTTAATATATGCGCTCAACGTGTTTTACCATAGGTCAAAACTCCACCATAGAAATATTCAAGCTCCATTGTAATGAGTTGTCGTGAGGTTCTAATCTGCCAATTTAATCGTAAAGTTGAGATTGGTGCTTTGATAAAACTCTGCTTTCTCTCTACCATAAATTGCACAATGCCGCGGTGGGTTAGTTGTAATATTTCGCTCTCATATTTAAGACTCCTGCGTAGAAGCATTCGCCCCCAATTTGCAATGTGTTCACATGATTTTGCGCCATGTTTCCAACATAGGGTCGACCAATATATATACCTGCCCCGCATGGGTTAAAACTGTAACATCACAATGTTGGGCTCCATGCAATGTGTCCATGCAGATCCGTTCCACCTTTTATCGTGAGGTTTGACTGCTATATAATATACGTCTGCTCAAACATTTACCATAAGTTGAAAACCGTGCTCGGACCTTTTCGCCCATTCATAATGCTTTTTCTTTGTTTAGTTTATATGATCTCACTCCTCCCATGTTACATGGTTTGAAAACCATATTATTCTCACAGCGCTCGAAACATGGTTGTAGATTATCATACATCGCACTATAGTTGTTATAACATGCCACCATAGGTTTATCATAACACTCCGCTCCATGTTTTAAACATGCATTCTGATCACTATTTCCGCCATAGAACTATGTAAGCCCATTTGTAATGTTTCTTCATATAGTTCTAATCCAACATCTCATATGGTGTTAAAACCATATTGTTTTTGTCCCTTCGCGCCTTGGTTTGATTATATAATGCTTAAAAAACGCAACCTTGGTCCTCATATTTGCGCCCACCATGTAGCTCGAGGCTAATAGCTATTGTTTCCCATGGGTGTGTTTAGATATTTGAAATTGTGCCAAAACTATTAATGGACCAATTTCCTGAACAATCAAGGCTAAATTTCACCAACAAACCTACACCTGTACTTTGATGGATGATGAGGCACTGAAAGGAGAAAATCCAAACTTAATCACCAAATTGACAGTGATGACCTTTCAAATACTTATCATAACGCATGTTGAACCTGTGAACCATTTCATTCAACTGCGGAAAATGGAAGAAGCCCTTTTAGCTATGCAATTGTCTTGCCACCATTAGCATGTGTGCTTTCACACTGCATCTCGGCACGAAAATCCTTGAATGAAATTGTCGTTCTCTAGGGGAGCCCTCTGAGTCTACTTTGTTCACCAGGCTATACTTCAGGCTAGACTTGTTGAAGTGGTGAAATATGTTCCTTTGCGTGCACATTGACATTGAGCTGGTATTGCACATGATCTTCAAACTTCCTTTAAGGTGAGATGTCTGGCAAGCTTAGATCATAGCAAATGCTCCTAGTTTGTGTGAGATGGCATCCGGTATGGAAATTTCCAAACGGAGCGTTTTTAAGTATCTGGTGCGCACTGGTGAAGAAAGAATTTTGTGTCAGTGGCATAAAAGGTTCTTTTTCTGATCAACATGTAACACACCATTCTCCTTTTAATAGTACTGGTCACTTGCTCCTCCTCCTCCCCTGTTCCGCAACTTTGGCTTTGTTATTTAGCTCAATTTTATTGCCCTCAATGTCATGACAAATTTGAGGAGTTTGTCACCCGTGGGGTCGACCTGTGTGGAACATTACAACATCACAATTACTCTTCGATAATGATGGCCACAGAAAAAACATATGAGACTAACAAGCTTAAGAGAAGTATTCAAACAACATGCTTAATGACCCATAGCGGGAGGGCCTTTAATCGTCAATACACAAAAGGTTCCCATTCAAATGTATGCATGGCAATCTCATTACACATGGCGCGACTGCGGTAAGAATGTTCGAGCGTACGCTGGATGATCCTTCCCACATATGGCGTGATTGCAGCAAAAACATCTGATTATGATGGTGAGAAAGCTCATGAGGGGTTGGGGATAGGTCGGTGGGATGTCACTGACTGCAGGTCAGGTGAAAGACTTTAACGCCTAAGCGAGCAGAGGGGGAACCCAAAATTTTGGGTGGTGTTGTAGCGGCTACAACATTTCCCAAACCAGGAAATTTATTTTCCTTACAACTCACTCATAGGGAAAGAAGAATATTGTGGTCACAACCTCGAAATAAGGCTCCCTTACACAGCTGTAGCAGATGGACAAAGTCATGAAGGAATACGAGGAAATTTTCTCCTCACTCACAGAGGTTCCTCTACATTGTCAGGACAAGCACTCCATTGATCTGACCACTGTGTTGGGAAAAATACTGAGAGGGGGGGGGGGGGGTGAATCATTATTTATGACTTACTCAAATTTTTTTACTTTTCCTTACTTCAAAACACATACACGACTTTCCTGAAGCCAACTCGCGTATACACGCGGATATACTTAATAAAACATGCGTATGTCCAACAATCTTATTATGCAGATAATTCTTCACTTATATCATTCCATCATTCATTCATTAGATGTTCAAGAAACAGTAAGCATGTGCAGTAATAACAGAATAAACCATCACCCATAAGAAACACACATGAACACAAGGATTTTAGGTGGAAACCCAAGTCGGGAGAAAACCACCGCTACCGTTGTCTCAGCCTTCACTATTTTATTATAGAGAAAACATCTTACAACCATGTACTGGCGCAGACGCATACCAGCATGCAGGCACCCACCTGCAGAAGGCTACAACCTTCTCTCGTTTACCAGCCTCTCCTGGAAGGGAGTTACAACCCCCTGCTCTCGTTTACCAGCCTCTCCTGGAAGGGAGCTACGACTCCCTGCTCTTGTTTACCAGCCTCACCTGGAAGGGAGCTACTGTTAGGTTCCCGTGATTTGGCCGATTGGCTAGCCAAATGACGATGTAACATCAAACCAAGCTTTGGAGCCCAAGGACCTAGCCTTCCTGGACTCAGAGAGGGCTCTATCTATAAGTGTAAAAGATGTCGGTGTGTTTACTTGCGATGTTCTGATATTAGGCTAGTTATGAAGTATGTTTTTGGTTTTTTGGTTTTTTAAGTTTGTGAGGGATGAAACTGATCAAATACATAAATTGGATAACAAGATGTAGATAAATTGGGCTATGGGGTCAAACAGGTCAAGGAAGCTATGAAGTGATGATGTAAAGCTGCTGTAGGGCCGATTTGATTCACAATAGAAGGGATCTCTGGGCAAAATGGAGTAAATGAACAATAAGTTGGTGAAAGACAAGGGATTTCAAGTGCAAACTAGTTAATAGCAGACATAAACATGTAATAGCAAGCCATTAATCATGCTAGGAATAACTATAAGCTAATCAATACATAGAAATCAAACATTCAAGCCAAACATAGAGGTATATGACCCTCTAACTTCGGGAAAAGGCTATCAGACTTTGGGGAAAACACATGAGACAAAACTAACAACTCATAAACTATGTCGGAACGCCTAAACATAGTCTCTAAGTCATTGGGCACTTGGACAAATAAGTTTTCATAGTTTTAGGCAAAGGGCTAGATCGAAACTAGGCCTCCTTGGTTCAACAAAATGATCAACAAATCAGTCAAAGAGAAAGTTTTATGGATAGAACTATGAGCAGCTGATAGGTAGGTAGGGCAAACCATACATCCTACTCAACATACATGGAACCGATGAATAAAACTTAGCAACAACACCTTAGGTTACTAAAGAGCAGCTAAGAATTCTTTAGCATAACTAAGGGAGAAGAAAACATCAAGCTATGAAGATTCGTGGATTTTGAGGTGCCTCCATGGGCATGTCTCAAAATCAATCTTTACTGATCTATAGCAGCAAGAAAAAATGAAATATGAGTGAAAACTAGAATACAAAACAACATTAAGAAGCACTATACCATTCTACCATGTCAAGGAATCCATCAACAAGCCTTCAACATTCCTCAAAAGCATCCAAGAGGCAATCCAAACATCATAACTCAAGTGTATTCTTCAAAGCTCATATGACCAATGCATTAATTTTTCTCTCAAGTTCAGCCCCTAATTTACAATGAGAAGCATGGGATAAATAGGCTAGAAGGAGGAAAACCTCATGGAGCAACTAGCTATCCCATTGGCCAAGTCAAAATATCTAAATTTGCCCTTGAGGCTTTGCAAAGCCCAAGGCACAAAATATCTAATAAAATATCTAAAAAACTGCTAAAAACGGAAATTATATTGACTTTACATGATTTTCCCATGATAAAAATATCTTAACGCACATTTGGGAAAAGCAGATTTTTGGAGTTCAAAAATTGCAAAAATACTTCATATTTATGCCCGAAAAAGGTCCCCCTGACTTGCTGGATGCAAATGGAAGCCTTCCCGATGTCGAAATGAGGCTCATGATGGCTCGTTGGAAAGCTCTCTGTGTCTACTTTCCAACGCAAGTGGAATCACCTCAATCTGATCTCTAAAAATCCCTCAAAACTGTACCTGTGTGCAAAAACCCAAAAATAGCAGGTCAGCTGATAGGGCGGGCAGAATGTGCAAAATGAGGCTGTTTTTCGCCAATTTGAGGGGGCGAATGATCTTCAAATGCCCTGAAAATCGCTGGAGAGCTGCTCATGAAATTATGGAATCCATTGGTATCACCCTCCTCCCATGACGACTCTTCAAACTGAAATGGCGCATTTATGAGTTTTTGGCGAAAACCCCAAAAATGTCAAAAAAACAAAAAGTTTTCGAAAACAGGCCCAAAATTGGCATGCACGACCCTCAAGGGTCCATGGAAACATGCTCCGAAGCTGAAGCTAAAATATCGAGGGCTGATGTGCGTTTTGCTTCTTTCCGTGCTAGGCGCCTCTCCTTCAATTTCTTCAATTTTTCTTGTGCCACCTTCAATTTGCGCCGGGCGAATTGGTTTAGCTTCGAAAGTGAAGTGTTCTCTTTCTCTCGTAGCTCGAGATCCCTGTTTTCCTTCTCAAGCTTGGTCTCCAAATGTCTGGTTAGCCCTCTCAAGCCAAGCTTCCTTGTTTTCCTCAATTTCCCGCTCAAAGAGGGCGAGTGAGAGGAAAAGCTTCGAATTGAGCTTGTTCTTCGTCCCTTCTGTTTCTCCAAGGCTCTCCTAAGCCCGATGGTTCTAGGCCTCTTTCGCCTAGGCTGGTCCTCCTCTTCCTCATCATCAAATTCGCCAATAAGCTCTTCAATTCTTACTTGCGCCTTTTCTCGCCTCCTTTTTGTACTTGATGGCCCTTGCCTCATGAATGGCTGCATGAAATTTCATTTGTTTGTTCTCAACCTCCAAGAAATGATTGAAATTCCTTGCCCTTTGGAGATCCTCTTGTAAAACCTCAATTTGCCCTTCTTTGTGAATGAGGAGGTTTTCAAGGATGCGTGCCTCATTGTCGTTGTCATCGCTTGGGATAGGGATGACAGCTGATTTACCTCCATGCTTGGCACTTTCTCCAACCGTACTTTTTGCCTTTGAAGGCCAATCTAGCGCTCTTTCTCCTTGGTAAGCTAGGAGTTGTCCCTTTGGGCAATTTCCCCCTTCTTAGGGACAGCTTTGGTCACCATTGAGGAGACAGCTTCAACTTCTGTCGTTCTTCCTCAACATCCCTCGTCCCGGCTTGTGGTTCAAAAGATGTGTCAATTGCTTGCTCAACTCTCGCTGTCTTCAACCTCTCGTCGGCTGTCCCTCTTCCCTGAATTTGATGCTCGTTCATCAACCTCTATCTCGCTCTTGTCCCTCTTCCCTGAATTTGATGTCGTTCATCAACCTCCAGTCTTCGTTTGTCCCTCTAATCGAAATTGATGTCTGTTTATCAACCTCTAGGCCGCTGTCCAATGATATCCAAGCTGCTGCTGTCCTTCAAAATCTGGTTGCTGGTCGCTCATCATCCTCCTTTTCTCCATGTGGCTCATTGCCCTCTCCTTCTCCTTGTGTACTTGGCTGCCCAGAGTGATCATCTTGAGTTTTTTTAGGGGTAGGCCTACTAGATAAAGGCACCGGGCGATGGATAGGCCGAGTAGGAGACACATGAACAGGAGGGACAGATGGCGAAATCGGCATGGCTAATGAATAAATCCCATGAAACTCCTTTCTTCTCCACTGGTGTAAGAAGATGATTTTGATCAAGGAATGATGAAAGAGAGAAGGGATTTGTTGAAGTGGAGCTTTCTTTTGGACGATGAGTCGCCATTTTCTCTATGCTTTTGGACAAAAAGTATGGGAGGTTTAATTGTCTCGCTCCCGGTAAAATGCATCAATAAGCGAACATGATAGGCAAAGATTTGGCTAAACCTCCCTTCCACAAGTGAAGTATCTCATTATGGCCTTCATCAGTGGAGCATAACTGTCAAGGAGATAGGAGAAAGGAAAAATAGCAGTGATGGTCTCCCTATGTTCCGGCTTGATGAAAGGTTTATAGTCCTCCAAATCAAGATGCGCTTGTTTAAACCACTTTTCACCATGATACTGGATCTTGGTAGCTTTGGATACATACCTTGGAGAGATTTTGAAGTCAAGATCTGCAAGCTGGAAGTGTTTGTCCTTGAACCTCAAAGCGCACAAATGTGTAAGTGGCGAAAAACTCTTGACTTCCTCTATCCTTCGACAGAAATCAAGACAGCCTACCTCATGGAAATTGAAAAGTACTGAGGGATGAGCATTGATTTCTTCTATGGAGATAGGCTCATATCTCTGATGTTGTCCGCCTTTGTGATCTCGTTTTGGAGGCATTTTGACTTGAAACAGGCTTGGAAGAGGCACACTGCCTTCAATGTATGAAGAATGTTCTGCTGGATTGAAACTGGCTACCAAACTGTTTGGACAGATAGGGACACTGTGGTTTGGATGAAATGTAACAATGCTTCCTTGAATAAGCCCCCTTCAACACTTATTAACAACAGTTCTCCAAATTTGGATGCACTTCAGCTATGTATCCTTCTCATCAATGGCGCTATGTGTAAGAACTGCTTTGTAGATTCTTTGTGCACAGTCTTGAACAAATCCCTTCTTGTGATTTTGCTTAGAGGCCTGTTTGCATTTGTATTTTTGTTTTTGAAACCAACCTTCAAAAATCATAACCCTGCTTTTTTAGGCCATTTACCTTGAAACATGCCCCTGTCAGCAGACTTCTGTGGAGACCACACAGTGGGAAAAGAAAGAGACCCTGTGGTTAGGTGAAAAATAGCCCACTGTGGTAAGAGAAGAACCTTTCACTTGTGACTTTTTGAGAAGTCAATCACTGCCTTTATAACTCTGCCCTTGCTGTTTACTTGATCATCAATAAATGCCTAATCATCTACAAATGCTCAATCATCAACAAAATACCCTGTTTCACCTTCAGAAAACTCTATCCAACAATCTTCAGAATGACAATATAGTGTAATGAACAAGCAGACTTAGTTTAGGTGAGAAAGTAAGTGCAACAGTGGTTTTTTAGGAAACAAACTTTCTGCTCTGTGAGTTTAAAAAATCCATCCAGACATTTATATACCCCTGCCTCTAATTGTTCACTTGATCATCAATAAATGTCCCATCAGCAATAACCCTGCCTTCTGGAAAATGAACCTGTTTCACCTTCAGAAAACTCTGTTCAACAAACTTCGGAATGATATAGTGTAGTGCAGAAAAACAGGCTTGGTTTAGGTGTAAAGTCAGTGCAACAGTGTTTTAGGAAATATACTCTTTGTTTGTGAGCTTAAGAGATCAACATAATACCTACACCTCTATTTTAATATCAAATGCAAACACCAAGCATTCTGCCCTTTAGACAGTGGCCATTTTCACTTGTGAGGTTTTGAAAAATTCAACATCACTTTGGTGCTTCTGCCCTTAATGTCAAAATCTAACCATCAATAATCTTTGCTCCTCAGTGTACTGTGTATTTCGGGCTTCAAATGTTAAACTTGATCATCAACAACCGTGCCTAATCACCAACAACCCTGCCTCTCGCTTCTCATCAACAAACTTTGCCCTTTTAACTATGTATAGCTTCAAACCGAGGTCTACAGGCTTTAAACTTGATTTTTCGAGTTTTTTAATGTAGGAGATAGAGTACCTTGTGAGTTTTTTGAGAAGAAATCCCTTGGAGGGAGCTAAAAATGTAACGGAACCCTTCAAAACAGGCGCGGCAACCTTTGGAGCAAAACCCGTCGCGCCGGAGAAAAGTGTCTGGTGGAGTTGTCGTGCGGTCGGGCGGCCACCTACAGGCACGTCGCGCCCGCCTACAGGCACGTCGCGCCGACGTTGAAGCCCTGTGTATTTTGCTGCCCAGGCACGTCGCGCCACTTGCCAGGCCCGTCGCGCCGCCCTAAAACAGTGCAGAAAACCTCAATTTGTTTGAAAAGCTCGTTGTGATGCTTGGGAGCTGTGGCAATTTGTTTTTTTGATTTCACAAGTGACTTACTATTGCTTTATCTCATTTCTTCGACACTCCTTCAACGGCTATATTCAAAAGATGAAGACCTTATGGCTATTTCGAACATAATGAAGCTTTTCGTTCAAAACAGTGGCAATTCACTACATGATACAAAAAGTGTTTGCATCAAGTTATTTTTTAAACAGTGATGGTTCATCACATTTGCCTTGCCTATTCGTGGAGTCACATACCTGTTCTCATAAGAGAGACATTTCAAAACCTCGACTTTGTCCCTCATTTTGGCATTTTAGGTGACAATGTCAACAAAGAAAAGGTCATCTAAAAACTGCCAAAGGTGCTTGAAAGCTGCCTTACCACTTACAGGAGACCATTGGTGCCTTTGCCATCAGTTTAACAATCTTGGTCCTTAGGTGATTTACAGGTTTCCTTCTGGTCTGTAAGTGTCTTCTACTAGCTGTCTCTTTTCTAACATGATTCTCTGCTTCAAAACTCACTGTGCCACATCCCTGTCACTGCTTTTGCTGTACTGTATATTTGTGCTGAAACTGTCCTTTAGGATGATGACCATTGTGTCTGTTTTAGGGAATATAAACAATGATAGTTCATCAAAAACAAATTCCTTTCTGCCTAATCATAGGATCATATACCCATTCGCCTCCTCATTTGAAAAGACAACTTGTAAAATATGAAAACAGGGTTTCTGGGCACACAGTCTTTATTCTGTTCTGATCAATATATTAGACCCATTTTTGTTAATAGCACTATTTCATGACTGGACTATGTTCACTGCCTCCCTCTCTTGGTGATTGCTAGCAAAGAAGGACTATTTCATAATGCACCAAAAATAATTGAGAAGTAGAAAACACCCCTTCTTGAAAGGTGCCTCTTTTGGACTTTTGACATATGGTATTGTTTTGCTGCTTGACTCTTTCCTCAAGGAGAAAATCTTATTTTTGATATCAGTGGCACACATATGCTCAAAATTGTCTCTTTGTCTATTCATAGCATTGCATACCTGTCATCATGCATTTTATGACTCAACCTTGGTCATTGTTTTACTTTCCCAATGATAAATTGCTACTTCTGAGTGTTTCACAAGTTTTTCTCTGGACTGTAAATACACCTTTTAGGTTGCATCCTTTCACCCTAGACTTCTATGTTTGCTCAGAAGGATTTCCTTTGATTTCTGTATAGGTGATCATGACAGGTCTTTAACCCTTTTTAAGTTAACTTCTCCTTTGGCATTCAAAGCATACATTATGTTCAACATTTTCTCTTTTCTACCGGATGGACTGTTGACAGGTAGCTTTTTTGAAGAGGGAGATCAATACATTAATATCATAGACAGTAACACTTTCCTTCATTCAATTTCTTTGAGTCTTTTCCCTGCACTTTTGGACTTACTAGTTTTCAACATCCTGCAATGATTTCGGCCCTCTGCTCATATATGGAGGAGGCTCTTCATCGGGCGAAAGTGGTGGAAAGTAAACCATTTGAACAACACCAATCTTAGCATCTTCACATGCAAGCTTCACTGTGTTTTTGAAGGAAACCTAGCCACAGTGACACTGTTCTAAGGTTGTTGAGATATTTGTCACTTGGCTTGTTCATCTCATGACCTGTTATATTGACAAAACTCTTTGTGACTATGAAGGTCAGTGCTTTCTTGAAAAACCAAGAACTTTCTCCTGCCTGTGTAATGGCATTGTTTATCACCTATTCTGTTTGATCTTGTGGATAGACAGGGTCCTTATGCTTTGGAAAGTTCACTGATGACAGGCCTTCTAGAGTTTCAACCATTTACCTGACATGAAAGTTTCAGATGATTTCTTTTATCAGGCCAAACTCCCCTTTCTTTTGAGCTTATCATATTTCCACTATAATCCTGTTATGGTCAGCAATTATATGCATGAAACCTGAAGATATTGTTTCATTGTTTCAGTAAGGGCAAACATGGACTTTTGCAGCCTTCTGAGTCAACTCTGGCCTGCGCCCTCTGCTTATGTATGAAGGAGGCGCCCTAACCCTCTGCTTGTAAATGAAGGAGGTTCTGGGCCTTGACAATTTACCATTTAGTTGAGACAGTGGCGACCCTTTCTTACTGTGATTTTCATGCTGGAAAGAGTTGTAAGGTCCTGAAGAGTGACCTTTGTTTTGCAGCTTCATCTCAGGCTCATAATACACTTAGAAGCAGCTGTTCTTCTAACTGTAAACTCAAACTTTTACTCCATGAGATGAAATATATTTCCTGTCTTTGTAGAACCATAGAACACAGTGAAAACCTACTAGTCAGCTTGAGAATGGGCTTCATGCAGTGCTGAGACCTAGGGAAAATGAGTGGCGCGACTTAAGGCTGTTTGTCAGCTTCATTTGCAAATTAAGGGATTAGTCATGGTAGGTCTGCTGCAGATGAGGGCTTTTTTGGCTCTTTGATGATTGCCAAAGGTGAAATGTCCTAAACGCCACTTCCTAACATAAGGGAGACCTTTGAAACAGATGTGGATTTTCCTTTTAAAGCTGATGGGCAGACTAATAAGGCTGAGGTTAGATAGGATAGTTGACAAGGAGGTTGTGGTTTTGCTAGGGGTAGACTAAATAGGTAGAAAGGCGAAAAAAAGTTTTGGGAGGGTTTTCTGGATGACATATTGACATAAGGAAATCAGTTTCTAGAAAACTCAGCTGAAGATATAGTCATCACTAACATGTAAAAAATACTGATGGCTAACAGCTACAACCCCCTGACTGAAGGCTACAACCCTTAGCACCACCATGGACCACGTTTCATCAATTTTTATACTGGATCCAACCCATACAATTAAGCTCAAGGAACTTTCATCAAACCAACAACTTTCTCTATAGCAGCATAATCAATATTCGAACAACCCAGATCATCATTGATAGATAGCAGTAAAACAACAGAACATATCAGACATTTCATACCATATACTTCAGAAAACCCTAGTTTTCATACGCGCCTTTTATTCACTGATCCTGCGTATATACACGCTTTCACAAATACCAACCTGCGTATACATCTGCACACAATTTAGAGCTGATTTCAATTCCCATACGCGCTTTCGCTGAATTCAAGCCGCGTATATACGCGCTTTCTCCTTGACGAACCTGCGTATAGATCTTCAGACCTTTTAGGGCAGTGCAGCTCTCCAGAACAGATAAATAGCTCAGATCTTCATTCTTTACTTTGACATAGATTCGCCAGATCACATATCTAATCATTCCATAAACAGATCCAGAAGATACAAGTACATTTCAGATCTAGAGATCCCTCTTCATCATTTTCTTCATAGGTGCATCATAGATTCAGATCTATCATCAAACTATTACCCTTTCCATTCAGACATACTTCAGAGTGAAGTATACATTCAAACCCAGACTCATGCACACCCATTGCACAATGAATTTCTTCTCCTTAAATAGATCTACCCTTTGATAATACCATGAACCAAAACCACACAACTTCCGATGGTATTCCTGGACGGGATCACATAGACAATCCAGCGCTCAATACAATGGGTCAATACCATGGTAGTAACCCCTGGTTTTATTCTTTTAGAGCGCAATTGGTCATACGCGACTTGGCACATACTTTTCCACGTGCATATGCGCCTTCTCATTGACAAACCCACGTATGCCTTGTAACACACCTTTTTCATCATTATTCTTGCACATACTGATATTTCTTTCTTCTGCAACTTCTGTAATACTTGTAGAAGATCAGATTTACATCATTAATAAACTTATCAAGCATCAAGAACAACTTCATTAAGTAGGTTTCCATCATCTTCATCAAGTGGGTTGCCATCAAGGACAACACTCTGCATCATATTGCCAACAATCTCCCCCTTTGGACTTGATGGCAACCACGATGGTGTTTGATCACAACAGATAGATACATTAAGCATAATGGTATTCTTCCCCTATTCAAACACCATGTCACTCTCCCCCTTTGACATCAAGGGAAAAGGGCGGATCAAAACCAACACAAGGTTTTTCCCTTCATGTAACATTGTAGAACTGATGTATACTGAAGTTACCATGCTCCCCTTGAGTTCATGCTGAATGTTCAAACATATTTTCAATGAAGTACATGACTCTATGACCTTCCTATCACCAAGGACTCATACTTACATCAAAGATCCAACCAAGTGGATTTACATAAGAGACTCAAGTACCCAACCAAGTGGGTTTACACATTTTGACTCAACTTCCCAACCAAGTGGGTTTACAAATTTTGACTCAACTACCCAACCAAGTGGGTTTACAAAATGAACAAGTCCTTACATGACTGAATATTACAATTTTACATCATAGATCTCATCATGACCTTTTCATCAAATTACAAATATGACCTTTTATGACCACTACCAAGAAGACCTCAAAAGAGATCATGTTTCAAAACCATCATAATGCCAACAATGCATTATACTCAGCAAGTCTAATGCTCCCCCTGAAAAATGTACATCCAAGCATCCTTTCCATATGACCAAGGCTCCTCCTTAGCTTGTGCAGCCTGAACACTTTCAACAGCAAGTCATCAGCAACAATCTCTGCATGATCTGTCCTTATCTGTGAATCATAAGACTTCTATCTCATCCATGTGTGAAAGCAAGGAATACTCTTCAGCAAAAAGCAAACAGGGCTCATTCATAATCTCATCATAATAAACCATGTATTATTTCATCATCATTTAGAATTGAATAATAAGTAGATACAGTGCCAATAATACAATCATTAGTAGTCAGACTGATGCTCCCCCTGAACCTGTGCTCCTAATCTTCAGCTGTCATACAAATTTTCTTGTCATAAGTTCATACGCGACTGTCTCCACTGTAACTCGCGTGTATACGCGGATTTAGTTCACTGAACCCGCGTATGGAAAGTGAAACATTGAAAACTTCACAATCCTTCATTTCCCCCTGAAGTTGTACCACCTGTACCTGTCTTCTTCACATCAGATGCTCTGTCAGAAATAAATATAACCAGAATAATGAGAATCATCATACATTGCTCCCCCTGTGATGATACATTACTAATCTCTATAATTTATCTCACATCACTCCTACAGTCATTAAAATAAGTAAGCTTTAGAAGTGGATGACTGCAGTGGGGTCAATATTCCCTACGTTTCTGACCAGTCCTCCTTCTTTTTCCATCTTTTCTTGAACTTTCTTATCGTGTGCTAGAAATTGTCCAATTTCTCAGATATGTTCATCCTGCATTCTTTTTCCACATGTCCATACTTGTTACAAGCATAACATCTTATGTGACCAGAAAAGTAAGCATAAGGATCATACTGAGTTCTTCTATTCTTTCTTCTATTGCAATCAGCTACTTTATGACCAAACTTGCTGCATGAAAAACAATATCCCTTAAAGAAACCAGAGTACCTTTCTGTATAGAATCTATTTGTTTGTGACTGAAACAATCTGCTTCTACAATTTGCTGCAACATGCCCATAATTATGACATTTAAAGCATTCAACATTATTGAATGATTTCCTTTGAGTGTTCATGATTGTCGGTTGACTTCTTGTTTCTTTCAATTCTTCAGGTTTTGCATTGACATCCTTTGAGTCTTTAGCACTTCCTTGTGAACTAGATTCTCCTTTAATAGTTTCATGAAAACCAAGACCAAGTTTAATAGCAGGAGATCTTTGATTACTAAGAATATTGTCCAGAATCTTAGTACTATCTTGAAACCTCAAGAGTTTATCCTTTTCTTCTAATTTACTTTTGAGAATGTTTACCTCAACCTCCAATTTTTGGCATTGCTTCTTCATGCTTTCTTCGACCCTTTTTCCTTCTTCTACTTGATCATTTAATTTTAAAATTTCTTCCTTCAACCAATTTCCTTGTTCTTCACATGTTTGTAACAGCTCTTCATTCTTCTTATTTGATTTTTCCAGATCTTCTTTAAGAGAGATAATTTCTGCTTCAAGTCCTTCCTTTCAAATGATAGGGGTTCTTCATTCTTCTTATTTGATTTTTTTAGATCTTCTTTGAGAGAGATGATTTCTGCTTCAAGTCTTTCACTTTGATTGGTTGCATAAACATACAAATTTTGATATTTTTCTATCTGTCCATTCAGTATTTCTTTCTGTTCATTCATTCTAGAGATCATATCTTTGTAGATAGATTCTCTCTTAAGACATTGATTCCAATCATTGCTTTCATCATTGATCTTGAGATTTGCTTCGAGACTTATACTTTTACTTTCACTATCTTCACCATTGCATGCACAAGAAGGTGAATCACAAGAACAACAATCAATACCTGTTTCCTCTTGTTCATTTTCTGCTGCACATGTTTTTTGAGGTATCTCCTTTTGAGTAGCCTTCTTCTTTTGCTTTCTTGCCATGAGCACTTTCAGATCTTGGTCAGAATCTTCTTCTTCCTCATCATTCTCTTCATTTGTATAATAACTCTTTCTCTTTTCAAATTTTTTCCCTTTACCATGATTTTCTTCATAAGGACATTTAGCAGCATAATGACCAACTTTTCCACAAGCAAAACACTTGAAGGGAAGCTTACCTTTGAATCTTCCAGTTCCTAGTTGGAGTCTTCTCACAAAATTGGCTTCTTCTTCTTCTGATATATAATTTGATTCCTTGACATCTTCCTTTTCTTTTCCTTTTGCACACGCCTTAAAAGCAGCTTCTTTGATTTGAGAGGGACCTCCTTGTCTCATTTCATAAGCAGTCAGAATACCATGTAGTTGAACAATAGTAAGAGTTTGCAGATCTTGCCTTTCTTCAATAGCTGACACTTTTGACTCAAATTTTGAAGTTAAAGATCTTAATAATTTTTCCACCAGAGTAGTATCGGTTATGGTTTCACCCAAACTTCTCATACAATTTACAATATCATCTAGACGTAAAAAGAAACTGGAAATACTCTCATCACTATGCATCCTTAAATTTTCATATTCAATTATGAGAGTTTGGAGTTTTGCACTTTTTACCTTTGTATCTCCTTCATATCTCAGAATGATTTTGTCCCATATTTCTTTTGCTGAATTTAGCTGCATCACTTTAGCAAATTCTGGTTCAGACATGCTTCCTAATAAGACATTGACGGCTTTGGCATTGATTTCAGATTTCTTCCTTTCTGCTGCATCAGTAGGAATACTTGCCGGATACTGATAACCTCCTTCCACGATTGCCCATACTTCTGCACCAAGACTTTGCAGATATGCTTTTTTTCATATCTTCCAGAATAGGAGATTATTTCCATTGAATAGAGGTGGCCTTATAGACATTACCCCTTCATGACTTCCCATTGCGACAGATCTCCTTCAAGCGATCAAGCTTCTACAGAAGGACTTTCTCTGATACTAATTGTTGGGAAAAATACTGAGAGCGGGGGGGGGTGAATCAGTATTTAGGACTTACTCAAAACTTTTTAATTTTCCTTACTTCAAAACACATACGCGACTTTCCTGAAGCCAACTCGCGTATACACGCGGATATACTTAATAAAACATGCGTGTGTCCAGCAATATTATTATGCAGATAATTCTTCACTTATATCATTCCATCATTCATTCATTAGATTTTCAATAAACAGTAAGCATGTGCAGTAATAACAGAATAAACCATCACCCATAAGCAACACACATGAACACCAGGATTTTAGGTGGAAACCCAAGTCGGGAGAAAACCACCGCTGTCGTTGTCTTAGCCTTCACTATTTTATTATAGAGAAAACATCTTACAACCATGTACTGGCGCAGACTCATACCAGCACGCAGGCACCCACCTGCAGAAGGCTACAACCTTCTCTCATTTACCAGCCTCTCCTAGAAGGGAGTTACAACTCCTTGCTCTCGTTTACCAGCCTCTCCTGGAAGGGAGCTACGACCCCCTGCTCTTGTTTACCAGCCTCACCTGGAAGGGAGCTACAACCCCCTGACTGAAGGCTACAACCCTCAGCACCACCATGGACCAGGTTTCATCAATTTTCATACTGGATCCAACCCATACAATTAAGCTCAAGGAACTTTCATCAAACCAAGAACTTGCTCTATAGTAGCATAATCAATATTCAAACAACCAAGATCATCATTGACAGATAGCAGTAAAACAACAAAAAATATCAGACATTTCATATCATATACTTCAGAAAACCCTAGTTTTCATACACGCCTTTTATTCACTGATCCTGCATATATACGCGCTTTCACAAATACCAACCCGCGTATACATTTGCACACATTTCAGAGCTGATTTCAATTCCCATACACGCTTTCATTGAATTCAAGCTGCGCATATACGTGCTTTCTCCTTGACGAACTTGCGTATAGGTCTTCAGAAATTTTAGGCAGTGCAGCTCTCCAGAACAAATAAACAACTCGGATATTCATTCTTTACTTCAGCACAGATTCGCCAGATCACAGATCTAATCATTCCATAAACAGATCCAGAAGATACAAGTACATTTCAGATCTAGAGATCCCTCTTCATCATTTTCTTCATAGGTGCATCATAGATTCAGATCTATCATCAAACTATTACCCTTTCCATTCAGACATACTTTAGAGTGAAGTATACATTCAAACCCAGACTCATGCACACCCATTGCACAATGAATTTCTTCTCCTTAAATAGATCTACCCTTTGACAATACCATGAACCAAAACCACACAACTTCCGATGGTATTCCTGGACGGGATCACATAGAAAATCCAGCGCTCAATACAATG
This sequence comes from Pinus albicaulis, assembly GCA_034641835.2. NCBI lineage: Eukaryota > Viridiplantae > Streptophyta > Pinopsida > Pinales > Pinaceae > Pinus > Pinus albicaulis. Next base: position 395,350 of record JAXQQM020058988.1, read on the forward strand.
GGTCAATACCATGGTAATAACCCCTGGTTTTATTCTTTTAGAGCGCAATTGGTCATACGTGACTTGCCACGTACTTTTCCGCGTGCATACGCACCTTCTCGTTGACAAACCCGCGTATGCCTTGTAACACACCTTTTTCATCATTATTCTTGCACATACTGATATTTCTTTCTTCTAAAACTTCTGTAATACTTTTAGAACATCAGATTTACATCATTAATAAACTTAACAAGCATCAAGAACAACTTGATTAAGTAGGTTGCCATCATCTTCATCAAGTGGGTTGCCATCAAGGACAACACTCTGCATCATATTGCCAACACATTGACACATCGCTGCCTGATGTTGCCATACCTCATGTGACTACATAGATAGAATCCACACATGTACTATCTAAGGCTAATAAAGAAACCAAATTTACTAATGGCATCCAACATGTCCGGCCGCAGGTCCATGACATCTTCGACAATAGAACGTGCCTCATCTCATGGAGGATCTCAACGCAATGGGGACCATTGCTTCTTAAGGAGGGAGGAATGATCTAGGTGGATATCAGTGGCTGCTCACCTATTCCATTTGGGCCCACACCATCAATTCTTTTAGTTTTTAAGTTGCAGCACAACTTACTATTTTTAGCAGTTTTTCGGGTCCTGAACTTCCGGAGTTGTTTTGAGGCCCTAAACAATGTTTTTTGGGAAAAATGGGAGCAACATGGTTCCATGGACTAATGTTTCTCACACCAAAAGTTGTAGTCCTTGTATAGATCTTTCTAACAAGCTATTAAGCGCGTCAAATGGAGATCAGATGCTAAAGTTACGTCCCTGGGAACTTGAAACACAAGTTTACCTAAACAGGGCCCTTAGTTTTGGCGCTTCATCTCCTAGGGTTAGGTTTCTGGATGTTTAGAGTTCTCCATTGTTTCTCAATAATAAATAGTCCCACGAGATTCATTGTAACACAGTTTAGAGGTCTGTAGCTGCCACATATCTTCTCAGAGATTCGCTACCAGTACCCTAGCTATTTTATTTTCATTTTGTCTGTAAGCATATTTAGGTTATTTGATATTAATGAAATGAAGAATTATTTCCGCTGCATCTCTATGTTCATGGTTATTTCCGTATTATATTGCGTTCCTGCATAAATCTGGATTAGTGCAGAAGGTGGAAAGTTTTTGGATGATACTTTGCAAATTTGGACTTCACTGCAGGAAGATCCAAACGTACAGAAGATAGAATAATACATCCAACAGAAACATAAGTAGTTAGAGGAGATTCAGGAAACTACAAATACCTATCACAGAAGCTCACCAAGATTAGTGAAGGAAAGGTCATTCATAAGCAGATAGAAGAATTGAGGAAAGAGGAGAAAGTTTTGATGGAGAGAACTCAACCATGGAAGGATGAGGCTCTTCATATTTCGTAGGAAGTGGATGGGAAGCTCCAAGATATTCGACAAAGGGAAGGAGCAGGGTTGTAGAAGACTGAAGGACTAGTAATAAAGGAACTCCTAGAAGAGGTGCGCAGTGAAGAGAATTAGGCCACCAAGGTACTGCATCAATACAAAAATGCATACAACAACATCGATGCAAAAATTAGAGGCAAAGAAAGTGAGTAACTTAGGACGAGTCACATGTGAATGTTGGGGGCTTGTTGGGGGCAGCCCAACTTGGCATAGATTTTGGCTAATACTTCACATTTTGAGGAGCAGAGCATGAATTAGACCACACAGTAGATCATTTTAGATATATTGGGCAGTACCATAGGACCTTTGGGGTGGGTAGAAGCCCCTCCTTTTTGTAACATGTTTCGAGTTATATTGGCTTGTTTTGTGGATCCCATGGTATTTGGACCATGGTATTTTTTCAATGTAATAATATATAAAGGGATGAAATTCTATGTTTAGGACATCGATCATGGTTAAGGGAAAATCTTTGTGATTTTTTTGTAGCGAGGGGAAGGCTCTGCAGCTGAGTGCGCAAAGACCTTGGAAGAGTCTGCAACTTAGTGAGCAGGCCACCTATAACTATGTGCGCAGGTCAAATAACTAACTGTAATCAAAGATACATAATAATAAAGAATCAGTTTTGGGATGATATTATGTGTTCTTATGTGCTTTCTGTACCTATTTGCTTAATATCTGTTATTGGGAAGTAGTTAATACAATTGCATGTTATGACATCACATTGTTAGTTTAAGATGTTATGTGATCTTGTTTATGTGATCAAATAAATGTGGCGAAGTAATTATAAGTTGTAAGCATAAGATAATACAAAAATAACACATCTTTGCATCCCTCATTGCATCCCTTACCAAGTGCATTCACTAAGAAATGTTGTAGCACCTTCGAAGAAAACCCACAAAAAACCTGGCCATAAAATAAATATGTCTCTGAAGACACGATGATCAATATCAGCCATAAGAGTAAAGAGGTTCGTATACTTGTAACCTAGAAGAAACTCTTCGATGTCGGGGTGGTTGTATCAAAATCCATGGAAGCCTGACGAGGAGGTCAGGACCCTATGAGAAATAGGGAAGAAAACCATTGGAAAATTGTGAATAAAAGACTTGTTAGGTTTTAGCTTTGCACCTGAGCGAGAGAAACATGTTGTGGTGTCGAAATGGCGACATCAGAGACAGATTGGGGGTAGGGGCAGTTACTATAAATCTCTCACAAATCCTCACCGTTCATCACTGCGTTGGGTATGTGGACAACAACGATGTGCTCAAGTGTCGAGTTCCTTGGGAATAGAGATATGCAGGAAAACTCATACCATTGGGAACTATAAAGTTCCATGCAAATACATTATACCTTTACCCATGAATAATGTTAGCCATCACCTAAGTTATCATGTGAGTAAACATAGTAGAGAAATCTAGATGGACGGTGTTACTGATAGGTGTTACCCCAAATGTGCGAATAAATATTTAGGCACAATAATCATATACTGAAAATTTATAACCAAGGTATGTTAACTACCCAGCAGTATCTGTTGAATCACCATAGACCCTAGAATTAACACATTACTTACAACATGTACCGGGTGCATATCTTATGAGTGGAAACTAACATGAGTCACTAATCGAGGTGGCTCTAGAAACACATACAGGACAAAGAGGGCTGATGAAATCTCAAAAATAAAAGTGTTCAGAATGCTTTCTAACTAGGACCGGAGCATATATCTTGTCGTTCTGATCGCAGCGGTGGGGACGATTCATCAAACCGAGCTCGTATGTGAAAGTTAGAGCCGGTCAAAGTTTTGGTTTGACTTGGTGACTTGGCAGGCTTAAAGGAGGTGCAATTTTGCCGAAATCCGGCCACCGGATTTTGGGAGAAATTGTGGGGTCATTAATTTGACTCCTATGGTCAAATGAGAAGTTTAAAATTGAATGGGTTGTTTTAAATTAAGTAAAAAAAAAATATTAAAAAAAAGGGGGTGGCGGGGGTGCCCACACACTGTCATATAAAAATGATATATAAAAAGAAATATATATGTATGGGCTGTCGGGCCATGACCCCCGCCAGACCATATGGCATTCCCCAACCAACGTTTGTTAACGTTGAAACATATAAACATATATATGTGTGTGTGTGTGTGTGTGTGTGTTTTATTTTAAACATATTTAAACAATAATGCCACCATGTGTGTCGGTAGTTGGGGCGGGCCGCCCAAGGCGGGCCCGATCCCTCCCAAATTCAAAAAAACTCTAACCATATATATATATATATATATATATATATATATATATATATATATATATATATATATGTTTTATTTTAAACATATTTAAACGATAATGCTACCATGTGTGCGGGTAGTTGGGACGGGCTGCCCAAGGCGGGCTTGACACCTCCCAAATTAAAAAAAACACACCCAAACCAAAATTGTTGTACGCGGATTTTGGGGGAGGCAAGATTTGATCCCCTAACCTCCCCTTAACAAATTCCAATTTTAGCCATTACACCAACGAATCACTTTGAATATTCCACAGAGAAAAGTTTATATAACCTCATTTTTACAAGTGCGCCAAGGCCATGGAGGAGCAGAGCATGCACGTAGATCGAGACTAAATTTTTTATTGTAGGTTGAACTATGAGAAGGACTAGAAACAGGGAGCCGAACCATGAGCCTTGAAATTTTCCCAGGGAGGTAATTTTTCTCCATGTCGGAATATAGTCAATTTTACAGTAATTTTTCACAATTTTTCGTAGGGAATGCAATGCCAAGGTCAGATTCACCTTTTGAGTTGGTAGGATACTCATTGTCACATATATGTTGTTTGATATCCCTTTGATGCCATGTCGGCGGGATACTCATAGTCATTATGTATGAGATATTTTCATACTGATAGGAGTCCTTCTTGTGTATTAGAGTTCCATAGTGGAACATCTCATAGAGAGGTCTAGCCACTCCTGCGTGAAGGAATTTTCCTTGTATGTCAGAGAAACCACATCACTCATTACAACACTTAATGAAGCGGCCTACACCATCTTGACACCGAGGCCTAGAGATGTAGTCCCTCCTGGATGAACTCCATTATCAAACAATGTGTTCTTATGATTGCTGAGCTTGACATGCTATGTTCCTCATCTTTACAACATGCAATTGTTCATCTATGTTCATTAACTCTTTAATTAAATGAAATTCTAATTTATCAGCTGAAGTAAAAGGTCTTGGTTAAGGGTATCAAGAATTTACCTTGGATCAATCACATGATATAATTTTAAAATTATCTTATTATTCTGAGACAACTTGATGGTAATTTTTTATATATGTATTTATTTACTATTACTAACTTTGTCGGAAAGGACTATTACAAGTGGTATCAGAGCCTCGTTCCAATACTATGGTCGAGATTGGGTGACTGATTTCAGAAATAATAATATTACAAGAAGGAAAAACAGATAATTGTGATGCACAATGAGGAAGCAAATACAAAGCCCATACAACCATTAGTGTAACCAAGCCATGTAGCTGGTATAGGTGTTAATCCGGAAGTTTTGCTATAGTTAGAGGGGAACCATCAAAACCCCACGAATATTCTTATGTAAACAGTTCGAAAGTTAAAAACGGAGATGGCCAATATAAGGGCGGATAATGAGCGAATGATGTGGGATCGGGAATGAATATTGAAGAGTTTGTCAGATCGCCAAAATCATAGAACTGCGATGACCAACTCTAGTAATGAGGAGAAAAATGAAGGGAAAATGCAGGAAGGTGAAAATGTGCGGGAATAAAGTCACACTCAGTATTCAAAACAAGATAAGGGTGGAAATGAAGAAGGATCTGGAAATGTTTCATACCATCAAAGGAATAGGAAGCCAAATACTAAATTAAAGGGGGAATTGAGCAAAATAAAACCTTCATTTTTTTATGGAGAAATGGAGGAAGTTGCTAAATCTTGGTTAATTAACATTAACAAATGATTCTAGATTTATGAAGAGGGAAGAGGTTAAGGAAATTCATGTAATCGATGAGCAAAAGGTGAGTTGGGGGGATTTCCAGAGATATTTTAAAGAGAAGTATTTGAATGAATGATTCTACAAGGACAAGGAAAAGGAATTTCATGATCTTGGGTTAACAAGAAAGCACCAAAGAATTTTCAAAATGTGAAAGGTATGAAAGGGGGAAATTTTAGGAAAATACACAGAAATGATTCGAATAAAACTCCTGGAAGAAGTCAACAAGTGTTTAAATCTTACAATGAATCCAAGCATATGGAGTTTTCTAGTAAAATAGAACCTAGTTCGGTACAAAAACCTCCCTTGCAGTGTTGGAGTGCGGGGAGCCACATTATTATAAAAATTTCCCCCACCGTATGAGAGTAGAACAAGCTGCCAACATGGAGGAAGCTTCCATAGTTAGTGATGTATCCCGGAGCATACCAAGGATTAATGCTGCCTTGGATGATCATAAAAAAAAAATTCAAACAACCGTGATCGAGTTGGAAGGAAAAATGTTTAATCATGTTGTATCAATTTTAATAGATTTGGGAGCTAGCTTGAGTTATGTTAATCCTAAAATTGTTGAAAAATGTCACCTGCAAACCAATAAATTTAAAATTATTAGCTAGTGCAATTAGCTACTAGAGAAAAAAGGAAAGTGAGAACGAAAGTAGATAACTATACTATTGAAATAGCATGACATATAATCAATGTGGTCTGAATGTGTTACCTTTTGGGTCTTATGATGTACTAATTGGGATGGACTGGTTGGAGGAACACTGGTCCTTAGTGAATTGCAAAGATAAAACCATCAACTACCTAAGGAAGGAGGGTATTATACAGGAGCTACAAGCAATTAGAAGGCCTATGGTACTGTGACCAATTACTGCCTCTAAGTTAGGCAAATGCATTCGCAAATGATGTTTGATATATGAAGTTGAAGTGGGATTTACTAATTTGAAACATAAGTCAGCCTCCCTAGGAAATTTACTGGTAATTCAAGAATTCCCTGATGTATTCCCAGAGGATATCCTGGGGTTACCTCCCAAACAAGATATTTATTTTACTATAGATTTAATACCGGGAGTTGTGCCAGTGTCCCAGACTCCTTATCAGATGAGTATACCCGAATTGATTGAAATTAAATTGCAATTGCATGAATTTCTTGCTAAGGGTTACATTCGCCCTAGTGTATCCCCTTGGGGAGCTCCTATTTTTTTGTTAAGAAAAAGGACGAGACCTTAAGGTTTTTTATTAACTACAAGCAACTTAATAAGCTAACTTTCAAAAATAAATATCCTTTTCCAAGGATCGATGACTTGTCGGATCAATTCAAGGAGCTAAAATATTCTCTAAGATAGACTTATGGTCTAGGTACCATTAAATGAGGGTGAGAGAAGAAGATATTCTAAAATTGATTTTAGCACATGCTATGGTCACTATGAGTTTGTGGTTTATGGTCACTATGAGGAATTTTATGACGCTGCCAAGAAAATTAAGACTATCATGGAATGGCATGTACCTGCTAACTTTGATCAAATTTGATCTTTCATGGGCTTAGCAATATATTATCGACGTTTCATTGAAGGATTTTTCGAGATAGCTTACCCCATAACAACCTTACAGAAAAATGGAAATATCTTCATGTGGATTGTTAAATGCCAACATATTTTTTAGACACTAAAACATTTATTAACTACCGCCCTAGTATTAAATATTGCAAACCTGGATAAGGAGTTTGTGGTATGCACTGATTCTTTTTAGGAGGGGGTAAGTGGAGTATTAATGTAGGAGGGCAAAGTGATTTCCTATGAGTCATGGAAAATGAAAGAACATGAGCAGAGACATTATGCCTATGATCTAGAGCTAACAATAATAGTAAATGCCCTAAAAGTATGGAGACATTATTTTTTGGGCAAGAAATTTGTATTGATGACATATCATAATAGTTTAACCAATTTCTTTAAGAAACCTAGTCCGAATGCACAACAAGTGAGGTGGAAAACCTTATTGGGGGAATTTGACTTTGACATCAAAAATCTTAAAGGGAAAGAAAACCGGGTGGCATATGCCTTGAGAAGGAAACTGCATCACCTATATGAAATAACATACAGTTAAGTAGAATTTAGCTTTTCATATTTAATCAAAGATGTTTCCAACAAAGACCCATAATATATATTTTTATGGCAGAAATAAATCAATCAAATAATTCAAAACAAAAAACTGATTACAATGTAAATGAGAACAATTTTCTAACATCTAGAGGCGGAATATATGTTCCTAATCAACAAGTTTTTAGACTATTTCTTTTGGATGAATTCCATAAAAGGCCTTATAATTCTCACCCCAGTTATCAAAAAAAAAAATTATGCTATTAAGAAAAAATATTTTTGGCCTAGAATGAGGAAATTCATCACAAAATATCTGGCCAAATGCTTATAGTGTGAACAAGTTAAATATGAGCACCAACAACTAGCTGGGTTACTTAACCGATTACCCATTCCAGAATGGAAGTGGGAGCTAAACACTTTGTATTTTATCACTAGTTTTCCTAAAACAAGGAAACAAAATGACTCAATAATGGTGGTGGTTGATAATTTAAGCAAGGAAACCCATTTTATTCATGTCCCATCTACATATAAAACTAGACAAATTGAAAATATTTTTATTTGAGAAATCTTTAGGTTGCATGGGATGCCTAAATTCATGATTTATGATCGGGATGTAAAATTTACATCCTCATTTTGGAAAACTCTCTTTACAGGTTTGGGTACTCGGGTTCAATTTAGGACTGCTTACCACCCATAAACGGATGGAAAAATCGAGTGAGTAAACCACATGCTGGAGGATATGTTGCGAATGTACATAATGCAACCATTCAAGAAATGGGAAGAGTATCACCACTTAGTGGAATTCGCCTATAACAATGACTATCATGAGTCATTAAATATAAGTCCTTTTGAAGTTCTATATGGGAGGAGATGCAAGACACGTGTCAGTTTGACTAACATAGAGGACAAAATTATGCTGGGACTTGATATATTAGCCGAAATGGAAACCACTATAAAACAAAATCGACAGAATATGAAAGTTGCACATGATAGGAAAAAGGAATACGCGAATAGGAAAAGAAATTATAGAGAGTTTAAGATAGGATATCATGTATATATCCGATTATGACCTAGAAAAAGTACATTACAATGGAAGGGTTGTAAAAAGTTAGCTCCTAGATACTGTGGACCTTTGCAAGTATTGGAAAGAATTGTACAAGTTGCATACCCATTAGCGCTACCAAGTCACGTACGAGTCCATAATGTGTTTCATGTATCTCTATTATATATATATATATATATATATATATATATATACTCTAGACACATCATTCACTGACAAGACGTGCAGGTAAGAATGTAAACTAAATGCCTTGTTTGTAACAGCTAAATTTGCTAAAAACTAGTCACTAATAACATTGCATTTTATGGACAGGTGGAGTCAGACAGAGAGTTAATGGTAGATACCCTATGTATTCTCGATTGGAGACAGAAACAATATTATGAAGGCGAGCCATCATCTAGGTTAAAGTGCAGTGGCGACACTTTAGCACGAAAGAGGCTACCTGGGAAGATGAAGGTTGGATGTTGTAATCATACCCTCATTTGTTTCAAGAAACATGATTAAACATTGAGGACAATGTTTTTCTCAAGGGGGGGAGATGTAACAACCCTGGGCATATTGGCATTTTCGTTTACTGGCATTTACACTTCCGTTTTACTTTTACATACTTCATAAAAACAAGCTGTGGTTTGAGTTTGGTAGAAGAATATGGAAAGAATAGTATAATTATTTTAGGATTTTTTTAATCCTATTTAGTTAAGGAAAGAGGGCGGAAATGAATTGAAAGAGGATCTTGTCTTCCAGGTAGTTATAAAAAAAATTACTTCATCCCAAGAAGGGAAATGAGAAAAGGAAAAAAGAAATATAATCCTAAACAGGACGCTATCAGGAGAAGGCGGTACATTGTTGAGAGGAGTTGTCCTGATCTGGTAGTAGCCAGTGGGAACTCTGCGCAAGAACAATGTGGACTAGACTGGAGTCTCAAGGTCCTGGTTTGGTAATGTTTTAAACTACTCCAGAAGTCGAGAGGCTCAAGGGGAGGCTTGGACGTGATAGCCATTCTCGTTCCATGCAAACACATTATACCATTACCCATGAATAATGTTAGCCATTGTCTAAGTCATGATGTGAGTAGACATAGCAGAAAAATCTAGATGGTTGGTGTTATGATAGGTGTTATCGAAACATTATAACCAAGTTATGTTAATCACTGAGTATTACTTGTCGAATCACCATAGACCCTAGACTTAACACATTACTTACAACATGTACCGGGTGCATATATTATGACTATAAATTAACATGAGTCACGTGATATAGTGTTAACAATATTTTATTATTCTAAAACAACTTGGTAAAAAAAAAATTATTTGTCTTTATTTACTATTACTAATTTTGTGGGAAAGCACTGTTACACTAAATTTAAATAATAATGCTAAATACCTTTTTTTTCTTAAAATTAAGAAAAAATGTAGTATTTTATTTTTTTTCTTCTTAAAATTAAGAAAAAATGTAACATTTTAATTATAATACGTAGATAAAAGGCTACATGAAAATGCATTCTCTCTTATGATTATATAAAAATCAATTTTTTTAATATTTAAGTTAATAGTAAAAATGTATAAACAACTTAGATGGACAAAATACTTCCTAAAACTGTTTCCAACTCTACCCTTGTGGCTCGCAAGAGTTTTCCAAAGAATGTGATGGTGATGTTCTCTATGAAAAGTGTGTTGCGTACATACGACGAAAGAAAACATTGAAGATGAAAATATATGGGAGGAGGAGGACCAACTATCCGTCAAACGCTGTGAGTTGGATTGAGAAAATAGATTGGGGAAAACGAAAGAGGGAGCGATTAACAAGAAATACTTTGAGAGTTGAGTGGGGCAGAGGGGTGTGGTGGGTGGTTGTTTTCAGAGAGTTATGCCATGGGTGGTGGTGGTCTTTACCACAAAGATAATATTTGGCATCTTCAATGCGAACAGCTCACAGGCCTGAGAGGATGTTTGGGTGGTGGTGGTCTTTACCACAAAGATAATATTTGGCATCTTCAATGCGAACAGCTCACAGGCCTGCGAGGATGATAGACTCTCTGAAAACAAACAACGCCCCTCTGCCCCACTCAACTCTCAAAGTCTTTGTTTACCAACTTAATGGCTCCCTCTTTGTTTTGCTCGCATCTATTTTCGATGCTCCAGCCCACAGCGTAACAAATTGGTTGAGTAGTAGGGCAGAGGGGCGGTGGGTAAAACGAAAGACGAAGCGATTGAAAAAGACTTTGAGAGTGGGTAGAGGGCCGTTGTTTGTTTTCTGAAAGAGTCTAACATCCTGGCAGGCCTGTGAGATGTTCGCATTGAAGATGCCAAATATTATCTTTGTGGTAAAGACCACCACCATCACCGCTCTCTGAAAACAAACAACGCCCCTCTGAAGGTCTTTGTCAATCGCATCATCTTTCGTTTTACCCACCGCCCCTGTGAGTTGTTCGCATTGAAGATGCCAAATATTATCTGTGTTTGTGGTAAAGACCACCACCGACCATGGGGTAGCTCTGTACGAATAGATGTTAGACTCTGTGAACCAATCTGTTCGATAAGGAATGCAGATTTGTGACATTAAGGGATGCAGATGTATTACGAGAATGGTCTTCCACAAGATGGAAAAATGTTGACAGAATCTTTATTGGAGGTTTGGTCTTGAATCACATCTAGACAGGAAGAATTGGTCAGTAGAATTGGACAGTTGAGTGGGTGGGGCGCAATTGGACAATGGCATCATTGTTTAAAGTTGTCTTTTATTAAATTGTTAAAATCTTGCCATTCCTATTTATTTGGAAGTTGTTTCACAAAGGCATTTTGAATGGTAATAATCTTTTTTTTTAAATTGAGAAAGAGAAAAATTAAACATAAATTAATTGTCAAATGAGTAATGTTTTTTATACTAGGGTAGATCCATCTTAATTCTTGACTTATTAAACACTCTAGGGATCCAATTTCTTGAGGTACAAACCTCTTTTTGGACTGCAAAACTTGAGGAAAGGTTTGCACCTCGAGAGATTTGATCCCTCTCGATGCTTAATAGATCCGGAGTTTGAGTTGTGCGTGGCCACAAAAAATATGTTGATGAACATATAATTAATGTGCTCATTTTAAATATATTAAATATGTTTAAGATTATACATGTATGATTATATATTACTAAAATAAAAATAAGAAGTTATAATAATGTTAACTGTGTTAGTCATCAGTATTTTTCACTATCTTTAGATGACTATAGGATGGTTATAGTTTTCTGAAAACAACATTCCCTGAATATTGTGAATTTCAGAAATCTCACTGCCTTCATTATCCTTATAAAACTTTTTTCACTATTCCTCAGTTTACCATCTCAAGGTCACCCTATTGCTCCTGAAAGACTCCTTATGGGCTTATGCCTCTCATCTTCATCCTTCTTTCCTGCCTATAACCTCATTTCCCTGTTTTCCCTTGTCAAATAGACTCCATCCTCCCTCTAGGGTTTCCTAGTGTTGACTCATCCCCATGTCTCTTTGGGCCTAATAACCCATAACAATACTCTGTTTTCACCTGAATATCTCCAAGTCAAATTTCAGTCAAAATCAGGTCAAAGAACACCCCCACTAGGTCATTAGGGTTTTTACAATGTTTAAGGTCATCCTTGGATGTTTCAGGCACTGCTTTTCCTTTGCTAGAATCCAGCTTAGATGGAATAGAATGTTAAGACATGGTTATTCAATAAGGACCTAAAATATCCAAAGAAGTTTTCCTTATCAGTTCAGGACCAGCAAATGAGAAAAATGGAAAAGGTTCAACACTTTTGCAGGAGTGTCGAAATATTTATCAGCAAAAGGTACTGATGAGGTAGACTATCTACTCCTGAATTAAAACAACTTACAACAATGGAAAGATGAAACACTTGTTCTTATAGATTACTAGGGTTATGAACTTGATAGTCCAGTTGAGTGCCAAAACAATGATCACTTATTGAAAATGACATGGAGGAAGCCCACAAGGCCAAACATGAAGAAAATCTATTGGAGACTATTTATGAGATTTGGAAAAGGGTAAGGTGAACTGGACAGAAATGAATAAACTTGAAAGGGCTATAGAGAACTCAGAAGACAACATCGATGATTGTTGTAAAGACTGCAAACACTTAGGGTTTTGGAAAAGATGGCCAGAGAAGGTGGAAAAGATAAGTTAAACTTAATGGTGGAAACAAGAGAGGATTTTGAAGATGTTGCTATGTGTAATCATCCTAAAGTTGTCAAAATAAACTTGTCATGCCTCAATGATCAAAGGAAACGCCAATTCAATGTTTTCAGTCACCTGCAAGGAAAAAAAGTGTAAAAGGGTTAGTGAGAAAAGAAAAAGGATTTTTGACATTAGAAAGTGAGTTGTTCAAATTAAATCAAACGTCCATTTTCCTATAAAGCCCATATAACATTTCAAAAGAATCATTGTTGCCTTGCAAAGCATAAAAAGCATTTAGAGGAGAAGAGTTTGTGAGTTTTCAAGCAAAATTTGGGAAAATTTGCTCAGCACTGTGCGTTTAGCTTAGTGTTGTGCGCTTGGGAGTGGGCGCTGCGCATTTAGCTTGGCCTTGCGCGCTTGGGAGTGGGTGTTGCACCCTTGGCATTTTTCCTCGTTCATTTTCTGAAGGCGTTGCGCACCTGGGAGGTGGCATTGCGTGCTGGGAGCGATGCTATGCTCTTACCCGAAAAGACCCTCCGCTCATTCTCTTGGCATTGCACGCTCAGAACTGGCATTGCGCGCTTAGGCCCGGTGTTGCGCCCTCAGCCCTGGCGCTGTGTGCTTGGACAGAAGGGGTTTCAAAGTCTTATAACCACCCAAATCAAATCAAAACTCCTTCAAATCTTTTCTCAAGTCTTCTAAGGCACTAGTAAGAGGTAAGTACATAACATGAGCTCATCTTCAAGCTATGTTGGTCATCATTTAATGAATGGAATGAAAACCTAAATCAAACCCTAGGTTTTCAGTTGAAATCACTGTTTTGCCATTTCTTCATCCTCCTTTTAGAAAATCAGTGATAAGACAAGGAAATTGCACTATTTGAGGGCTGCCATTTATCTTGCTTGTCTCAACATCCACTCCCTTCATTCTCACTCATTCCATTCATTAGAAAAACTGCCATTTCATACCATCCTTTTATTTCATGTCACATTAGCCCAAGGGTTTCTAAAACAGAGTTTTCAACATGTCAGAGGGTGAAGACAGTGGTGGCGAGGCCCAAATGCCAAGGAGGCATGATCATAAAGGAGGAAAGATAAACATATTTGAACCCCTCAATACAAGAGAACTCATGGCATCTCCTCTTACTATTTCTTGCTTCAAACATGTGGGCTGCTTTGATTTTTGTGAGAAGGTGCAGCAAGTACAAAACCGTCATGAGCTAAAAAGACTATTTATTATCAATTTGCATTACAACAAGTTAATCTTGCTGGAGTTACATTGAGATGTCCACTGATGCTATTGCTGCAGCTACTGGGATACCAAGTGTGGGAGAAAAGTGGTTCAAGCAAGCAAACCTAGACATGAGTTACTTTGAACCCTACCTAAAGCCTAGGTATAAATATCACCACAAGTCCATATTCCCATTTTCTCATTTTCTTGATAGATATGCACCTATGATGAGGATCATTATGAAGTATTTCACATGTGAGGGAAGATTATCCTGCCTCTACTCATACCACATCAGGCTTCTTATGCATTTTACTAGAGTGAGGATGTTGCATATACCATATTACCTCTTCTGGAGCATTGACAAAATGGCCTACATAGTGCAAAAGAGAGATTATCCTCAACAAATGCAGAGCTTATTTCACCACTCACTCATCAAGATGATGGTTATGAACCAACTACAGCAGAAAGGCATTCCATGGGAGACTTTCATTGCCAATGAGGCTTTCACTACTCCACATGGCCATCATCAGCAAGACATTCCTTCATCTTCTCATCCTCCCATTCCTACTTCTCCATCATATCCCACTACTCATGCATCACCATCCACTCACATTCCTTCACCCTATGATGGCCCTTCCACATCACCATCCACTCACATTCCTTCACCTCATCATGATCCTCCTTCATCACCTTTTCACAATCCTTCACCATCATCCCTTGATACCAGAGCATCCAGTAGTGAAGAGAATAGTGAGATAGATGACACTGAGATGGTTGACATAGAGCCTTTTCCTTTGACCTATCAAAGAGGCCACAGACAGGTGTTTTCTCCACAGATTGTGGTAGGGGACCTACCTTCTACATCAACAAAACAACTTGATAAGGGTAAAGAAAAGGTTGCAGAGCAGGTCATTGCCGAAGAGGATGATGCACATGAAACAAAAAAAGAGTTTCAACTTATTGACCTTAAAGATGAAGATGAGGAGAGGATCAAAAATATGCTGCTCAAAAGCAAGGATGCCAAGATTAGTGAGCTACAAGCTAATCTTGGTAGGGCTAAGAATGTGATCAATTTCCTTGAGTTAGAAAACTAGCAGTTAGAGACAGAGAAAGCCATCAGGGAGGTCAGGGAAATCAGAGCCCAGAAAGAGGCTAGAAAGGCCAAGGCTATGTTAGATGAGACCTTGGGTACTCTTGATGACAGTGAGTATGAGGAAGAACAACTTCCTAGGAAGAGACCAAGGACAATTGGGTTGAAGAAGGCTTTGGCTAGGGAAAGAGAGAAAAAGATAGAATTCACAGAGCAGCTCACTCCAAGTGAGCTGCTTGCCATGGAGATTAGCTATGATTGAGAATCTTGTCTTGAGAGGGAAAACTTGCACCTAGAGGGTCAACTTGAGAAGGCAAAAAAGAGACATTGACATGCAGAAGAAGAAGGAAAAGCATTATGCCATGAGAAACATGATTGCAAGGGCCAAGCTCAAAAGAGCCTTTGCAAAGATTCAAGCCCTAAATGAGGCAAAGGAGAAGGAAAAACTGAATATCCTTGCTGATTTATCCCTCCAAGCATCCAAATCATGATCAACAAGCTAAATTCCAAATTTTGGCACTTGGTGCAACTTTTTCATTTTTGACAGTTTGGCTAGCAGAAAAAGGGCCAAACACACAGCATCACTAGCGCTGCACTCTTTTTTGGGGCACTAAAATGGGAAAAACTTAGCATTTTCATGATCCTCATGCCAAGGACATCATCCTCAGAAAATTTCAGGTAATTTGGAGCAAAACTGGTCCCTCAAAAGGGCTAAAAACCACCTAAAAAACACCTTTCTGCCCTCTTTTAAGCACTGGTGTTGTGTGCTGAGAAGTATTTGGAGAAATGGTTTTTGACTAATAAAATGGGCACCAATCTGGAAACTGAAGGTAGATCTGGAAACCAGACAGTATAGGTTTTCCATTCAGCTATCATGGAGCTCATTTGGACACTAGGAAGGCCTCCAAAATGCAGCTGCAAAATAGGTTATTTTTCTAGTTTTGGCGGTGCGTCCTTGGCCTAGCACTGCGCCCCTGTACCTTGGAGCTGCGCCCTTTCTAGGTTATTGAAAAAGATATTTTGAGGCCTTAAAGTCATCTTTTTCTCCAAATTAGCTCAAATAGTTATGTTAGAAGTTATTTTTGCCATAAATGAGTTTAGATATTTTTGCCTTGGGCCTTGCATGGTCTCAAAGGTCAAAGTGCCTTAAATGTGTAATTAATGACTTCTAAAACCATAGCTAGGGTTCAATTCATCATGTTGCAGTTAAATACTGCATGCAAGGCTTCATAATGTGGTTGGTTGTTGAGATAAAAACCTCATAGACTTTGAGTTGTAGAGAGTTTTTGGCTTTTGAGCTTTGTAACTGTCTTGGACTGAATATCAATGGAGCAAGCACATTCACATGATTCATGGACTTTGTTAAATGGTGATGTTTTCCTAAATTTGTAATCATTTTCCTTATGTTCCCATATTGTTCATATTTTCCCTTATGACAGAGTAGAAAATTTAGGTTAAGATATGCTGTTGAGAGGCACCTTAATTCTGTCTACTTTCTATTGTTTAGATGTTTTCCTCTGCTAGGTCTGATTGGAGAATTCTTAATTGCTCTCTAGTTCCACTTAGCTTGTTTTCCTTGAATATGATTTAACGGAGTCAAGCCAAATAAGTTTATAGTATGCCCTATCCTTTGGTGTAGCTTAAAACATTGTTTTTAAGGCCTTTTCGTTGAAGTTTGCTAATTAGGGTTTGGTTGAAGAAGTTTATGGTTTGCCCTGTCCTTTAGTCCATCTTGAGTAGTTACATTGAAGGTCTTTATAGTTTGATTGAAGAAACTTAGGAGTTCCCTGCTCTTTAATCATTACTTATGTGTTATCTTGAATGTTTTCTTTCTCTAAAAGTAAATAACTAGAGAATTTAGGAGTTCCCTACTCTCTAGGGTTTGTTGGATTGTTGTTTTAAAGTTTACTTGGTAAATCTAGGTCAAAGAAGTTTATGGTGCACCCTGTCTTTTGATTCCTTCTTAAACATAGTGATCTTAAAGACCCTTCTTGTTTTAGTATATGTTAAAGGATTTTTAATTGCCCTTTAAACCTACCAAGTTCACAATTTAATGTTCATTTCACACACACCCAAGCTATTAAGATCCATTTTTCTTTGTTAACTTGCCCTATGAAACACCCTTGATTAATTATTGTACTTTTCAAGCCTTCCACAAACCCCATAGCCCAATGGTTTAAACCTCTCTTACTCTATATGTTCTACTTGACAAGAAACCCAACCAAACAAAACAAAACAAACAAACCCTATCATTTTAACTAGCCTAAAATCAAAACCCTAAAATCAATCAAGTTACATCTTTTACACAAATATAGAGAGAGCCCTCTCTGAGTCCAGGAAGGCTAGGTCCTAGGGCTCCAAAGTTGGATTGCTGTTACCCTTGTTCATTTAGTCTTGCCAATCTGACAAATTACAGGGACCTAACAAAATGATTGAAAATGCAAATAATAAGAATATAATGGACTATTCAAAAATCATGAGAAATTAGTCAGTTACGACTACATCTCATGCAAATGACCATAGATGAATGACTTACTTAACCCAGTGTAATCCCAAAAGTGATATCTAAGAATATATTTGATTTCTAGATTCATCTTAACTTCAAAACTACCAAGTTTAGAGAAAGATCAAATCCCTTGAGTTGCAAACCTTTTCTATTGTAAAATGATATTTGATCCCTTTAAGTTCTTCGTAGATCAAAAGTTAAAAAAAATATAAAACATTATATAATTTTTTATTAATAAAAAATTAAAAAAATTGTTATTTAATATTCTTTCATTTGGATTTTTTTTTTTCATTTTAATTTTAATGTTACATATGTGATGCTTACATTTTTACAAAAAAAATAAAAATTATTTAGTATTTTTTCATTTGGATTTGATTTTTTTTTTTTTCATTTTACTGTTACATATGTGATGCTTTTATTAATAAAAGGTTTTACCGAAAATATCATTTATTAATTTTCTAATATGAATTTTATCATTTTTTGTTGTTTTTATTTCTTTTGAACACTTTTAGCTTTAGTTTTTATTTAAATTACAAAATATGCAATCAAATTTATCTTGAGAAATTTATGAAATTACACATTGATAAATCTATTTATTAGGCAAACACAAAATAATTTCATATTATTTTTTAATATTATACAAACATTACATTAAAATGTTAAACATACATGGAGAAGATAGTAGATATAAAGGATAAACCTGAATTCAATTTTATATTAATCATAGTTGTACATTTATGATACATGGGTGTGATTATTGGATTCATATTTCAACGTCTCTTGGACTCTTTTTGACCGCTCAACTCCCCCACTTTAACTTTTGATGGATTAGGTGTCCAACATGTATGAGTCCATAGATTTTCTATTTTAGTAATCTTCTAGTTTACACTTTTAACATTTTATTTTTTGTTTTTTAATTACAATATACAAATAAATTATGATATCAAAATTATCTTGTGAACTTTATTAAACTGCACATTGATACATTGATAAATAGACTTATTTGGTGAACAGAAAAACATTTCAAATTATTTTTATATTATATAAACATTCTACTAAAATCAAAAAACCTGCAAAACAAATTCACATTATTTTCTCATATTATATTAAACAATATTTTTCATTTAATAAAGAGTGTAGGTAAATTAGACAAACTATTCACATTATTTTCTCATATTATATTAAACAAAATTTTGTAGGTAAATTAATTTTCTCATATTATACTAAATAAAATTTTTCATTTAATAAAGAGTGTAGGTAAATTAGGCAGACTACTCCTGGATTATCATGTTCTTATGGACTAGAAAGTTTGAATAAATTTCATTCAATATTATAAGTACTTTTAGCACAACAATCTCGCAAGTTAAATGTTCTCTCTTATTTAAAAGTTTGTATCCATTTTCTGGGTTAACTTATCGCATTAAATTAGTTTATAGATTTTGTGTTCACCCTTTATTTTGACCGACTCACTCACTATCTATTGCTTATTATTGTTCCACTGATTTATTATTGTTTAAATTTATATTTTTTCTACTTATTTATGTGCATTTACAAATAAAATTGTATGAAGTTGTTGTATGTTTTATATTTATATATTTAATTTTAATGTTGAACTCAACATTAAATTGTGTTATTTTTTAAAATGATTATTATTATTATTATTCTTGTATAACAGACATTAAAAATGTTGACATCTAATATTTTTTACATTACATCTAATGCATACCCAATTTCTATCCTTTTTTTTTTTTCCAGATGAAAAAATTTGGTTTCATAATGTACCTATGCGTATTATAAAAAATAGTGTCTTGTACAAGTGACTTACATAATATTAACCAAGGAAAATGTATAGTGAGGAGAAGAGAATATATTCAAACACATAATTAGATAGCCCAACCAAAGCTTTAGTATAAGTTCAAAAAATATGTTTTAGTAGAACTCCATAAAGACACGAGGAAAATATAAAGTGCAAAAATCA
Source organism: Pinus albicaulis (assembly GCA_034641835.2). Taxonomy (NCBI): domain Eukaryota; kingdom Viridiplantae; phylum Streptophyta; class Pinopsida; order Pinales; family Pinaceae; genus Pinus; species Pinus albicaulis. The sequence continues at coordinate 414,924 of JAXQQM020058988.1, forward strand.
TAATAAAAACCACAATTCAAAATATGATGAGGAGGATAGTAAAAAAACTAGGGGAGGGGAATAGATCCCCCATATCTGATGGTGTTAGAGTCTAGATGTATACAATGCATGAATCCAGTGGTTGCTAAGCACCCTTTCTTACACAGAGAGTTTGTTGTCCCATTTTCCTCCCAGAAGAAATACTGGAAAGAGATCGATGTAAAATACCTCCTCAGAATTTTTATCTGTGATATCCATGCAGTGAGCTAGGGAGGAGAGAAGTTTGAATTTGTTGTCATCCCCTCAATAAGTACCTGTGAGTCCAAATATACATTTAAGGAATCGATTGACAAATTTTTGGAAAACCAAAGAAGTCCCCAGAGAAGCATGACTGCTACCATTGTGTTAGTGCCATGGCCACCATTCCAATGTGTCTTACAATGATAATTATGATCCACATGAAGCCATGCACCACAACCACAAAGTTTTCTCTGAGAAGCACCGTCGACGTACCCAGCCGGGAAGAGCAAGGGGTGAGGAAGAAATTTGTACAAACGGTATAGAATAAGTTGAGAGGGATTCTTTATATTCTCCAACCATAACATAATTTTATGAATTATTAGATGAGTGGAAATCAGAAATCCCTCACAAATGTGTCCATTTCTAGCACTCCAAATTTCCCAAAATATATAAAGCGGAGTAGCCTGCAATTTTCCACCTCCAGCCAACCACCATTGAATACATTTTTCAATGGGAAAAAAATATCCTATAAGACAAATTCAAAGAAGAGAAAATACCATCCCAGACCATGATATAAATAGGGAATTCCAAAAAAGACAGACATTAATTTCAGGAGAAACCCTAGTGCACATTGGCCATCTCCCAGGCCCATATAAACCCCTCTTAACAAGGTTCTCCCGAGTAAGAGTTTTGTTCCTCTAGACCAACCAGACATAAAGAATAATATTTATAGGAACATCAAGTTGACATACCTTTTAGAACCAACAAGAATGATAAAGATCTCGTAAAGTGTGAATAAGATACCTGTAAGTGTCCGCCACCTCCACAATCTTAGACCAAATTTTGCTGGCCTAGATAATATGGCCCCCCTCCTCAGATCTATATAGGCCTGCATTTCTAAGGATATGAATGTAGGCCTTCCATTTCATAGCATTTTTTCCTTCCAAACCCATCTCCCTTTCTAGCTTCAAAACAGGAAAACTCCCATACCAACCAGAAATGGCTTGTTGTGAAAGAAAAATACCACAAGAGTGTAAACATCGAACAAGGCTTTCATTTAAAGAAAGTGCAACTCCCATGCCCTGAATTCTATCAATACCAATGATGATATGATTCCCCCTACCAAAATGCCAACTAATTCTCTTCAAAAATAGATCCTTAAATTTATGGAAGCATCTCCAAGTGTAATATCCAAATTTGATGTCGAGAGGGACCGACCTAATCCAATCCGTAGCCCTTTTCTTGTGCAGATATGTTGATGAAATGATATCCCTCCATATCCCTTCCTTAAAAAGTCCTCGCCACAGGGATTTAATAGTGAGGGTGCATCCGAATATTTTAATATCTAAAATTCCCTATCCACCTTGCTCCTTTGGAATAGTGGTATTATCCCATTTTATGAGATGAAATTTCTAAATTGTGTCCGGACCTACCCAGATAAAATGTGCCATGATGCTTTTGATTTTATTTATGATGGACATAGGGAGGATGTATAGATGCACCCAGTACACTACCAGCTATTTTAGAACATCTTGTGGCAGAATGTATCTACCACCAATGGTCAGGCATTGGTGTTCCCATCCATTAAGTTTGCATCTGCATTTATCAATTAGCCAAAGCCAATTTGCACACTTGTAGTTATTGGGCTTGAGTCTAAAGCTAATGTAACAAAGACCATCACTTAAAGGCCTAGATTGGAAATTAAACAAATGGAAAATATCATTGATTTCCCCATGATCGCCAGATGAGTGCAGAATGTAATACTTTCCTTCATTTTCCGTCATACCTGAGGCCACTCCAAATCGATGCAATATTTTATAGAAGACCCTCCATTGAGCCCTAGACACCATACCAAAGGCCAGGATGTCATCCAAAAAGAAATTATGTGATATTTCAATGCATGTGCTCAGCCTAATGTCGTTGAAGTGCCTCCCTTTACATGTTGATTTTATTTTGTGACTAAGGCAATCCATCACCAAAATAAATGACAAGGGAGAAAGTGAGCATCCATGACGCAAACCCCACCTGGCTATAAAAAAATAGGATGGGTAACCATTGACCAAAATAGAAAAATGAACATTATTGACACAAGCCATAATCCACTAAATAATTTGAATATAGACGTTGATCTTCATCACGATGAGTCGCAAAAAAGACCAATCAACATAATCATAAGCCTTCCTTAGGTACACCTTCATTACTAACGCCTGAAGTTTCCTTGTATGGATAGTATGGATAATTTCCTGAGTGATGGCGACAACATTGTGGATCATCCTATTATGAAGGAAACCCGATTGTTCCTAGGAGATGTAAAGGGATGGAAATCAAGAAAGGTAGAAGTGATCGATGCTTTTAGAACCAAAACGATAAACGATGAATTGGTAGAGCCAGAAACATGTCTTGAAGACTGTGATTCCTCCACCTAATTCAAAAGGTCCACTCCAAACAAGTCGAAATATTGTAGAAAAAACTTCACCGTCCAACCATTTGGGCCTGAACATTTATCATTAGCAACGGAATTTAACACCTAGTAGATTTCCTGAATTGTAACCAGTTGAAATATTGCCTCGTTCAGATCCTCATTGAACATGAGGGGATATTCCATCATTCCCCATATCTGATATTCTATGTTGACGTCAGGATGAGACTCGAAGAAGGTCTCAAAATAGTGAACAACTTCCCTTTGAATATCCTTAGTGGAGTTAACCATATCCCCATTTCTACCCCGAATCTACCATATAGTAATTCCATTCTTTCTAATATTTGAATATTTGTGAAAATATTTAATGTTTTTATCACCTTCATGTAATCAAAGTGCTATGCTCTTCAATATCCAAGTCAATTCTTGTATCTGTAGTATCTATCGTTTTCTATGTTCCATTATTTTGAGTCTTTCTCAAATATGTTTTGATGGGGAGCCCCAATCTACAATATGGCTGAGATTCTCAATTTCCTTAATGATAGACTTTAGTTCATGGGCCATAGCCTTATTTTTCTCCCTTTACCAAATCCTAACCTCACTTTTAAGTGATTGAAGTATGCCTATGAGATGGTCCATCAAGGAGTGACCATCCACCCATACTTGTGTCTTCTAGAAATTATTTACCAATTCATTGAATCCCTCATCTTCCAGAAAATTCTTATTAAATTTGAAAGGAATTCCCAAGTGAGGGTGTTTCGAATGCCATTGGAGTACAATTGAAAAATTATCAGATATAGAGGTTCTCACCACCCAAGTTTTCATACACCCCAAGCTCTCCAGAAGGTTTTCGTGGACTAATAAACGATCCAGTATTTTTCCTACGTGATCATCTCCCGCTCTTCCATTATGCCAAGAAGGATACAAAGGTTGTGGCCAAACATCCAACAAGTGATTGGAGTAAAAAATATGGTGTAAAGTGCCAGCCATAAGATCCATTCTGCATTTGACCTCCCAACATTCCTCCCTAGTCAGTGTCACATTAAAATCTCCAACCATAATCAAGAATCCTACCTTGAGAAGCTCATGGTCTTCCATGCGCTTCCAAAAGGTATTTATGTCTTTGTATGAGGCATATAAATTTAGAGCATGTAGTCGAATAGGATACCCCACAATAAAAAATTTTAATAATATTCCTGCGAAAATTTTATATGCAGATAAAGTAGCCCATCTGGGATCCTAGAGGGCAGGCATGCCTCTCGACAGTCCGATTGAATCAACTACCACCATGTAACAGTCTGGAAAAATGTTACAAAAATATGAGAAAATTATTTTAGAGACAACCATAATTTCTTGAAGCAAAAAAAGGGTGAATAAAGGAAAAAAGTTTTTTGAGGGATAAGAGTTTGGAATGGTCCCCCAGACCATGCATATTCATAGAGAGAAAATTCATCCTGCAGTCATCATATCGGGTGTGTTAGATCCAAGGGCTCGATAGTATGTAGTAGCAATGGGAATGTCACGAAGTCCATGAGAATCCTGGAATGGAGGGATTTAGCTGACGAACCCGTTTTATGATTGTGGGATCCCCACCCACCCCTCCTGCGAACAGTGATATTGCGAGAAGAGTTGGGACTGATATAAAATGAGGATATGTGTGGCAAGCCTTTGTGAATTGATAAGGTGACGATATCCATAACTCAGTTGACCATAAGGAAATCAATATTTCTACCGATAGAGTTGTGCGGGGATAGATCTGAGGTTTAATTCTAAGGAGACTATGGTGAAGGGGGGAGGAGTTCATATGTGGAGAGGATGAAAGCCTCGCAGGAGGAGGGTAAATAAAATAAGGAGAAATTTCTAGGTGGTGTGGGATGGGAAGGGGATCTAAGGTCTAAGAAATAGATGGTAAATATTTAGGTACTAGGTCTTAGGGTCCTATGAGTATAGGATTCACAATTTTGATTTGACTCTGTTAAAATCTTGAAATATTGTACATACCTTTGCTTTCTGCAAATGTATTCCCAAATTAAAAAATGAAAAGAGGGTATGTCCTAAAATAAAAATCAAAGGACAAAAAGAAACAAAGATCAAAAGAATATTAAATATGAACCCCATCAAAAATAGATCATGAAAATGTTGTAAGTTTAAATGCCACTACTATTTAATTTTACTGCAAAACAAAGATTATGTGCAGCTTGTTCAAAATGCCGAAATCCATGATAAGTCAAATAGCTTAACCATGACTTTTTCATGCTTTAAAAATTTCATGTTGATAGATAGAGAATAAAGATCTGACCAAACTGTTTAATCTTGGTAGATCAGTAGTTAGGTACAGAAAAATAAGGAGCTCAACAGTTTAATCTGAGCCCTTGGATGAAATAAGATTAGAATTAGACAGTTTCTTGTTTTAAAAGAAAAACGAAAATGGTTTGCAAGCTCAAATGCACCTAAAGTAAAAGAATAAAAATTCTAGGGTAGAGAATGGGTAAGTACAAGCAGTTTTACAGGCATGGATAAACATCATCTAGCAGATTACTAATTTCCCTCCCTACAAAGCATTCCAGTAATAAACCCTTCAGTTATAAAGTCTCAGAGCATCTCTCTGACTTTTGGTGGGACCGGACTGACGTCTTAATGACTGATTGGTACTAAAATATTGGAATCTCCTTCATAAGAAGCCCTTTTTCCCCTTCATCATTCATTTTACCCTAATAAAACCCCTTTTCCTAAACACAATTTACCTAGGAAAAGTAAAACCCCTTTTAACTAATTTCATTTCATACAAAAACATTCAAAAAACCCACAAAAATACATTATCCTAAAGTATAAGTGTGAAATGGGGTTACCACTATGAAAATTGCACCCAAACACTTAAAATTACACTTTACATAGGGTATTTTGTATATTCCACTCATTCATTTTCATATTAACACTAATATAATGTATTAACTCCCTATTTACTCTTTAGCCCGTATTAATATTAATTCACGTTATATATTAATTCCCCATCGAAATTTTAATTATAACCTATAGTATTAATTCCACACATGTTGAATATGCTAGACTCACTATATATATCAACCCCCGCCACATTAAGTTTTTCGGGCCCCGTGCCTTTTGACCAAAAACTCCATCGCATGATTCGCACCGTCGATCTCCATGACCCAGATCTAACGACGGAGATGGCCTATCGCATATCCAAAGGTGCGACAGTTAACCAAACCTCAACCTTGTTGTTTTCACGCTTTCTCTCCCCTCAACATGTCCTATTCCCATTGGATCGCATCCATTTGAGAAAAACCACTTACCACCTTTTGACTGTGCGATCAACCACCAGTTCGATTCGTGCACTATGCTAGAACCGCTTTCTTGATTCCTACATTATGCGGTAAATCTCCCAGCCCTATGAAAAAATCCAAACACTGTTTTAAAACCATGCAATTGAGTTATTTCTAAGGATTAGTGAATGAAACCACGAGACCCTTGACAAACGCATAATTGAAACCTTCTGTTGTCTGGGATTCTCCCACAGATTTCCCCATTTTCGGAAGCCATTATCCATGTCAAACCTAGTTTCATTAAACTGATGTTTTATTTTTGCAGGTGATCGAACAAAACTTGAATAAACAGTCTAATACTAGTTAATACTTGTTTACTCCAAGAATTCACAAGGAAATGAGTTCAAATGGTTTTCCTAAAAAAAATAAGATTTCATACAACAACAAAATAGAAAGAAGTCATTTACAGAGAAAGAGATAAATTTTCACAGTGAATAGTAAAGTGAAATCAAAATTCACAGAGATAGTTAAAGTGTATTAGTAAAAGTCAGAGTGAAAGTCAAATCAGTAAAGAAAGAGTAGTCAAGGTAAAACATGTAAACATGGAGGCAGTAATGGTTAAACAGAGATGAAAAACACTTTCACCAACAACAATTAATTTTATCCAAAGTAAAAGACAAAAACAGTTAAAATAATAATAAAAGATGAAAACAGAGTAGTAAGGAACATTTTTGTAGAAATTTGCTGCTTAAGTCATTGTTTTGCAGACAATATTGTGACCAATCTAAGACGAATTTTGAAAAACCGGAGGAGTTTTATGTTCCTAAGAGGCCAATATACCAAAACCTATCTCACTTTATCCACAGTTATTATAGAATGAGAGATACATGCACATATTTACAGCCTATTCTTCAGACTGTGCAAAGTTCTGTTTTACACATATTTTTGCAGAGCATATGGTAAAAAGCTGGAATTGAATTTTGGGAAATTGAGAGAGGTTTATCTTAGTAACATATGTATCTACAAAAAAATATTTCATTGTTTACATATATGTTTCTGATTGAGATATACAAAGGTATCATTAGACCCCAATTTTGCAGAATTTCTGGAGAAAAATGCATAAAGGAAGGAGATAGTTAGTGACTTGGATGCCTCATCATCAACTAAGAGTTGCTATCAAATTAGAGTACTCTTCTTTGTCACCGTCAATCGATAAGTATAGTGACAGGTATCTTCGTGACAGTTCTCCATTGTTTCTCAATAATAAATAGGCCCTCGAGCCTCATTGTAACACAGTTCAGAGGTCTGTAGCCACCACATCTCTTCTCAGAGATTCGCTACCAACACCATAGCTATTTTATTTACATTCTATCTGTAAGAATATTTTGGTTATTTGATATTAATGAAATGAAGCATTATTTCCGTTGCATCTCTATGTTCATGGTTATTTCTGTATTTTGTTGCGTTCCTGCATAAATCCGGATTAGTGGTATCAGAGCAGTCTGCTCTTTCTTTGTTTTCCTTTGCATGTCCCCAACGCGGTCAAGGTATAAGGATTTAGGGTTAGATCTAGTTGAACCCTTGCAAGATTAGCCTCACAAACCTTGACGACCTCCCATGGCAAAAGAAAAGAAAGACGAGGGAGCAGGAGATCCTATCAAAATACTACTCGAGGAGGCCCTCGAGAAACAAAGGAACGCGATGATGGATAAATTTGCTCAGATCCTTCAACAACTGCCCACATATGGCACATCTGCATCAAACAACCACTCTAGAGGTGTCACTCCCTTCAAGGTACAGGTAAACTTTGAGATTGCTATATTTGAAGGCAAAATAGATGCACATGTCGTAGATAGATGGTTAAATTTTCTGGAAGGGTATTTCTCGGTCCATGATTTCTCTGACCAAGAAAAGATTATTTTTTCACTCCTCAAAGCCACCCCCCATGTCAAAGACTGGTGGGAAACCTACCATGAGCAAGAGGATGAAGGGGAACCCTCTCTATTTCGAAAGGTGCCCCCAAACTGAAGAACAAGGGGCAAGGCCAAAGCGGTGCCACTCAGAACAAAACCACAAATACAAAGAAGGACACAGGGAAGTGGTGTGAATTTCATAACAGCCCCACTCATAGCACAAACGAGTGTCGGGCCAAACAGTTATTTGTGGCCAAACTAAAGGCACCCGAATCAGATGCATTTTCTGATCCTGAGTCGGAACTAGACAAAGGAAATGAAAAAGGGAAGAAGACCATTGATGCAGATCCCAGTGCTATTTTTGCCACCACCAAGATCCAGAGGGAGGATCTAGAGGATCTAGAGGAGGGGGAGTGCCTATTTCATTTGCAGATGTGGGTGAAGGGTTCTCCGCTTCAATTTCTTGTCAATAGCATAAACCAAAATAACCTCATTTCAGCAGAGGTCGTGAAGCGGCTCAACCTATCGACCATAGAACACCCACAGTCATATACCATCAGGTGGCTCCACCTAGGGAGAGATCCCCACATCTGCTAGCAGTATCGCCTTCCGTACAGTATCAAGCCATTCACAGATGAGGTATTGTGTGATATTTCTCCTCTTGATGTAGCTGATGTATTATTGGGCCAACCATACTTGTGGAGGTGACAATGTGTTGTGTATGATTCTAGGCCTCATGTTGTTGTTATTACTTTGGGAAATAACTTGTATAGGATACCAGAGGTAGTACCTCCTTCTTTCATCTCTTTGACTACTGCAAAACAACGCAGTAAGATTGTTTCCTGTTGACGGGAAAATTTGTCCCAGCCAACAGTAGGGTGTCTCCCCTGTAAAAGGTCCCAATTAGACCTTGAACCATTTGGACTAGGGATCCTGTCCGGGGTGTGGGTCCGGCTACCACTGATTTCTCCTTTTCTTTGGGTCTCGCTTAAACCTATAAAATAGTGGATACACACTTAATCAACTGATACAAGACATATGATTGATGCATTAAATGTACATATGACACTATGATTAGCAAGAGGAAATAATAAAGCATGAAGACCAAAGGAAGTGTTGTTAGCAACACTTCATTAGGGTCACACTTGTAAACTGTTCTGACCACAAAGGAAACAGTTCCTTATGGCAAGAACACCCTTCCCTTCCTAAAAGTTTTAAATGATAACACAAATGCCAATAAACAAAGCCATCAACGTTCGTTAAGAAAGTGAAATAAACTCAACCACCATTAACGTACTCAGCAAACTGTTATGCAACTATGATGTGAATTGAAAATACAGTTCCCTTAATCTAAAGATGTTCAGAAACTGAAAACATAATACTCAAAAATGCTCATACACGTGACAACATCAGATCCATAAAGGGGTTTTTCAAAATGCTTGTATTCATGCTTCAATGTGTAATCCTCTGGTAATACAATATATTCAGCTTGAGTCCCCTAACAAAAGATCCTTAACAAGTTCCCAAAGGAAGTATTTATAGAGCAAAGCTTGCCCTCTGGGGTCCCTAACTTTTCGGCTTCCCGACGGTCGGGCTTCCTTGCGACCAAGTCTTGGGCCATCCACACCCTACGACCTTGGAAAATTTGCGACCTGCGACCTCGGCAAGTTTGAGACCTGTGACCTCAGCAAATATGCAACCCGCAACCTTGGTAAATTTGCGACCTACGACCTCAGCAAGTTAGCGACCTGCGACCTCAGCAAATATGCAACCTACGACCTCAACAGGTGTGCGACCTGCGACCTTGAAGAGTTTGCGACCTGTGACCCAGTCGCTGGGTCATTGGGTCGCATCGTCGAGCATTTGGTATGGAACACGACTCCGCGACCTGGCCACCTGCACAAATCTGCGAGCTGCGACCTTGGTAAATTTGCGACCTGCGACCTCGGCAAGTTTGCGATTTGTGGATTCCTTTCGCTGGACAGGGCCAGGTGCCTTTGATCTTAAAGTGAGTTCTTTGGAGGTTCACCAGCATCTACTTGTTCTGAAAAGGTCCCCTTGTTTGCTGGGGAAAACCTTGGCTCTTATGTGCAAACAGAAAGGTTCTTCCTGCAATAAAATCACATAGGTCACATGTCTTCATGATTGAATGATAATAATGCTAAGGGAATTTTAATCAATTGTAAGAATGAAAATAATAACTTAGACCCCTGTGTGGTCAAGCATGAAACTACTGAAATGTCAGAGAGAATGGCTAGGGTAAGCTTTCTCTGTGCCCTTTCTCTGTCAGGATCATAACCTTTCCCATGCACAAGGTTCTCTTCGAGTCTTGGATTAAATTACTTGATAGGCATGGGCTTCTTCATTCACATTCTCAGTGGTCGCCGTAGGTCTTCATGCTCATCGATTTTCCCATTCATTAGAGGAGCAGTACTTTTCATCTTCAATCGGAGAATCTTAGGTATCTTGTTTTCTGGAAATTTACAGTCTACTGAGTTATGTGTCTTGTGGGAGCCTGAAACGAGCTTCTTCAAGAGTTACCCCGGCATAGAAAATAGTCTCTTGTTAGATCTTTAAAGAAACCCACTTGTAGTTGCAATACCCATCTATGCATCCTTTGGAGGGAGCTAGAAGCTCTCTTCATTTGAGTAGACATCATTGTTTCGTTGCATTGCACTCCAAACTCCTGTAAAGTCAAACAACATCATACAGCAACACCTTCATGCAACAGCGACATAGCCCATGTGTAATGGTTATGGTACCTTCGCACATTTCAACACATGATCCTTTTGTTATCTACATCTTCACTCTTTCTTTCCAAGTGTGCTGGCCGCCAATGGATGCAAAACACCTTAGATCTGCCACACGTGGAGACCAAGCTTAAAATGGTGCCCTTTGGAGAATTCTATTATTTTGGTGGCCCATGCGAAATAGATAAAGCCAATCGGTTGTATGTCTCCACAAAGTCAGTCTCACCGAGAATTGTCAATCGATGCTTCTTGATAGGTTTGAGATCTTTATCACAAATTAGTTCACTATCATCTTCAGCCTGGTAATGGTCGATGAGTTCCATGACCAAAATCTGTTGGGTAGAACATATTTGCGTCTCGTTTAATCTTCAAGTTAGGAAACAATATTTAGCACAACTTCTTTCCTTGCTTGAAACTAAGGGGATTTTTCACCATAGAATTCTACGCCATGATGACCTGTTTAGGAGCCTGAAAAAAAATACCTGACTTCCACAGATCATATCTCCGAAATTATTGCGAACCAAACTCAGAAATTTTTATACGAGCTTCCTCAGGATTTTTTCTTCGCACCCTAAAAATTTCAGCTTCTGAAACTTCGTAGAAAAAACGTTATAGCGAAAATGCCATGATGACCTGTTTGGAGCAGCGAAACCCTAGAATCCAAAGCTCCGATACCAAATGTTGTGTAACCAGCTCCAAAAAGAGAAGAAAAGAGATATCAACGCCTTAGAAATGAGCCACTTCGAGGGGGAAACCTCCAATACATTACATAAATGAAAAATTCTTGGATCATACAATTTACAAAACCTCCTTTCTATATATAGGAGTCCATGGGGCCATAATGTAATCCTAGTGGGCCACAATGTAATCCTAGCCGACCTAACAATAATAATTTAAGGGCACAATAATAACAAAAAGGGGGGTTACAAGGGTACAAAAATAACAATAAGGGGTTTACACTAACAATAATAAGGGGCTATACTAGTGATATAGGGACCTAACAAACTGGTGTAATCAAAAACCTATTTGGTATCATTCTATGCAAAACCTTTGACAGTCGCAGAAAATTGGAAGGAATCCAAAACTCTTGGCGAAAATTGAGCAATCCTTGGACACTTGTTTTAAAAATGCTCCAGCGCTCCAGCTAGCATCAACACGCTCCCTTTGTTTGTGCGTAGCAACACAATTGTCGTTCGTGCATGGCAGCATGCATTGGGCGACCCGTCCATGTAATGCGGCACATCAGTAGCCTTGACAGGGAATGAAACACGCGGGCGATCGATTATAGCATGAATTTGCGTTTTCTGATGGGGTCGCAAGGTTGGAGAATTTCCTTGGGGCGCAACTCTCCATAGGCGTATCACTCTGCGACCCTGCGACCTGGGCAGACATGCGACTCTGCGACCATGGCTTGATGGGGTCGCTGGGTTGCAAAGACCACTAAGTCGCAGCCTTGGGTGATGTTCTATCTTTGTGACCCTGTGACCTGTTCAATGATAACACGGGCCTACCATATACATCTGCTCCAACAATTGAAACTTTCGCTTGGAAACATTTTCACAAATTTGCAACGTCTTCAAGATGCTCTGTGCCCTATTTCCAACATAAAGTTGATCACATATATACTTTTTCTACGTGGATTAAAACTGCACCATTAAACTGTTTGCGCTCATTTGTAGTTCCGCTCCATATTTAAAATGTAAAATTGACATCCATAAACACGTTTAAGCCCACGTAATGCACTTTCATATAGTTCTGCTCTATGTTATTATCATAACGTTGGACAGGTGTATATATATGTTTGCTCTAAACTTTTACCGTGAGTTGAAAACGCCTTCAAACCTTTGCTTTAAACATAATTTTTGGTTAATATATGCGCTCAACGTGTTTTACCATAGGTCAAAACTCCACCATAGAAATATTCAAGCTCCATTGTAATGAGTTGTCGTGAGGTTCTAATCTGCCAATTTAATCGTAAAGTTGAGATTGGTGCTTTGATAAAACTCTGCTTTCTCTCTACCATAAATTGCACAATGCCGCGGTGGGTTAGTTGTAATATTTCGCTCTCATATTTAAGACTCCTGCGTAGAAGCATTCGCCCCCAATTTGCAATGTGTTCACATGATTTTGCGCCATGTTTCCAACATAGGGTCGACCAATATATATACCTGCCCCGCATGGGTTAAAACTGTAACATCACAATGTTGGGCTCCATGCAATGTGTCCATGCAGATCCGTTCCACCTTTTATCGTGAGGTTTGACTGCTATATAATATACGTCTGCTCAAACATTTACCATAAGTTGAAAACCGTGCTCGGACCTTTTCGCCCATTCATAATGCTTTTTCTTTGTTTAGTTTATATGATCTCACTCCTCCCATGTTACATGGTTTGAAAACCATATTATTCTCACAGCGCTCGAAACATGGTTGTAGATTATCATACATCGCACTATAGTTGTTATAACATGCCACCATAGGTTTATCATAACACTCCGCTCCATGTTTTAAACATGCATTCTGATCACTATTTCCGCCATAGAACTATGTAAGCCCATTTGTAATGTTTCTTCATATAGTTCTAATCCAACATCTCATATGGTGTTAAAACCATATTGTTTTTGTCCCTTCGCGCCTTGGTTTGATTATATAATGCTTAAAAAACGCAACCTTGGTCCTCATATTTGCGCCCACCATGTAGCTCGAGGCTAATAGCTATTGTTTCCCATGGGTGTGTTTAGATATTTGAAATTGTGCCAAAACTATTAATGGACCAATTTCCTGAACAATCAAGGCTAAATTTCACCAACAAACCTACACCTGTACTTTGATGGATGATGAGGCACTGAAAGGAGAAAATCCAAACTTAATCACCAAATTGACAGTGATGACCTTTCAAATACTTATCATAACGCATGTTGAACCTGTGAACCATTTCATTCAACTGCGGAAAATGGAAGAAGCCCTTTTAGCTATGCAATTGTCTTGCCACCATTAGCATGTGTGCTTTCACACTGCATCTCGGCACGAAAATCCTTGAATGAAATTGTCGTTCTCTAGGGGAGCCCTCTGAGTCTACTTTGTTCACCAGGCTATACTTCAGGCTAGACTTGTTGAAGTGGTGAAATATGTTCCTTTGCGTGCACATTGACATTGAGCTGGTATTGCACATGATCTTCAAACTTCCTTTAAGGTGAGATGTCTGGCAAGCTTAGATCATAGCAAATGCTCCTAGTTTGTGTGAGATGGCATCCGGTATGGAAATTTCCAAACGGAGCGTTTTTAAGTATCTGGTGCGCACTGGTGAAGAAAGAATTTTGTGTCAGTGGCATAAAAGGTTCTTTTTCTGATCAACATGTAACACACCATTCTCCTTTTAATAGTACTGGTCACTTGCTCCTCCTCCTCCCCTGTTCCGCAACTTTGGCTTTGTTATTTAGCTCAATTTTATTGCCCTCAATGTCATGACAAATTTGAGGAGTTTGTCACCCGTGGGGTCGACCTGTGTGGAACATTACAACATCACAATTACTCTTCGATAATGATGGCCACAGAAAAAACATATGAGACTAACAAGCTTAAGAGAAGTATTCAAACAACATGCTTAATGACCCATAGCGGGAGGGCCTTTAATCGTCAATACACAAAAGGTTCCCATTCAAATGTATGCATGGCAATCTCATTACACATGGCGCGACTGCGGTAAGAATGTTCGAGCGTACGCTGGATGATCCTTCCCACATATGGCGTGATTGCAGCAAAAACATCTGATTATGATGGTGAGAAAGCTCATGAGGGGTTGGGGATAGGTCGGTGGGATGTCACTGACTGCAGGTCAGGTGAAAGACTTTAACGCCTAAGCGAGCAGAGGGGGAACCCAAAATTTTGGGTGGTGTTGTAGCGGCTACAACATTTCCCAAACCAGGAAATTTATTTTCCTTACAACTCACTCATAGGGAAAGAAGAATATTGTGGTCACAACCTCGAAATAAGGCTCCCTTACACAGCTGTAGCAGATGGACAAAGTCATGAAGGAATACGAGGAAATTTTCTCCTCACTCACAGAGGTTCCTCTACATTGTCAGGACAAGCACTCCATTGATCTGACCACTGTGTTGGGAAAAATACTGAGAGGGGGGGGGGGGGGTGAATCATTATTTATGACTTACTCAAATTTTTTTACTTTTCCTTACTTCAAAACACATACACGACTTTCCTGAAGCCAACTCGCGTATACACGCGGATATACTTAATAAAACATGCGTATGTCCAACAATCTTATTATGCAGATAATTCTTCACTTATATCATTCCATCATTCATTCATTAGATGTTCAAGAAACAGTAAGCATGTGCAGTAATAACAGAATAAACCATCACCCATAAGAAACACACATGAACACAAGGATTTTAGGTGGAAACCCAAGTCGGGAGAAAACCACCGCTACCGTTGTCTCAGCCTTCACTATTTTATTATAGAGAAAACATCTTACAACCATGTACTGGCGCAGACGCATACCAGCATGCAGGCACCCACCTGCAGAAGGCTACAACCTTCTCTCGTTTACCAGCCTCTCCTGGAAGGGAGTTACAACCCCCTGCTCTCGTTTACCAGCCTCTCCTGGAAGGGAGCTACGACTCCCTGCTCTTGTTTACCAGCCTCACCTGGAAGGGAGCTACTGTTAGGTTCCCGTGATTTGGCCGATTGGCTAGCCAAATGACGATGTAACATCAAACCAAGCTTTGGAGCCCAAGGACCTAGCCTTCCTGGACTCAGAGAGGGCTCTCTCTTTAAGTGTAAAAGATGTCGGTGTGTTTACTTGCGATGTTCTGATATTAGGCTAGTTATGAAGTATGTTTTTGGTTTTTTGGTTTTTTAAGTTTGTGAGGGATGAAACTGATCAAATACATAAACTGGATAACAAGATGTAGATAAATTGGGCTATGGGGTCGATCAGGTCAAGGAAGCTAATGAGGCGATGATGTAAAGCTGCTGTAGGGCCGATTTGATTCACAATAGAAGGGATCTCTGGGCAAAATGGAGTAAATGAACAATAAGTTGGTGAAAGACAAGGGATTTCAAGTGCAAACTAGTTAATAGCAGACATAAACATGTAATAGCAAGCCATTAATCATGCTAGGAATACTATAAGCTAATCAATACATAGAAATCAAACATTCCAGCCATACATAGAGGTATATGACCCTCTAACTTCGGGAAAAGGCTATCAGACTTTGGGGAAAACACATGAGACAAACTAACAGCTCATAAACTATGCCGGAACGCCTAAACATAGTCTCTAAGTCATTGGGCACTTGGACAAATAAGTTTTCATAGTTTTAGGCAAAGGGCTAGATCGGGACTAGGCCTCCTTGGTTCAACAAAATGATCAACAAATCAGTCAAAGAGAAAGTTTTATGGATAGAACTATGGGCAGCTGATAGGTAGGTAGGGCAAACCATACATCCTACTCAACATACATGGAACTGATGAATAAAACTTAGCAACAACACCTTAGGTTACTAAAGAGCGGCTAAGAATTCTTTAGCATAACTAAGGGAGAAGAAAACATCAAGCTATGAAGATTCAGGAATTTTGAGGTGCCTCCATGGGCATGTCTCAAAATCAATCTTTACTGATCTATAGCAGCAAGAAAAATGAAATATGAGTGAAAACTAGAATACAAAACAACATTAAGAAGCACTATACCATTCTACCATGTCAAGGAATCCATCAACAAGCCTTCAACATTCCTCAAAAGCATCCAAGAGGCAATCCAAACATCATAACTCAAGTGTATTCTTCAAAGCTCATATGACCAATGCATTAATTTTTCTCTCAAGTTCAGCCCCTAATTTACAATGAGAAGCATGGGATAAATAGGCTAGAAGGAGGAAAACCTCATGGAGCAACTAGCTATCCCATTGGCCAAGTCAAAATATCTAAATTTGCCCTTGAGGCTTTGCAAAGCCCAAGGCACAAAATATCTAATAAAATATCTAAAAAACTGCTAAAAACGGAAATTATATTGACTTTACATGATTTTCCCATGATAAAAATATCTTAACGCACATTTGGGAAAAGCAGATTTTTGGAGTTCAAAAATTGCAAAAATACTTCATATTTATGCCTGAAAAAGGTCCCCTGACTTGCTGGATGCAAATGGAAGCCTTCCCGATGTCGAAATGAGGCTCATGATGGCTCGTTGGAAAGCTCTCTGTGTCTACTTTCCAACGCAAGTGGAATCACCTCAATCTGATCTCTAAAAATCCCTCAAAACTGTACCTGTGTGCAAAAACCCAAAAATAGCAGGCTGCTGATAGGGCGGGCAGAATGTGCAAAATGAGGCTGTTTTTCGCCAATTTGAGGGGGCGAATGATCTTCAAATGCCCTGAAAATCGCTGGAGAGCTGCTCATGAAATTATGGAATCCATTGGTATCACCCTCCTCCCATGACGACTCTTCAAACTGAAATGGCGCATTTATGAGTTTTTGGCGAAAACCCCAAAAATGTCAAAAAAACAAAAAGTTTTCGAAACAGGCCCAAAATTGGCATGCACGACCCTCAAGGGTCCATGGAAACATGCTCCGAAGCTGAAGCTAAAATATCGAGGGCTGATGTGCGTTTTGCTTCTTTCCGTGCTAGGCGCCTCTCCTTCAATTTCTTCAATTTTTCTTGTGCCACCTTCAATTTGCGCCGGGCGAATTGGTTTAGCTTCTGAAAGTGAAGTGTTCTCTTTCTCTGTAGCTCGAGATCCCTGTTTTCCTTCTCAAGCTTGGTCTCCAAATGCTGGTTAGCCCTCTCAAGCCAAGCTTCCTTGTTTTCCTCAATTTCCCGCTCAAAGAGGGTAGTGAGAGGAAAAGCTTCGAATTGAGCTTGTTCTTCAGCCTTCTGCTTCTCCAAGGCTCTCCTAAGCCCGATGGTTCTAGGCCTCTTTCGCCTAGGCTGGTCCTCCTCTTCCTCATCATCAAATTCGCCAATAAGCTCTTCAATTCTTACTTGTGCCTTTTCCGCCTCCTTTTTGTACTTGATGGCCCTTGCCTCATGAATGGCTGCATGAAATTTCATTTGTTTGTTCTCAACCTCCAAGAATTGATTGAAATTCCTTGCCCTTTGGAGATCTTCTTGTAAAACCTCAATTTGCCCTTCTTTGTGAATGAGGAGGTTTTCAAGGATGCGTGCCTCATTGTCACTGTCATCGCTTGGGATAGGGATGACAGCTGATTTACCTCCATGCTTGGCGCTTTCTCCAACTGTACTTTTGCCTTTGAAGGCCAATCTAGCGCTCTTTCTCCTTGGTAAGCTAGGAGTTGTCCCTTTGGGCAATTTCCCCTTCTTAGGGACAGCTTTGGTCACCATTGAGGAGACAGCTTCAGCTTGCTGTTCTTCCTCAACATCCTGTCCAGCTTGTGGTTCAAAAGATGTGTCAATTGCTTGCTCAACCTGCTGCTCTTCAACCTCTGTAGGCTGTCCCTCTTCCTGAATTTGATGCTGTTCATCAACCTCTATCTGCTGCTGTCCCTCTTCCTGAAATTGATGATGTTCATCAACCTCTAGCTGCTGCTGTCCCTCTAACTGAAATTGATGCTGTTTATCAACCTCTAGCTGCTGTCCAATGATATCCAACTGCTGCTGTCCTTCAAAATCTGGTTGCTGCTGCTCATCATCCTCCTTTTCTCCATGTGGCTCACTGCCCTCTCCTTCTCCTTGTGTACTTGGCTGCCCAGTGATCATCTTGAGTTTTTTAGGGGTAGGCCTACTAGATAAAGGCACTGGGCGATGGATAGGCTGAGTAGGAGACACATGAACAGGAGGGACAGTGGCGAAATCGGCATGGCTAATGAATAAATCCCATGGAACTCCTTTCTTCTCCAGCTGGTGTAAGAAGATGATTTTGATCAAGGAATGATGAAAGAGAGAAGGGATTTGCTGAAGTGGAGCTTTCTTTTGGACAGTAGCTGCCATTTTCTCTATGCTTTTGGACAAAAAGTATGGGAGGTTTAATTGTCTGCTCCTGGTAAAATGCATCAATAAGCGAACATGATAGGCAAAGATTTGGCTAAA